>JAVRXN010000011.1:81200698-81800698 GCA_033556935.1 Timema podura
TACACTCTTATTTACGAAGGATGACTAATTCAAGCTTTGCGAGCTATTATATATATCACCACATATTAATTGTATTCAAGACATTATGGAAATGGGAGTTGAGAGGGGGGAAATTACAGATTAAAAAAAATTATGCTAAAAGATTTTTTTTTAGTACCAGATAATCCGACTCTCTTATTTTTTTATTATTTGACTTGAAATGTGGAAGTTTTCTTTTATACTTTATTTCTATAAAAGTTATTTTTTATCTCTACAAGTAAATTTTTAAAAAAAATACGTTATTTTTAAACTAAATTATTAAAGTGGTGACAGTCACTGCCCCCCTTACTCCCCTTAATCACCCCCCCCCTCGACTCTGCTCTGCCTACAAGCGTGCCAAAAGAAAATTAATGCACTTGACCTCTATTTAAACTGCAGCAGCAATATAGTTTAACACTTTAGCTCAAACCAACCATCGGCGCCGCCAACTGTCACATCTATAATTTCCCACCCACCTTTGCCTGGAATGAAAACTCGTATCAAAACCAGTGATCTAACTTTTTTTTTTAAGAGAAGGGGATACATTCCTTGCAATTTTTGGCAGAGACAGTGGTGGGGGGAGGAGGGGGCACCCGTGGAATGTTTGCGAGGGGTCTTAGGGGAGGGGAGGTTTAGGTTGGGGGAGCGGAAGCCTACTAGACTGCTCCTTTTTGATGTACAGTACAAACTTATATGAAGAACTGACAATTACTAGATCTATTTTCACGTATTCATACGTCAAGCCATGTGATCTAACACCCACTAGGTCTATTCTCACGTAGTCATACGTCAAGCCATGTGATCTAACCCCCACTAGGTCTACTTCCATGTATTCATACTTCAAGTCATGTGATCTATAGCTGTCAGTCCTGTCAATTTTGATATAATATTAAATATAAATATCTATAAAATAGTAAAAATGTTGACATTTAATTTATTTGAGGTATTTTAAAGTACACTTTCTGATCCATATGTTTATATTAACACACGAGAATTTCTATGAGTGAGCGCGAAAAAGCCTACCAATATTGCCGAGAAAATTATTTTCACATTTATTCCAGGGTTCTTGTACAACACAATCGACATTGGACCGACGACTTCCTCTCCGAAGGAAGTTGAGCCACGGATTTTTAGCTCTTGAGAAAAATTTCTCAACCCCAGCTGGGTTTGAACCCACGATCATCAGGTCTTGAGGTGAGCACTTTACCCCAACACCACCGAGGTGGACAAAATTTTATCAATCTTGACTGAACAACAAGATGTAGTTCATGAATGGCTGAACTACAAGATGTAATTGACAACCACAAAATGTAGTTCGCGAATGACTATACTACACGATATAGTTCGTGAACGAGTTAATTACAAGGTGTAGTTCGTGAATGACTCAACTACACGATATATTTCGTGAACGAGTGAATTACAAGGTGTAGTTCCTGAATGACTAAACTACATGATATAGTTCGTGAACGAGTGAATTACAAGGTGTAGTTCCTGAATGACTAAACTACATGATATAGTTTGTGAATGAGTGAATTACAAGGTGTAGTTCCTGAATGAGTAAACTACATGATATAGTTCGTGAACGAGTGAATTACAAGGTGTAGTTCCTGAATGACTCAACTACACTATATAGTTCGTGAACGAGTGAATTACAAGGTGTAGTTCCTGAATGACTAAACTACATGATATAGTTCGTGAACGAGTTAATTACAAGGTGTAGTTCCTGAATGACTAAACTACATGATATAGTTTGTGAATGAGTGAATTACAAGGTGTAGTTCCTGAATGACTAAACTACATGATATAGTTCGTGAACGAGTGAATTACAAGGTGTAGTTCCTGAATGACTCAACTACACGATATAGTTCGTGAACGAGTGAATTACAAGGTGTAGTTCCTGAATGACTAAACTACACGATATAGTTCGTGAACGAGTGAATTACAAGGTGTAGTTCGTGAATGACTCAACTACACGATATATTTCGTGAACGAGTGAATTACAAGGTGTAGTTCCTGAATGACTAAACTACATGATATAGTTCGTGAACGAGTGAATTACAAGGTGTAGTTCCTGAATGACTAAACTACATGATATAGTTTGTGAACGAGTGAATTACAAGGTGTAGTTCCTGAATGACTAAACTACATGATATAGTTCGTGAACGAGTGAATTACAAGGTGTAGTTCCTGAATGACTCAACTACACGATATAGTTCGTGAACGAGTGAATTACAAGGTGTAGTTCCTGAATGACTAAACTACATGATATAGTTCGTGAACGAGTGAATTACAAGGTGTAGTTCCTGAATGACTAAACTACATGATATAGTTTGTGAATGAGTGAATTACAAGGTGTAGTTCTTGAATGACTAAACTACATGATATAGTTCGTGAACGAGTGAATTACAAGGTGTAGTTCCTGAATGACTCAACTACATGATATAGTTCGTAAACGAGTGAATTACAAGGTGTAGTTCCTGAATGATTCAACTACATGATATAGTTCGTGAATGAGTGAATTACAATATGTAGTTCCTGAATGACTCAACTACATTACATAGTTCGTGAATGAGTGAACAACAAGATGTAAGTAGTTCATGAATGGCTGAACTACAAGATGTAATTGACCGACCCACAAGATGTAATTCTTGAATGACTCAACTACATGATATAGTTCGTGAACTACTAAACTATAAGCTGTATTATTTAATGACTGAACTAGTTGACTATAAAAATGAACCGTATAACTTCTAATTATTATTTCCAACAGCTAACTGCTCTGCCTCCTCAATATAACTCTTAGATTTAATTGTAGTAGAAGGTGCTTATTCCTCCCAGACAGACGTACTCAGTCAACAGGTGGGCGAGGGTAGGCCACGGAGACTTGCTTGATACGGCAATATCGTGCACCGTCGACCGGCGATAGGTCCTGTGAAATGTTTCTGTCGGTCGCGACTGCACTTGCTAATCTAGTGATGTGCTCCATCGAAATATTTATATTATTATTATTATTATTATTATTATTATTATTATTATTATTATTATTATTATTATTATTATTTAGCACCGCGTCTTACAACGCGTTTGGGTTATACGCTTAAGTACTAATTACACTAATGGTTTAGGAATTGGAAAGGTTGAATTTAGAGGAAGTGAACCCGCATTTGCGTGGAGGGAGAGTGGAAAACCATTTAGGAAAAACCACCCCCAGTTTACCCGACCGAGATTCGAACCTCGATCTCCCCGTCCTCGGTGGTCTAGCTCAACACGACTGGCGCGTTAGCCAAGTACGCCACCGAGGCGGGTAAATATTTATAAGCTATCGAATTATTCGATAGTTTTTATTGGTTATTTCTATTAATAGTAATAGTAGCAGTTGTATTTGTAATGGTTGTAGTTGTGGTTTGCAGTTGTATTAGTTGTAATTGTAGTTGTAGTTGTTGTATAGTGTCCATCATTACTCGGTGTAAGGTGGTGACAAGATATTGGTTTTTTTTGGTGCCAGATAGGATGAATTTCTTAGACCAGGATAGGTATCATAAAACGTAATTCATGTCACGCGCTTACCTTACAAAGAGAAAAGATAAAGAAAGACAAGCTAAATAGAAACCAAAAGTAAATATAGGCCGACCCGCTTGAATGGAAGTTAAAGAAGAGGGAGAGAAAAAAAAATACCTCCTTTAGTATTGAAACCTACACGAGACCCAAAACAAACAAAATATCATTCATTAGAGTAAGGGTTTTATGTTTTATACAACTACGATAAAAAAAATATAAATAACTACCAAAATAAAATAGATATGTCTAGTCAATGCCACATAAGCCATAACTCATAATATTTGATGTTCCATAAAATAATTAAAAATAAAAAGACCTGATCATAGTCCCCACCCTAAACAGTTGAATAAACGAACTTCGTGGTCCATGAAGAAGAGGCTGTGATGTTTATCTTAGAGTAATCTTTTGGTTGCAAGTACCACCACAGTGACATTTTGGAGGTATCATGGATATAATTTGAAAGCTTCTACAAAATAAATTAAAACGTTTTTTTAAAAATATATTTAAGGTACCCTTAAAGTAATTTTCATGGAAAAATGAGAACTGCTATTTTATTTGTAACCCACCTGAATACAAAATTTAATCAAATCTTTAAAGCGTATTTTTTTTTAATATTTTTTTTTCTTTTTATACCCTACCCTTAATTTTAGGGTTGGATATATAATTCCAAAAATCCCTAGGTAACAAATTTTACACCCGATTGGTAAAATGGTTTCGGATCTAGCCCAAAATATAGACAGATAGACAGACAGACGGCATTGCGAATACCACTTTTTTGGTTTCAGAGGTTCATGAAACCTTGACATTTATAAAAATCTCGAGTTCAATTTTTTTTTACGATTACAACTATACTTCCCTCTTCAAGGAGTCGAGATAAGTGTATAAGTTAAAAATATCATTAATAAAATATACATTTACATATTAAGTTATTTATATTTCTTATAATATTGCCATTTATGACCAACAAAGGTAATTTTGGTCACAGTCAAATATTATTTGGAATTACACTAGAGTCGCGATTATCCGGCACTCCGTATTATCCGGCCCGGTTCTAAGTGCCAACAAGTCAGTTTTAAAATAAATAAACTGGTAAATATCCAATATAAAACGTTTACCGAATTTATAATGTGATCCATTTGACGCTCTATTTTCACATGTTCTTGGTTTGTAGCCGATGTTCCAATTACAAAATAAAGTACTTTTTGGTAATTTTTTTTAAATTTCTTTCTCGTTTAATTTTAACTGTCCCCTACAATTAGACCTGGGCAGATTCTATTTATAAAACAAAGTTAAATGATCTGTGGGAATTTAAAAAAAAACAAAAACAAACCCACACAGAAAACTATTTACACTCGGATCCCGTCTCATCCGGATTTTCCACTATCCGGCCCGGAATGCCGCTACTTTAAGCCGGATAGTCGCGACTCTGGTGTGTTTGATATATTTGTGAGTTTTAGAAATTCAAAACTAGATTTTTTCATGACGATGTAATTTTTTCTTACGCCGAAAATTAAAATTTAAAAAAATGGCGACTTCTGAAACTTTGTTTTACTCCACAGGGGCCTTAAGGATACTCGTTATTAATTAGGGTTGAGTCGAATCTTGTGTAGTGGGCACAGAAGGGGTCCCATGATGGGGTCCAAACCGGGGGAAGAGGGTGGGTCGAAGGGTAAGGGGGCACACACACACATACATATATATATACATATATACATATATATATATATATGAGATACCTGCGCACATCACCATCAGAATAATCAAGATGAATCTCAGATTAAGACAAGGCTCACTATGAGATTTTTTTAAAAAAAATTCCCCCTTCCTTTCTTTTTATACCTTTTTCTCTCTAATGGCTACATTAATTAATACGTTGCGTGATTGTTTTGAGTGGTTTGAGTTCGTTTACACTGTGGGAAAAACTTTCAAGAAAAAAAAAAAAGATGCAACAAACGTCGCGTTACGTCATCGTTAAGCATCATCAGCAGCGAACTATTTTTACCGTGCATTTTTTAAGATTTAATTAATACTGACCGGTTTTTAGTCCCAAGGTTTTAGCGTGATGGTGAATCTGTAAAAAACAAAAAAACAACAAACAACCAAATAAACAGGTTTTCCTAGGTCCTCAATCATCCTTTCAGGGCATTGCCCGGTTCTTTTAGGGAAAGGATTGGAGGATTATTTCTTCTTTCATTCTATCATGAGAGATCAATTATGTTTCCGTGAGAAAATATCCTTGAGCTTCTAGATAAAATTTGAATTAAACCCTAGAGAGACAATTTTTCTCCTATTTTCGGAGACGATACAGTCCAATTTTCATATAAAGGGCCTAATATAAAATCAAAACTTTTTTTTGTGGTTAAACTTGATAACATTTTAATGTATGACTTTTATTATTTTATAGGTATTGATTATGTCTATTATATTATGTAGCTTTATAAAATTAATAACTGTCGACTTTCGTGGTCTTGGGATAAAGTGCTCGCTTAAAAATCCAATATTTATGGATTCAAACCTAACCGGGGTTACAGGATTTTGAATGAGTGCTAAAAATCCGTAGCACAACTTCCTTCGGAGGGGAAGTAAAGCCGTCGGTCCCATGTCAATTGTGGACATGTAAAAGAACCCTGCGAGGTATGTGAAAATACCTTTCCCAGCAAAATTGATTGGGTCTTTCTCGATCACTCGTAGAAATTCTCGTGTATTGATATAATCAGTCGGTTCAGAAAGTACCTCAAATAAATACAAATATTAATAGCTATTGCATGAATATTAAATTTTGGAAGATGAAATTGTAGTTTCTATTTCGAAATCATATTTTCTATTCATTCTGCATAACACATGACTTGACGTATGAACACGTAAAAGTAGATCTAGTAATTTTTGTAGCTGTTGGATAAGGTTCTTTCTATGAAAACTGAACTGAAGCATGTGTGGACTGTTTTTAAACAACCCGGGACTACAAATATGACGACCCTTAACATACATACACAGACACCACTGATGCCATACTTTAGTGTAAGCTGAAATAGTGGAATGAAGTATTTATATTCCTTAAATTGAAAAATGACACCTGGACACGGGAATCGAACCCGGGACCTTTAGTTTAGTATGCCACTGCTTTAACCATGGATTGTCCCGTGCCCAGGCTCGTTCTTCACTCTTATATTAAGGCAGAGTCTGTGATGGACGTGTGAAAATCATCAGCTACATATGAGTGATCAATTAATATCACGAGCTATCAGATAACGCAGTCCCCTTCGCCAAGTTAGGTTTAATCCCGGGGCCATTACAGCTACATTATCGATGGGAGCGTTGCTATTTAGTCCACTTAAAACATCAGTTTACACTTTCTACTGACAGGAACAAAAATACTTCCAAATTGTTAACAATCAATACCTTGGAGTCTATATTTGAAATGAGATATCTAAAAAACATATGTGGAAAACTCGTATGGACAGAGTCAGTAATGAATGGATGCTCAAGGAGTGCAGTTTGAAAGGGATCCGATAGATCAATGTGAAATAAGCGTCTTACGTTGGTTTGGGCATGTTGAGAGGATGAGTGTGGATCGAGGGACGAAGCAAATATATGAAGGTAGAGTGTATGGATCAAAAGGAAGGAGTAGGCCCTGTAAGACGTGGCTAAATTTGGTTTACGAGTGTGCTAAAAAGAGAAACATTGAGAATTTTAATAATAAAAGAGCACATATGACTCGGTGTATGGGGGTTGTTGAAGCGAAGGAAAATGCAAGAATAAGGAAGTATGGAGAAAGTACAGAGTTGGTTTATTTTGTCTATATGTACAGTTTCTTGCCTACCCCGTAAGGGAACGGAGTTATTAGGTATGTATGTATTTTTGTAAAATGATCCTCCACCCGCTATTTATGTGGATTATAAAGCTAATAGCAGTCAGGATTCACTAAACCAAGTCTCCCGCGTTTGACTAAAGTAGTGGTTCCCAATTACCAACCAGTCAAGGAACCCCCCCCCCCCCCAAGAGGCTCTTTGAGATCGGCGGACCCCCCGTTTTTTCTAATCTATTCTATGTATAGAAAATAGACACCCCCACTTTCCCCCACCCCCCAATATTAATAATTCATGCTATAAAACCTACAAAACTGAGAATTTAGCACAGTAAATCCGAGTCAAATGCGTTTTTACATACTTTTATTTTTACACTAACTCTAGTTGTAATAATAATTAAAATATAATAGTATTAGTTAACACAAAAAAGGTTAGTTGGGCTTACACGAAAATGTATTAGTTGTGAAAAAGTTAAAATTTATTCATTTGGGTCTAGTATTAGTGAGATAAATGAAACCTCTTCTTTTTTCCCCATCACTTCTTGTAGATCAGGTTGAAGGTTGGACACTTTGACTCGAAAATCCGAATGCAAGGCAAGTCTATTTTTATACTTGTTCTTCATGTGACTTATTCAAACCGGTAAGTTGTACAAAAAGGCAGCAAATGTTTCAACGCTTTTTCAGCTAGTTGATTTTGATCATCATTATAAACTAATAACCAAAATTCACTTTTTATTTTTGTTAAATTTTGGCGGTTGTCGCGGACCCCCTAGGAACAGCTCGTGGATCCTCGGGGGTCCGCGGACCACCTTTTGGGAATCACTGGACTCAAGTACATAACTGTTTATAAACCAAAACAAAAACGAACGGGAAGGTTTTACATTAAACGCCATCTTATATCTCCACAAATGATGTATTCTGGGTAACCTCAGATATACTCACTGGCACTTTTAATTAAAATTTTAGGTGACCTGGTGGTCTAGAGGTAAGGTGTCAGACTTCTGTGCAGGAGGGTCCGGGGTTCAATCCTCGGTCCCGGCACAGATTTATCTGATTGCCAAACCCTTCCTTCACCTCTGACAAGATGTGTATTAATCACAACTTGTGAATGTGTGGAATGCCAGGCCTCCACCGTGGTTCGGATCCCACGTTAAACTGTAGGTCCTCCATTTCATCTCACAATCACCCTACCATTACACATTAGCGTAAGTGCGTATAAACCGAACGGGTAGTAAGACGCGATGCTAATAATAATAATAATAATAATAATAATAATAATAATAATAATAATAATAATAATAATAATAATAATAATAATAATAATAATAATAATAATAATAATAATAATAATATTTTTATAAAAACACTTATTTACAATTGAATATATAGCTTTATTTAAAGTAGTTGTGGTGCACCAAATCAAACAGGCCCGGTCCTTGGACCTATTTGTTTTTACGCGTTCACGTTTGGTCCTCCTGCGCACCGGTGTGGGGTCCCTCAGTTTGGGTTAATAGTGTTTACAAAAAAAACAAAACAACAAAACACAATAATCTGAAAAGAAACAAAGTAACAAAAGAACTAAGAAAAAGGTCAGAGCACTATCGGTAGATCTTGGTTCTGCAGTGTTTTTTTTTTTTTTTTTTGGTAAAGTAAACCGTCATTGCCGCCGCAGGACACTTGTCTACGGAATGTTGGCGCCACTGTTCCGCGCACCTGACGTCACGCACTTCTATTGTCAACTGTTACCTCCCAGGTGTCCGAACGTGCGAGCGCAACCACTATTCCGTGAGGGAATCCTCCGCCCAGCTTTGATAAAATTGCAACATTTGTATCGATGAGCATGAATATCTCTCTTTATTTGATGTGGTTCCATATTTTTTGTACGTGACTAACATTCCGATTTTGTGAAGGGGAGGGAAAGAGTTGGGGAGGGTGGAACACACATTATTTTGGTTAGGGTGGGGATGTATGCAGGCGAGAAAATGTGTTTTTTTACAGTTTTTATAGCAAATATTTTTTTTTGGTCAAAATAAAATAAATAAATATTTCTCCATTACTAAGACAAGAGTTTAATTTTCTTCACGTGGTGATATCAACAGTTGTTGAATATCTGTCAAGAGTGTCCTGGAATTTTTTTTGTCTTAATTAAAAAAATTTATCATTTATAGTACTAGGCCTGCACCCGCCTTGGTGGCGTAGTTGGCTAACGCACTAGTCGTGTTGAGCTCGACCGCCCGAGGACGGGGAGATCGAGGTTCGAATCTCGGTCGGGTGAACTGGGGGTGGTTTTTCCTAAATGGTTTTCCACCCTCCCTCCACGCAAATGCGGGTTCACTTCCTCTAAATTCAACCATCCCAATTCCTAATCCATTAGCGTAATTAGTACTTAGGCGTATAACCCGAACGGGTAGTAAGACGCGGTGCTAATTATTATTATTATTATACTAGGCCTGCAACGTTGGTTGGATTCCTTAACAGTTCCACCGTCAGTTTTAAAGCCTAGGCAACATTGAATAGGAGTACTAGAGAAATGAGGAGTGAGGTGATTCCCGTTGCTTTCCTCACTGAGCCATAAGGTACTATTGCACATCAGTCTGCCAAGCTACCAACTGACCCTACTAGTGAAATGAGGAGTGAGGTAATTTCCTGTTACTTTCCTCACTGAGCCAGAAGGTACTATTGCACATCAGTCTGCCAAGCTACCAACTGACCCTACTAGTGAAATGAGGAGTGAGGTAATTTCCTGTTACTTTCCTCACTGAGCCAGAAGGTACTATTGCACATCAGTCTGCCAAGCCACCAACTGACCCTACTAGAGAAATGAGGAGTGAGGTAGTTTCCTGTTGCTTTCCTCACTGAGTCAGAAGGTACTATTGTACATCAGTCTGCCAAGCCACCAACTGACCCTACTAGTGAAATGAGGAGTTAGATAGTTTCCTGTTACTTTCCTCACTGCGCTAGAAGGTACTATTGCACATCAGTCTGCCAAGCCACCAACTGACCCTACTAGTGAAATGAGGAGTGAGGTAGTTTCCTGTTGCTTTCCTCACTGAGCCAGAAGGTACTATTGCACATCAGTCTGCCAAGCCACCAACTGACACTACTAGTGAAATGAGCAGTGAGGTAGTTTTCTGTTGCTTTCCTCACTGAGCCAGAAGGTACTATTGCACATCAGTCTGCCAAGCCACCAACTGACCCTACTAGTGAAATGAGGAGTGAGATAGTTTCCTGTTACTTTCCTCACTGAGCCAGAAGGTACTATTGCACATCAGTCTGCCAAGCCACCAACTGACCCTACTAGTGAAATGAGGAGTGAGGTAGTTTCCTGTTGCTTTCCTCACTGAGCCAGAAGGTACTATTGCACATCAGTCTGCCAAGCCACCAACTGACCCTACTAGTGAAATGAGGAGTGAGATAGTTTCCTGTTACTTTCCTCACTGAGCCAGAAGGTACTATTGCACATCAGTCTGCCAAGCCACCAACTGACCCTACTAGTGAAATGAGGAGTGAGGTAGTTTCCTGTTACTTTCCTCACTGAGCCAGAAGGTACTATTGCACATCAGTCTGCCAAGCCACCAACTGACCCTACTAGTGAAATGAGGAGTGAGATAGTTTCCTGTTACTTTCCTCACTGAGCCAGAATGTACTATTGCTCATCAGCCTGCCAAGCCACCAACTGACCCTACTAGCGACACCTTCACTCCATTCATCACAAGAACTGGCTGTACATTGAATGTTATTACTAGTATCGTTCATACCTCTGTCACTTTTATTTGTCAGAACCATTAGTGAGACTGAGACAGATCAATGAAAGTAACAACTTGCTCTAGCCCATACTAGAAGATATAGAGCAATGTAAACACTATATCTGACCAGACTGAGACAGATCAATGAAAGTAACAACTTGCTCTAGCCCATACTAGAAGATATAGAGCAATGTAAACACTATATCTGACCACACTGAGAGAGATCAATGAAAGTAACGACTTGCTCTAGCCAATACCAGAAGATATAGAGCATTGTAAACACTATATCTGACCAGGCTGAGACAGATCAATGAAGGTAACAACTTGCTCTAGAATGTACTAGAAGATATAGTGCTGTGAAAGTGAAAACCCACATTTCACCGTTGATAAGTTTTTCAGCCATTCCGGGAATCAAGCTCAGAACTTAATCTCACTAGGCAGGTACGCTACCAACTGAGCTAACCTGAAAACAGATAATTCCACCAACAAAGATAAACTTCCTTTCAGTAACGGGTTTGTGCGTGTACATTTAAAAAACAGTACATGTAAAAAAGTATAAACCAATCTACAAGATATATTAATTAAATCTACTTTTGCTAAACTTTCTTTCAAAGCTAAGATATTCCGTTTTTGCTTTGGTTTGAAAGAAAGGGAATTTTTTTTAGCACCGCGTCCTACTACCTGTTCAGGTTACACGCCTATGTACTAGTAACACTAGTGGGTCAGGGATTAAGAAGGCTTGATTGAGAGGAAATGCACTCACGTTGCGTGGATGGAGAGTAGAAAACCATTTAGGAAAAAAACTACCCTAATTGCACCCAACCGGGTCGAACGCCGAACCCTCACCCGTCTTCGGTAGTTTAGTCTAACACGAGAATAGTGCGTTAGACCACGCGGCCACCGATGCGGGTGACAGGGAAATAACTGTTTCAATTTGCTTATTTGAGAAATTTTATATTTCGAGGGATTGTATACTCAAATTGCGTGGAGGGAGAGTGGAAAAACTATTTAAGGGTGTGGGGGAAACCACTTATTTCACCAGACTGAGATTTTAACCCGATCTCACCAATCATCGGTAGTCCAGTCTATCGTGAGCCTAGGTCTTTGTACCACGTGGACATGTGTGTGTGTGTGTGTGTGTGTGTGTGTGTGAGCGCGCGCGCCAGGCAGAGAGATAGGAGCTTGAAAGTCTACAAAGCGTGACTTACGACCCTGCAGATAAATAGACAGACATAGAACACACCCGAAAGGTGAGTGTTAAGGGGAAAGTTCTGTCGGAGTGCTCGGTGGCGCCCCCCGCGATTAAGATCTTTCTGTCCTCCGAGTCGTCGCGGTCTGTCTGTCTGTCTATTGCACCAAGGAAGACAGGACATTCACTAGACTAGTCCGGTACAAGTGCCTGGATCTCCTCGCTAAGTGCACTCAAGTGTCCTCCTTCCTACCTTTGCCTGCTTATCACTGACCGTCTGAGAGCAACAACCGCGTAACTCACGGACAGCTATGGTTGGACAGCGCAGCGCGTCTTAATCAAACTTTTTTCTGTCGGCAATTTTATTTATTATATTATTATTTTATAGGTGTTGATAAAATCTTTCAAAAATGACAGCTACAGATCACAATACTTGACGTATGAATACGTGAAATTAGATCTAGTAACTTTTAATATCTATCAAATAAGGCTCTTCCTATGACAATTTAACGGGTAAGTAACAGCTTCTTTTTTAAAGACGCCCGGGTTTAATTGACCATGAAAATTAGTATTCTAGTTAATAGTTCTTCCTCAGATAAGGTTCCTTATGAAATTACACTTAGATTAGATTTTTCTATAACATCTATGTATAGCTTTTCCTCAGATAAGATGGTTGCTTTAAAATACCTTCTCCAGATATCATATAAGGTTGTTTCTTTAAAAATGATCTGTTACTTTTAACTTTCAGTTATCTAATGAAATTGGACTCTAATATCATTTTCAAGCTTCATATAAGGTTTTTCCTTGGAAAATGGATCTGAATAACTTTTAGCTTTCACTCAAGGTTCTTCCTAAGAAAATTAGACTGAATAATCTCTTCTAGCTCTCAAATAAGGTTCTTCCTTTGAAAATTTGATTTGTTCTAGTCTTCAGATAAGTTTTCTCGTATGAATAGAAATTGGACCGAATGTATTGGTCGTCCCAGCGGTTAATATCTGACTTGTACTGAATTCATTACGGAAACATGTCCTCTGTGAGGTCAGTGTTACCGGCAAGGTGGTGTGGTTGGTCATATGTTGTGGTGTGTGTGTGTGTGTTCTAAGGCGGTGTAATGTATGCCTGCCATACCGTGGGAGCGAAGACAACAGGATACATAGAACACCGCCGCTACTGCTTGCGTGGCGCCAGCAGTTCTGGTGTCTGCCTCTGGACAACTTCCGCTTCCGGCGAACCGTGTCGCCCTCTCTCCAAACCGCACTTACACCCTTCCCCTCCTCTCTGCTACCCTTGTCTTATCTCACACTCACAATATGTGCGAAATAAAAATATATACATTTTATTGTTTCCACGCAATGCGTCCTTTTTTTTCCAATTTTTTTTAGCACTGCGTCTTACTAACTGTTCAAGTTAAACTCATATGTACTAACTACGCTGATGGGTTAGGGGAAGTGTACCCGCATTTGCGTGGAGGGAAAGTGGAATAAACATTTATGGAAAACCACCGTACCCGACCGAGATTTGAACCTTGATCACCACTTTATTGGCAGTCTAGTCTATTGCCAGAGTGACGCCTAAGACCATGCGGCCATCGAAACAGGTGCAATGGCCAATGTGTCTTATTAACCGTCCGGGGTAACCTATATTTACATTAATGGAGAAGGAATATTGTTTGAACGCTAGCTAAAAACACTGTTCTACTTCTAATATTCATACAACCTCAGAATTTCAAGGGGGGTCGATTGCCCCCCCCCCCCCGATCCAATACCTTCACGCGCCCTTGGTGTCAAACTCGTTTGACTATCAAGGTCATATCGAACTTTGAAAATAATGAGGGGGGGGGACATTTTAAAAAGTTCAATATTGTCACCATCTTAAATGAAAAAATCTCAATTTTAAAATCCTTATTTTAACAACAAAAATAAAATTAAGATCACATAAAATGTTAAGACTTATCCTTTTTTTTTTCTCTTACAAAAATTTTGAAACTTTATATTTGCATCAAGTGTGTGAGTGGATTTCGATCTCTTGTTGATGTCACGTTAAAATGGAAATGTGATCGCGCGAGTGTTTGTTCCTTTTCATGAGCGAAAACATTCTTGTGTGCTGACAAATATTGCACATATTTGGTGGGTTAATTTAACAATTTTCGGGAATCGATATTTGGAGAGAAATGAGTAAAATTTGGTACACCAACATCACTTGATATAGCTCAGCGAATAATGACCATTTTCCAAATTACATGATCTCAAATGTTTATTCCTACATCGTTTATAAAAAAGATGACTAGGGCCACATTGTTTTTATTTATTTATCACCATGTCTAATGTGTCAGGAATTGGGAAGGTTGAATTTAGATGAAGTGAACCCACATTTGCGTGGAGGAAAAACCACCCCCAGTTCACCCGACCTAGATTTGAACCTTGATCTCACCGTCCTGCAGTTTTAGCTCAACATGAAACTAGCGCGAGTCAGGGTTCATCTGTTGTTAGTTCATCAAAAGGTCCGCGAGCCACAGTCTGGCATGTCTGCTGTAATAATAGACTTTCTGCTCCCCCCCCCCCATCCCTATTTGAAGTAAGACTTAAAGAGGTAAAAAGCTTACCCTAAAACTGCCCCAACAATTTGTTCCTGTTGCAAACCCCGGTATTTGAGGGCAGGCCACTTACCCTAAGAAACTGCATCCAGTCACGCTACCCGCTCAACAGGTAGATACAGTTCCATTTCCATAGAAAGGAACTTTTAGAAAATATACTATTTATATACATATTTAATTCGTTTTCAGCATTGCTCACATTTTAATTATAATATTTGTGTTATTTTATATGTATTATAATCTATATCAAAAGTGACAGTTGTATGTCACGTGACTTTAAATATGCACATATTAAAGTAGTTGTAATCACTCTTTAAACTGTCAGTTAAGGTCCATCCTATGAAAATTGGACTGTAAATCTATTTATCTCAATACTGCTGTATCTATAGTTCAATTTGCTTTAAAGGGCCGTATCTAAAAGCTAAAAAGTTTTTTTAACTCCGCGTCTTACTAACCGTTTGGGTTATACGCTTATGTACTAATTACTTTAATGGTTTAGGCTTTAGGAAAGTTATATTTAAAGAAAGTGCACCATCATTTGCATGGAGAGAGAGGGGAAACCCAAACCTGGTTCGAACCCTGATCTACACGTCATCAGCAAGTCTAGTCTAACATGAGAGTAACGCGTTAGACCATGTGGCCCTAAAAGCTGGTAGCTAGAAATGTTATTATATCTACTTTCCCAATTCATACGTCAAGTCATGTAATCTGCAGTTGTCACTTTTGATAGATATTATAAATACCTATAAAATAACACTGATAAAAATTATTAAAAAACTGACCCGCTTCGGTGGCTGCGTGGTCTAACGCGCTAATCTCGTGTTAGACTGAACTGCCAAGGATGGGGAAGATCAAGGTTCAATCCCGGTCGGGTGCAATGAGGGTGTTTTTTTCCTAAATGGATTTCCACTTTTACTCCACGCAAATGCGGGTGCACATCTTCTAAATTAAACCTTACTAACCCTAACACAAAAGTGTAATTAGTACATAACCCGAACGGTTAGTAGGATGCAATGCTTAAAAAAAACTGATAAAATATTAGAAATTTTTATCAATTTTAGCTATAAAAAAATATATGTATTTTATAAAAGGCTCTTCAAACGAAAATTGCACTGTGCTTTTATGACTTGAGGCCTGCTGCGCCAAAATATTTAAATATTTATCTATCGTGCCACTTCTTTACGGTAAATAGTAGTGTTTTGTTTTACCAAAAAGGAGTAATTTATATCCTCGCTACTATCAGAAGACTACAATAATATTTCTGCTAATAGTACTTCTTTGGCGCCGGCTGACCTAACCGCCATTTCCTGTCATTCCGTGGCGCCAATCGTAGAGCTTACTGATAACGAATTAACGATAGTATTGTATCTTATATCAAAACAAATTATAAACAAAATCGAGCTAATGTCTTACATCGATGGACGCGCGGACCAAACGTTTGTATCACATAATCTGTTTTGCTTGTGATCGGTAATTGGGGGGTTGTATGCTAGGATTAAGATGGGGATGTAGGGAAAACGAGAAAAGGTCAGTGTTTTTTTGCAGTTTTTAAAGCAAAACTTTTTTTTGGCCAAAATAAATAAAATATAAGCTTCGGTACATGATGATATCAACCATTATTGTTGAATATCTGTCAAGGGTGTCCTAGAATATAATGACAGTTTTTTCTCTTCATTTAAAATGTTATCATCCAATGCCGCTATGCTCATGACAGATATTCAACAACTGTTAATATCACAATGTGAAGAAAATTAAACTCTACGTTTCTACTGGAGACATTTTTATTTAGTTTTTGCCAAAAAAGTGTTTTGATATAAAAACTGCAAAAAACACTGGCCTTTTTCCCGCGTTTCCTACATCTCTGCCTTAGGGGGTGGCCGCGCGCGCTTGAAAGATAGAACTGGTTCTATTTTTCAAGCGTGCGCGCTAGACCCTGTACAGTCTAGTTTACAGGCGCTATGCAATATTATTATATGTTGGTTCATTGAGTGCTAGGAAAACTACTCATTTTGACATTTTTATTAATATCGATAGGTTTAGCACACTTGCTACTAATGACCTAATTTAATTGGTAAGATCATAAACCATATATTTATATAACTGATATGTTAAAATACTTCAATATTATCAAAGTAGGCCTTTATAAATAAGAATCACCATTAGTGTGGAGAGAGGATTAGAAAACCACAACAATAAATCACTTGTCAAAAACTACCCTCAGTTCACTGAGCCAAGATTCGGAGCCTCCTCGTCAACAACTATCGAGAGCTATCTGCTAATCACGCGCTCGCCAGTCTGGCCACCCAGTCGCTTGCGCGCTCGCTCGCACGCTTGTCAGTCTGGCGAACCCTAAAAGGGAAGTCTACTTAAAGCCAAAAAGAGAAAAAAATAGCTTTAATCGTAATCAGCTCTTAGTGATTTTGATTAAAACTAGTATCTGGACACAGATTGCAGGAAAATGACTTGTAGGATACCGTACATCAGCGGATGTATACAATTTTGAAGATTTCTTCGTGACACTTTGGTATATGAAATAACTTATCCCTACAAAGCTGTGGGGTGATTAAAAATAAGAATAAACTTTTATCTGAAATATATTTTTATAAAACCAAAAGTGTCTGAGTTATTGGCAAATTTATTTTTAAAATGGAGTTTTGAGAAATGAAGTGTTGATTGTATGTTCATTCTTTGGTGGACAGTGATGTTCCTTTTACCTCAATATGTTCCTGTAGCAGTGTATATTATCTCATTTATGCTCTTATGTTTCAACAACAATGTATATATTGTAGAACTCGATGGTCTTGTGGTAAATTGTTTACCTCAAGACCCGTTATTCCTGGGTTCGAACCCAGTCGGAGGTTGATGGATTTTTATCGAGCAATAAAAATCGTGGCACAACTTCCTTCGGAGGGGATTACTTAAAGCCGATGGTCCATGTCGATTGTAGTATGTAAAACAACGCTGGAAGCTATGTGAAAATACTTCTCCCAGCAAAATTGTTAGGCTCTTTCGTTCTCACTCATAGAAATTCTCTTTGTCTGATATATTCAGTCAGTTCAGAAAGTGCACGTTAAATACTTTAAATAAATAAATAATAATAATTGTTATTGTTTATTTTTACGTATCTTACGAGTTTTAAGATGTATTAAATAGCAAAGCAATTATAATTTGTTATTTACAGTTAAAGCCGCATCTAAATATAATATTATTTAAATTTAAAAATGACACCTGGACACGGGAATCTAACCGGGAGCTTTGGCTCAGTACTCCAGTACTCTTTATCACTTATCAGGAGTCATCCCGTGTCCAGGGTCATTCTTCATTCATATTTTAAGGCAGAGTCTGTGATGGACTTGTGCAGATAACGAACGCAGCCATCTTGATTTGGGCGGGCTATCCCCATCACAGATTGGCCTTAAAATTCGAGTGAAGTATGACCCTGGGCACGGAATGATTACTGGATAGCTTAGTGGTCAGAGCAGTGAAGTTCTAAGCCAAAGGTCCCAGGTTCATTTCAGTGTCCAGATATAATTTTTTCATTTAAAAAAATATTACGAGTTTAGTAAATGTCTCCAATTTTAGGTTAAGGAGTGAGAAAATCTTTGCGGTGCACACCATAGACTTGATTGGGTAGCAAAATATAGACCCCAAATTCGCAAATTCAACGAATGCTCGAGTTCGTTCCTGTCACTGGTTGATACCC
The DNA here is from genome assembly GCA_033556935.1 of Timema podura. Classification (NCBI taxonomy): domain Eukaryota; kingdom Metazoa; phylum Arthropoda; class Insecta; order Phasmatodea; family Timematidae; genus Timema; species Timema podura. The sequence goes on from JAVRXN010000011.1 coordinate 81,219,311, forward strand.
CCTCATGTTCTAATCGCTTGTAATAGTCTCAATAGGAAAAACTTGTAATCTAGTGTGTGTGTTTTTTTTTTGAGAGGGTCTAAGCACGTAATTATCAAAAAATGACGTAATTATTACTGTTCAGTGCTCACACCATTGCCCACCAGACCGCGATAAGATAGAGAGTCTTATCTGCCAAAGTTAATTGGGCGGGAGCTATTTACCACGTCCACGCGTTTTGAACACTACGGTTCAGTTTTCTTAGGGAAGGAGGGGAGGGGAGAGGGTTATCTGACATCTAGAAAAACCACTAGATCCTCTTTCACGTATCCATACGTCAAGTCATGTGACCAGGAGATCGGCATCTATAAGCCGGCCTCTTCATCTAGTGGGCTACATTCCTGGCTACTAATCTACAGGTCCCAGGTTCGATTCTTGGTGGTACCATAAGCATTTTTTACCCCGATGTGGAATTGTTCCTATGGCTCGCTTCGGTGGCCGCATGGTCTAAGGCGTTACTCTTGCAGTAGACTAGACTGCCGATGACGGGAAGATCGAGGTTAGAATCTCAGTCGGGTGTATTGAGGGTAGTTTTTTCAAAATTATTTTTTGTCTACTCTCCTTCACGCAAATGTGGGTACATTTCCTCTAAATATAGCCTCCCTCAACCCTAACTCATTAGCGGATTAACGGACAAGGTGACAATAAAAAGAAGAAGAAAAATAGCTCTGGTTCAAGTGGAGTGTAATAACGATCTCGCCCACAGCCCTGAGGACGGTCCATCCCGTGTTAAGGGGATAAGAGGGAGATAAGGTCTTATCTGGGACGACGCGAGCCGAGCAAATAATAGTGAAACTCAACTCTACGCTAACAACAATGGTTGTCTGGCGCCGGCTAGTCATATCCGCCGGGCAGATGTTTCATTCGAGCGATAGGAGGGAAACTAGGAGGGTGAGGGGTGGGGGAGGACATGCATGGGGGGTTTAGCCTCACGCATGGCATGATGGGAGTCCTCTCTGCTGCACACACGAGGGTTGTATCTGCCTTCTGCTACCGGTGCTAAGAATATACCACTCAACTACCGTATTTGAACCGACTGGTTGTATCAGCTCACGAGAATTTCTATGAGCGAGAGCGAAAGGGCCTACTAATTTTGCCGGTAAAGGTATTTTCACACACCTTCCAGGGTTATTTTACATTCCACAATCGACATGAGACTGAAGGCTTTACTTCCCCTCCGGAGTAAGTTGGGCTACTGATTTTTATCGCTCATGAAAAATCGTTCGACCCAGCTGGGTTTGAACCCGTGAACATTGGATCATGAGGCAAGAACTTTATACCAAGATCATTGAGGTCAACAACTCAATCATCACCAATATCTAGAGCACCATTTTTCAACAGGTGTGCCGCGGCAGTTTGGGGGAAGATAATAAAAAAAATAAATAAAAGAAACCAGAAATAAAATCATTTATTTTAAATCCATGATCAACGTTATTTTTAAAAATTATTGCAATCATTATAATTCTAGCTATGGAACTTTTAAACACAATATTAATACTCGTTATTTTAGTGATAAAATCTCTTCTTAAAAATTGATGGTGGGCCTTAAACATTTAGCGCCTTCTTCAGTGTTCAGTGAGCTGAAAAAGATTGAAAATCGCTGATCTAGAGACATCGAAATATCGAGAGACGTGTTTCTATCGAACTAGTACATTAAATTCAATATCAAAATATTTTAAAAGGTAATTGTATCATTTCAAAATGTATTTTATTCACACAAGCGAAATAAAGCGAAATTAACTGCTTACTTTGGTCTTTTATAAAAGTATAACGGGCAAATTATATAAATTTTAATAAGAATTAGCGATATAAAAACAACACATATCTTTACCAAGCAGCAGATTGTATCGTTCTTAGACTTATATTTTGGCATGAAACTGCCCCCCCAATCCTCACCCCACCCCTCCAAAAAGTACCAAACTGCATCGTTACCAATTTTTGTTTTATAACCAATCAAAGCTAAATTCTAAAAAAAATTAGTTATTTATGACAATCATATTACGACCAAAGGCAAAAATATTTTAAATTTAAGACATGGAAATTTAGCCGTAGTTTAATACTGAATTGATTTTTTCCAAACAATTTTTTTTACAGAAAAACAAGCATTTTATTTACAACTTTTAATACCAAGACACCCACTTCGGTGGCCTCATGGTCTAAGGCGTCACTCCCACGGTATAATAGGCTACCGATGACGGGGGGATTGAGGATCGATTCACAGTCGGGTGTATTGAGTTTTTTTTACAAAGTGGGTTTCCTTTCTCCCTCCACGCAGATGGGGTACACTTCATCTAAATATAACCTTCCTCATTACTAAGACCACAACGTAATTATAACGTAAACGTACAACCCTAACGGGTAGTAAGATGCGGTGCTAAAAATAATATATAAGTTCATATTTTTTGTAAAATTTCTACCGATTCAAGTATTTATTTACCGACTTCTAATACCGTAACACCACTTTTTGTTTAGCGAATTCAATTATTTTATTTACACCAATCAGGGCTTACACCAATAGCAACAGATAGAGCGAGAAATTAAGAGACAGACAGACAGACACAGATACACAGATACAAATTCCAACAGGATGTAATTCTTTTTACTGTTTAAAATAATTAATATTAATATTAATAAAGCTAATAATTATTTCTGCATGGATATATTAACGTTATCTAAAACTAAAAAATATATTTAATTAACAACATCATTATATTTATAGTTTTATGACATTCGGAGTCTCTTTGTCGGCGAATATCTTTGATATTTAATTAAAAGCTCCCGATAGTATTAAGAGAAAAAGGAAGAGAAGAAGAGATAATATTTTTTGCACACATCAGTTGGTGCCAGGGGGGGGGGGAGGAGGGGGTGGTTGAGACCTTTTATTTATTTATATATATTATCTATATCAGTATTTGACGCACTATCATTATTAATTTGCGTCACGCAGGGTGTGTGTTTTAGTAATATTAACAAAATTACAACCGGGGTGACAAATTTTTAAGTGTCGTTTATGAAGCACTTGCGTCGGCCTTGTCTAAGAAATAATTTTGGATTACGAGAGGCCCGGAAGGGACATGAATACCAACAGGAACAAGGGGAAAAATTTACAAGAAATGTTGGTATTGAAAAATATTAAAAACAAAAAGGGTGCAATAATAATAATAATAATAAAATAAAAAAGATTGTGTGTGTTAAAACATCACACTGCAAATCCGACCTTTCCAGGCCTCCTGACCAAACAACTGTTACTTAAAACAAGTGATAACCCTAATCTCGCCCGCGGTATTGCTACTTTACATGGAATGCTAATTAGCTTATGTAAATAACTTTGGACTTGGAAAAACAGTTGACGTCGGATGATAATGAGACCCGCGACGTGATTCGGTATGCCCTCTCTTATGCTAATGACAAGGCAGAGGGAAGATAATTCAAAAGATTATAGAATTGATCTCCCTACCGATATTTACTTATCGTATCCCAGCTAATCACGGACCTCCAGGGGGATTCAACATAAAAAATATATATTCTGACCGAAGAAGGGAGCAAAAAGGGGTTAAGTGCCCACGTGGTCTAACGCACTGCTTTCGTGTTAGACTGGACTGCCGATGACAGGGAGATCAAGGTTCGAATCTAGGTCGGGTGTACTGAGTGGGTTTTTTCCAAATGCTTTTCTATTTTCCTCTTTTCTCAACGCAAATGCGGGTACACTTCCTCTAAATATAAACCTTCCTAATCTCTGAAACCATTAACATGATTAGTACATAAGCATATAACCCGAAATGGGTAGTAAGATGCGGTGCTAAAAAAAACTTGATCTGTGGCACTTAGCCCCTTCTTCTACATCGGTGACAATTGGCCGTCCAGAGGACTCTAGTGGTATAGTCGTGGGTCGTTTCAGACAACGATCCGTACAGTCTGTTCACGAGAAAAATGTCCTGTGGGACGTCCACAATCTGGTACTGTCATGGCATCGTTTTGTGGACAGTAGACCTCGTCACCAACAGGTTTTTATCGTTACCACAGTTTTAATAATTTACTTCTCTGAATTTCAAGTTGAAATATCTCCCATAAGTTGGTATTCCCCCCCCCCCCCCCCTTGGTGATCAAGTCATACAAAAAAACAAATTAATACAGAGTTAGAAAATATATTATATGGATATAAAGTAACCTTTGTTCACGTGGTTTAAGACGTGAGTCTCGCAATATATGTAAAAGATAATAAAAAAAACACATTCTAGCTACTCGATAGGTTGCTTAGAATTGTATATTCGAATCACTTGAGATTAGCTAATAAACGAAACAAGTAGCCGCCATATTTAAACCTAAAAACATTTTGAAACAATATGTAAATAGACAATAAACAATATGTTCAAAGAATGTCCCTTCCAAATTTCGTTAAAAATTGGTCCACGTATTTGAAAGTAACTATCTATAGGACAATCATCATGATAGACAAATGAAATGTCAAATTGTCAAGTTAAAACAAAACTTTACTTCACCCGGTAAAAATAAAGATGCATTTTGTTTTACTTCACGTCAAGGCTGTACGCATTTTAACTACACTGGTTCGGTGGCGCTACTATCGTGTTGGACTGGACTGCCCAAGACCGAGGTTCTAATCTCGGTCAGGTGCACTGAGGGTGTTTTCCCCTAAATAATCTTCACTCTCCCTCCACGTAAATGCAGGTACACCTCCTATAAATATAACCTTTCTAATCTCTAGCCCAATGTTGTAATTAGTACATAGGTGTACAACCCGAACGGGTAGTAAGACGCAGTGATTAAAAAAATTGCTAGAAGATATGTCTGAATGAGGTATAGTTAGGAGAAAAATGCACCCACATTAGTGGGGAGGGAGAGTGTGAAACAATGACAATAAAACCTCAGTACACGCAGCTGGTATTCGAACCTCAATCTTCCCATCACCAACAAATTTGACTTGAGCTTGACGTTTTGGCCATCCGCCCACCCATGATATACACTTCACCCTTCTCAATACTGTGACCCTATGAGTTTAAAGTTGCATTTGACTGCTTCTGTGGTTACATGGTCTAAGGCGTCACTCAGGGGGATTTTTTACTTTCTCTAGACACCTCGGAGGGATCGTAAAAAAATGGAACTCGAGATTTTGATGAATGTCGACGTAGCGGAAAAAATTGAGACCAAAAAAGTGGTTTTCGCGATGCCGTCCATCTGTGTGTCTGCCTGTCTGTGTGTGTGTCTGTATGTGTGTGTGTCTGTGTGTGCATGTCTGTGTGTGTGTGTATGTGTGTCTGCCTGTCTGTCGATGTGTCTGTATTTTGGCCTAGAGCCGAAACGGTTTTACCGATCGGGCTAAAATTTGTTATCTAAAGTTTTCATAAGGTTCCCCTCTCAAGAAGTTTTTGAAATTAAATATCTAACCCTAAAATTAAGTTCATTTTAGTGAAGGATGTAAATAAAAAAACTCCAAGAAATCCGTTTTAAAGATTTTGATTAAATGTTTTATAATTGTTTGAGCTATCTGCTTATTAAAATTAAAATTATATAAAATTAAATTTAATTCCGGAGGACCAGTTTTAGTAACACTAAAACAGAGGCGGGATTTGAACGTTGATGTTTAAACTGGAGTTTGTGGAGCCTACCTTTGAAGGATGTCTTCGGCTGGAGATACACAGGTGAGTCTAAGAACGATGGTCTTATCTCCGAGTATGGTCTTCTTAGTAATTACTTTGATAGAGGAGCTCCCCTAAACACTCGCATTTTATGAGTACATATGAAATATAAAGTATAACCCAAAGAGTGACATATTATAATACAAAAGGTCGCACACTAAATCATTAACACCGAGGATTTGATTTGTTCTTCTTAGGAACGAGGGCTACAGAATATCACCGAGATGTGACCGAGAGAGGTTTTTCACGCACACTGTCGAGTACCACATGCCACGTGTAACAGGGTTGATAAGGAGAGAAGGAAGAGGGTGAAGGGGGTAGCGAATTCCAAGAAATATGCAGGCACGTAAAGTAGATTGAGGGGAAATAGGGGAGAAAATAACTAGTGGACGGTACCTAATAACGAGCAGTATTTTTAAGTAAAAATAGTGAATAATGGAATATTCAACATACCGGCCCCCTTGAACCGATAGTCGGTTCAATCAAAATGAAGAGATGGAGAGAGTTAACAAAAAAGAAGAGAAACTAGTAGAAAAAACAGATGAGACAAAGCATTAGTTGAGAGGTAATGGGAAGACCTTAACTGCTGGTCGAGAGAGAGAACCTGAAGAAGTTTTAAGAGTCACAACTCGTACTACGCCATCATACCCTGGAAATGTTGCGGTTATTCTTCCAATGCACCACAAGAGGGGAGAGGTCTTTTGTCCATGAACTAGCACTAGATCACCAATCTTTAGGTTATTAGTCTTCACTGTCCACTTCGAACGTTGTTGAAGAGTATGGAGGTATTCCGTCTGCCACCTGTTCCAGATACGCTGAGAAAAGGCCTGCACTAGTTGCCATCTTTTGAGGCGGTTCGTTGTAACTTCTGCGAAATCGACTTCGGGAACTGAGTTGAGAGGGGATCCAATTAAAAAATGCCCTGGAGTCAAAGCATCGATTTCAGAGGGATCCGCTGAGATAGGAATGAGAGGCCGAGAATTAAGCATTGCTTCCACTTTTGTTGTGAGTGTGATGAACTCTTCGAGAGTCAAGATATGCGCTCCAATCACTCGGATTAAATGATGTTTGGCGCTCTTTATGGCTCGTTCCCATAATCCACCTTGATGAGGAGCTGCAGGTGGTTGAAAATGGAATCGGATAGAATGTTTAGTAGCAAAGTGATTCAAATTTTGCTGAGTCTTTGTTTGGTTAAGAAAACTACGAACTATTCTAGTCAATTGAGAAGATGCTCCAACAAAGTTTGTGCCGCAGTCAGAATAAAGATCGGTACACAATCCTCTTCGTGACACAAATCGAGTGAGGGCGGCGATGAAAGCATCCGACGATAAGTCAGTGACAACTTCGATATGTACAGCCTTGGTAGAAAAACAGACAAACAAGCACAAATATGCCTTAACAGACTGGAGGCGTCTGAGAGAGTGGATCTTCACCAAGAAAGGACCTCCATAGTCCATTCCAGTTTTTAGAAACGGTCGAGCTGGGGTGACACGTGTCTCGGGTAGATCTCCCATCATGGGTGGAATGAGTCTTGGCTTACATTTGAAGCATCGAATACACTTGTGAATTCTTGAGCGGATTATACTGCGAGCGGACATAATCCAAAATTTCTTGCAAATCGTCGCTTGCAGGAGTTGAGGACCGGAGTGTAGAGTTTCATGATGGTAATGATCAATAATCAGATTTACGACATGATGAGACTTGGGCAGAACAATAGGGTGTTTAGAATCATGGGGAAGATTAGAGTGTCGTAGCCGTCCTCCAACTCGGATTACACCATGTTCATCTAAAAATGGTGAAAGATGCTGAAGTCGTGGGCTACAATTTTTATCCTTTTGGAGAGCTGAGATATCTTCAGCAAAATGACCAATTTGAATTTGTTTACAAATTGTCAGGGTAGATTCACTAATTTCTGCAGGGGTAAGAGGTCCAGCTAATCGGGGTTTACCCCTAGAGTTGTTGACGAATCGTAGCATGTAGGCGATGACGTGCGTAAGTGTTGTCCATGATGAGAACTTGGAGAGGAGTTCCCATTCTTGAGACGGAGTTGAGATCAGCACGTTGAAGGGTGAAGGTTTCACTTCTAGAAGATGTGCGTCCAGCACAGGCGTAAATTGCGGTGTAGGCCAGGTCTGGGATGAGGAGCGAAGCCAGAGTGGTCCATGCCACCAAAGGGGGTGATCATAGAGTTGGGGTGGTGAGAGGCCACGGGAAGCACAATCAGCAGGGTTGTGAGCCGATGAAATGTGAGACCATATGTGAGGTGGGGTCCATTCTTGAATTTGTGCAATACGATTTGCAACGTACACCTTCAAGCGGTAGGGAGGGGTTTGGATCCATGACAGGACAATGGATGAATCACACCATGCAGTGGTTGAGTCTATGTGGCAATGGTAAGAAAGAAGAGAGATACAATATTGCAGGAGTTTGGCAAGAAGATGAGCACCACACAATTCTAAGCGAGGTATCGAGAGGCGTTTGAGAGGTGCAACACGTGATTTTGCCAAGATAAGAGTGACCTTGACCTCGTTATCTTGAGAAGTACATCTTAGGTACACAACGGCAGCGTATCCTTGTTCTGAGGCATCTGAAAATCCATGAAGTTGTATATTTGTTGATTGAGACAGTGAGAGAGAGCGTGGCACCGTAACTTTTTGGAGCGAGGGTAGTTCCTTGAGAAAGATTTTCCAACGAGTAGCAACTTCACTTGGAAGGGGTGAGTCCCATTGAAGTCCAAGAGTCCATAAATATTGGAGAAGAGATTTTGCCCAAAATACAACCGGAGTTAGCCAACCACAAGGGTCATAGATTTGTGCAACGGCTGAGAGAACATTGCGCTTAGTGGGTACAGTCTCAACGATGTTTATATTGTACGAAAAGGTATCAGAGCCTGGCGTCCATTGGAGACCCAGAATGCTAATATGAGGTTGTTCTTGGGTGTGAAAGTAGAGAGGCTTTTCTCTGTGTTCTTCTGGCACGGAGTTCAGAAGCTGTGGTGAATTGCTGGACCATTTCCTAAGTTCAAAGCCCCCTTTTGAGAGTAGTGTAGTGAGTTCAGTTTGTAAACTGAGCGCATCTTCGACGGTGTTCGATCCAGCTATGATGTCGTCCACAAAAGTTTGGTTTTGTAAGACGGATGCAGCACGAGGGAAGAGATGTCCTTCATCTTGGACCAATTGACGTAGAGTTCTTAGCGCCAGAAATGGTGAGCTCGACATACCATAAGTAACGGTTGTTAGCTGGTAAATGGAAAGTGGAGTTGCAGGATCGTCACGCCAATAAATGAGTTGATATTTCTGATCATCCGAGTGAACCTTGATTTGGCGATACATCTGACGAATGTCACACGAGAACACAAAAGAATGTCGTCGAAAGTGAAAAATGACGTCACAAATGTCATTTTGAAGCTTTGGTCCAGGCAAGAGCGTATCATTAAGAGACACATTATTTGAGGTACGAGCACTAGCGTCAAACACTACCCGGAGTTTCGTGGTGGAACTATTTTGTTTGAAAACACCGTGATGAGGTAAGAAGTAGTGTTGCACGTCTGGAGAGGGGTGAGTGTCACACAAGGTCATATGGCCAGAGTCGAGATAATCTTGCATGAATTCAGAGTACATGCTTTTGAGTTGAGGCTGAGCTTGCAGTTTTCTTTCGAGCGAGTTAAATCTGTGTTTGGCGGAAATGTCTGATGTTCCAAGAGGGGAGTGAGATTCTTTGAACGGAAGTCGCACGACATACCGTCCTGTGGCATCACGGGAATGAGTGGAGAGAAAATGGTCTTCACACACTCTTTCTTCTTTAGTTGGTCCCGCTTCATAGGGTGGTTCTTCAGCTTGCCAAAAACGTTGTAAGGATTCATGAAGGCCATGATCTGAGGTTGAGAGGAGTGTCACCAGACCACCAAAATCATTTCGTGTGTTGTTGAGTGAGAGTGGCAAAGAAGGAGTGGTGCCCATAATGACATAACCAAATATTGATCCAAATGCCACAGGCAAGTTAGGACCGAGAGTGTGGCGATCACCAGTGAGAGCATTGGCAAAGAGGTCAGCTCCAATTAAAATGTCAATCGGACTTGGGATATCAAACGTGGGGTCAGCTAAAACAAAGCTTTTGAGTTTTTGTTTGATTTTAGGATCAATGTAAGTACGTGGCAAATCCGAAGTTATCTTGTCCAAGATTGTTACTGGATGTGAACGAGCTAGAACAGTGCCATTAATGGCGGACAGATTTAGGTTTGTCATTCCCTTGGTGTTTACATGACAAAGAGATATTCCATTTATGTCTTGTGATAAGTGGGACCGAGTAACATTCAAAAGCTGAGCACAGCGCTCGGTGATAAAGCTGCATTGAGCCGCAGAGTCTAGTACTCCTCGCACTATTTGTGGAGGGCCAAAAGGAGTAGTGAGTTGAATAAGAGTAGTTGCTAAAAGCACTGTGGTCTTTGGTTGGCTTGTAAGACCAATAAAGGGAATAGGTGGAGTAGTATCCCCTGAATGATTTCGATGGAGGGATTCTGTTGCATGGTGAGCGTCGTGACCTTGAGATGATTGTGGGTTTGAGGAGGAGGTCAAGTGAAGCAATGTGTGGTGTCTTTTGTTACAGTGTATGCAGGTTCGCGTCGATTTACAGTCTCTTAAAGTGTGGGCATTTCCGAGACAATTAAAGCAAAATTTACTAGAGCGTACGAAGTCAAATCGTTCTTGAGAAGTCTTATTTTGAAATTGAGTACACTGATATATATTGTGTGTGCTTTGGTGGCAAAATACACAATTATTTGGGGTTTTGCCCACGCCAGTCAGTAAGGCAGTAGGCCTGGAGGTTGGTTGAGTGTATCGAGGTCTTGAACTATATAGTTGAGGTTTTGAAGTGACATGCGTGTTGTTTGAGGGTTGGGAATTTCTGGTAGTAAATCTGGAAACTGCTGTTGCATTTTCTAAATGCTGACATTCTGTTTCTAAGTATAAAATTAACTCAAGCGCATTTGGCATACTTGAATTAGTTCCACGAGAATCTTCAAACCGCTTACGTGTTTCGTGGTCCAACTTTCGCAGAAGAGAAGCGATTAAGAGCGTTTCCTTCGTAATATCATAATCTAGGGCAATCAGGGCTTGGCTATTTTCTGAGTAGTTAGCCAAGAAATGTCTTAGACTGTCTAGAGAGCCGTGAGAAATATTGGGAAGATCTAAAATCTTGTCAAGATGGAGAGAAACTAGTCGGCGCACCTGATGGTATCTTTTTTGAATTAGGTTCCAAGCGATTGAGTAATTATCATTGGAAATGGGGAGGCTTTGAATGACCTTGAGCGCTTCACCTTGAAGAGAACTTAACAAATATTGGAACTTTTCTAGAGGAGTCAATGAAGTATTTGAGTGTATTGTTGTCTCAAACAAATTAGAGAACACCATCCATTGTTGCAGGTTTCCGTTAAAAGTGGGCAAATTCAACTTGGGCAATCGGACTGCGTGGGCGTGAGGAACAGGAGGGGTAGGGACATTTGCGTTGGTCTTAAACAGTGGTTCCTGAATACCTGGAATTAATAATTTAATTCGACAATCAATTGTTGTGTGTAAATCTAATATAGAGTCTTGCAAAGTGGCTACTAAAGTTTCATCAAAGTCTTTGGGATCAGATTCTAGAAACTTATCAAGAAGATCACTGAATTCTACGGTTTTGGATTTAGCTTCTTTTTGACTAGCTAATAATCTTTGAGTTTGCGCGTCATTTAATTGTTGAAGTTCTTCAACCGAGTCAATGTAATTGTTGATTGTGGTCAACCTATTACTAATTAAGCCGCTTTGGCGTTGAAATGTACTAAACTTCATTGTTGAGAGTATTAGTTGGACCGTGAGAATTTAGATAATTTTAGTGTAAATAAATTTAAAACAACAATAAAACAATAGAAAAACGACAGTCACTGAGTAATTGTTTGTATGAGCAATTAACACTTACATTTTATTAAATTAATATGCATTAATATCAATCTTGAGCAATGCGAGTTTAGTAGTAATTAATTATACAACACTTGAGAATTATAAGAGATAAACAATGCACATACACACGAGATTATTTCTTGATGCAACAAAGAGTTTTTTAAATATTTTTTACACTGAATTAGCAAGAAGACAAAAAATGAATGTTATTTCCATAGCGCGTGAACAATATTATCCGGCCCGGAGGACCAAAATGTTTGAGCTATCTGCTTATTAAAATTAAAATTATATAAAATTAAATTTAATTCCGGAGGACCAGTTTTAGTAACACTAAAACAGAGGCGGGATTTGAACGTTGATGTTTAAACTGGAGTTTGTGGAGCCTACCTTTGAAGGATGTCTTCGGCTGGAGATACACAGGTGAGTCTAAGAACGATGGTCTTATCTCCGAGTATGGTCTTCTTAGTAATTACTTTGATAGAGGAGCTCCCCTAAACACTCGCATTTTATGAGTACATATGAAATATAAAGTATAACCCAAAGAGTGACATATTATAATACAAAAGGTCGCACACTAAATCATTCACACCGAGGATTTGATTTGTTCTTCTTAGGAACGAGGGCTACAGAATATCACCGAGATGTGACCGAGAGAGGTTTTTCACGCACACTGTCGAGTACCACATGCCACGTGTAACAGGGTTGATAAGGAGAGAAGGAAGAGGGTGAAGGGGGTAGCGAATTCCAAGAAATATGCAGGCACGTAAAGTAGATTGAGGGGAAATAGGGGAGAAAATAACTAGTGGACGGTACCTAATAACGAGCAGTATTTTTAAGTAAAAATAGTGAATAATGGAATATTCAACAATAATAATAACAACAAATTAATATTACGAACAAATGGGTAACTCTCATTTTCTTATGAAAATTACTTTGAGGACAACTTTCCAATTTTGATAATATATCCGGAACTATTTGAGATGCGAAATAATTTATTTTTGTAAAGTTGTAATACTATTAAAATTAAAAATATTTTATTTTGAATATATTTTTATAAAACCAAATAGTTTCTGAGCTATAAGCAAATATATATATATATATATATATATATATATATATATATATAATGGAGGTCTTAGAAAATTGAAATTGATTGGTATGCTCTTTGGTGGATCATATGTTACTCTTTTCTTAAAGTTTCTGTATCAGTGTAAATTATTTCATTTATGCTAGGTAGGGTGTTTATTCAACAATATGTATTATCGTTTCACAAATCTGAAGAGTTTTTAGTAAATAATTTTATTTTAAGATAAAAGAGAGAGAAAGTCTGTTCGGTGCATCGTATGAATTATTTCCTAAATTGTTTTTTACACTCTCTCCACGCAAATGCGGGTACCCTTTCTCTAAATTTAACCTCCCTCATCCCTAACACATTAGAGTAGTTAGTAAATATGTGTACAGCCTGAACTTGTAATAATACGTGGTGCTACAAAAAAAAACACTTTTCCATATGTTTTGAGTATGTGTGTATTTATCCAACGTATATGTTTGTGTATGTTTGCCATCGTGTAGTAACCTCGGCCACATATGTTTGTCATGTCTTTATAACATATTACCCGATGGCTCGAGTGCTTATTAAAAAAACGAGTGAAATGTTTTTCCCTGAAACCAGTTTGAAGTGAAGCAGTTCCTGGTCTCACATAATAACAAGGCTCGAAAGCTTTAAAGGAACCTCAAAATAAACACGGCTAATGGACGCGTTGAAACTTAACTTGTGGGGTTGAGTATTCCGTTTGATGGAAGATTGTACATAGACCGAGCTCGTGTGAGCGGGATCCAATGGTGTAGTGGGTTAAGAGCGTTCATCACACGCCAATCAACTCTGTGATACAGTCGGACTAGAAATCGTACATTTAGACCAACACTATTATTATTATTATTATTATTATTATTATTATTATTATTATTATTATTATTATTATTATTATTATTATTATTATTATTACTAGCACCACATATTACTACCCGTTCGGGTTATACAAACTTACGCTAATGTGTAACGGTAGGGTGATTGTAAGATGAAATGGTTGACCTACAGTTTAACGTGGATCCGAACCACGGTGGAGGCCTGGCATGTAAATTAATACACATCTTGTCAGAGGTGAAGGAAGGGGTTTTGGCAATCAGATAAATCTGTGTCGGGACCGAGGATTGAACCCCGGACCCTCAGCACAGAAGTCCGACACCTTACCCCTAGACCACCAGGCCACTACGAACACTATTGCACGTGGATAATTTCTGATTAAACATTAAAGGAGATAGAGTCAATAGAAGTTCCAAACACGGTACATTGTTGAAATACTAAATGATAGTTGAATAGAAACTGCATTGAAAAGGCCTTTTTTTCTTACCATTATAGAATGGCTCTACAGATAAGCATTCTGCACAAATCTTCATTCGTCACCGCGGAGAATTTCGAGTAATCTTTCAAATACGAATGCGCTGCATACATTTCTGGCATATCTTGGTCTTTTCTTTTCCCTTTTACTCCCATAATACCTCGCGCGAGCCGGAAGCTGAGTGGGGCCTGCTAGGATGAACGTTCTCTAGTGACCATATCATAACAATTGTACCTTTTATGAGAAAATTATGAAGTTCCTACCATAGTTAGTAAACACCATACTGTTTATATTAAGATGTGGAGGGAGGTCAAATTTGACCTCTGAGGTCGGTGAGAGGTCAAATACAATATGGCTGCCAATCCACCGGGCCTAATTTAAATATGTTTAACTTAAGAAGCAAATAGTGTAAAAAGGCATTTAAGCTGTTATTTACCAATAATTCCCTTTCATTTGTTCACACTGTAGAGATCTTTAGCTAGTTTATTTGCGAATTTATGGGTTTTCGCGAATTATCAGACATTGCCAATGGTGTCTGCCAGCAGTTTAGTGTGGAAGATGTAGTGTACCCACCAAAGTTACGTCATGAACTGTTCACAACAGCAACTGTTGACAACATGGTCCATAACCCTAGTTCTGAAACAGCAAAAGAATCCTTCCATGTTACGGGAATCTCACTAATGCAGCACCCATCACACATACAGTAGCCCCATGGCTTCTTTGGTGCTGACTGACAGCTCACAGCTGACAGCTGACGGCTTTGAAAAGCTACCAGACCAAATTATGTATCCCTACGCCGAACCATATGATTTGCAAAAAAACATGTGTTTAGCAGCTGTCACCTCTGACAGTCAGAATTTAGGTATATACCTAAATGTTGACTGTCAGAAGTCAGCTGTGAACTGTCAGTCAGCACCAAAGAAGCCATGGGGCTACTGTACATACACACACACGTTTAGGAACTGATTGTGGTGTATCGGTGATTAGTCACGGTGTTTCTTTCACCAAATCAGTAACACCTCTGCCATCCGGCTACACTATTGTGCCACCAGCCATCCTCATGATAAAGGACTTCAATTCTCCAGCTGTGCAAGAACCCGTGAGACCTTGAGAACTCCTGTTTGCTGCAGCTACTACAGATACAGAAGATGCGTTCGCGTGGCTCAGCACAGTCCAAACATCCGTTGAAACGTCAATCATGGATATCGTGGTCTGTTATCCTACCTCCGTTAATCAAAGCACTATTGCCTCTCTTTCTAGATAACGCGCACATCAGTGGTGATGGCTGATGCGGTAACCCATGGACATCGTGAAGAAACCAGTCCAGCACTTTTAAGCCTGGTGAAATTTCCACCCTGGCTGCTGACCAACCACTTGATGCTCTTGCGGAGTGGCTCCAGTGGACCTGGCCAGTCAACCACGGAGAAGATCACTTTGTTATCATGTTCGGTAGTTTACCTATCGAGACGGTCATGTTGAAGTTGCTGGATGAACGCCATGGTACAAGCTGACGCTTTCAAGTTCCGGAACAGCAGATTCCTTCATAGAAGTCAGTCATGTGACCAAGACTTGCCATGCGCACCAGGTCACAGCTGCAAGCCTCCTCCTCCAACCCCTCCAACAGGCTTACGGTGAAGAATGTACTGTACATAGTCATGCAAACAGTCAAGCTGTAACTCGCATCACGCCCAAGAGTTTGTGGATGGGGGCCCTTTGTCTAGTCTGAGTTTGAGACCACTGCCTTAGACCATATGGCCACCGACTGCGGGTTCCAAAGTGTAAAAAAATTGGGGAAATTCTGAACCTAGTCCAACGCATGTAGACCACAATATTATGGACTTGACCACTTCGGAGGCCTCATGGTGTAACGCGCTACTTTAAAAAAATATATTTGAGGTATTTAACGTGCACTTTCTGAGCCGACTGATCATATATCAACGAACGACCTATAACCTAACTTAAATTTAGAATAGACACAACATCCAGGCCCCGGTCGTTTATTCATAAATTTGAAAGGGTATAACCACATTTCACAAATAATAAATTGTTCGGCCATTCCGGGAATCGAGCCCGGGACCCTTAGATCACTAGAGAGACGTGCTACCGACTGACCTAAGGTATTGGACAACGCAGCTATTCTCGTGGTAGACTAGACTGCCGATGACGGGGAGATCGAGGCTCTAATTTCGGTCGGGCTACAGAGGGTGATTTTTCCTAAATCGTTTTCCTCTCTCTCTCTCTCTCTCTATATATATATATATAAATGTAGGTGCACTTCTTCTAAATATAACCTTCCTAATACCAAAAATCACTATCGTAACTAGTACATAAGCGTATAACGCGAACAAGTAGTAAGATGAGGTCCTAAAAATATGTTGTAATAATACTGATTTGGACCGCTCTCATATATTTAAAAAGTCATGGTTGAAGGTATTTTTCTTCAATAAATTGTATATAAATTATCCTTTTAAGACTTCATCCATGGAGAATCACGCGCTTTTCAGAAATAATCTAGAAGGATTGCACCATTAAAACTTATTTTTGATTTCAAAATTTAACTCCATAGTATTTACCAAACAAGCAAGAGACGTTAGCTCCCTATACCCAATAGGAAGGTAGCCTTCAAGACACCTGTCGCAGGGACGCTTTCGATTTGTCGGTTTTGACACTGGTCACGAGATGTCCAAGGGGTAAGGGTTAGATCATATATAAGCTGTTTGTGCGTATGAATATATAGAGTAGTCACATAAATCTACAGAGTGCAGGCGACATAAACCTAGAGTACGTGTAATATCATGACAGTACATAATCTGTAGCTCAAGTAAAATTTTATAATTTTACATAATATCTTTATAACGAAGATAAAATTACTTCAATAAATAGTGTACATCATTAACAGTTGTATTTATTCAAGTAAAATATCATAATAATTGGCGCTCGATCACGGGACTATAATTACTAATTATCTCACAATCAATTCAAGAAAGTCGTAATAATTGGCTCTCGATCACGGGCTATAATTACCAATTATCACAAAATAAACCGTAACACTTTAATTGGCTCCCAACCGCGGGACAATTATATCTTAATAAATTCGGAACACTTCAATGTATATAAAAAATATTATGGACTTAGATAACTCTTGCCTTGAGCCGATGTCGCCGATGCACTTGGCATTGCTCCATGGCGTCTGTACGCTTGCAGGGAATGCAATCAGTAAAAAAGACTCTGTGCATGACACACTCGAATGCCCCCTGGACTTGTAAAAAAAAAAACATGGCTGGAAGGCGCCGCGGAGAATTTATTAGGCTATTTATATGTTCTCCTTGCTTGCGAGCTGTCTCGACTTGAATATGTGACATGTGTGGCGTGTAGGGAAATTACTCTTTTGTGTAGCCTTGGCGACATTAATTTGCACTTTCTGTGAACAAACATTTTGTTGTGGGGTTTTTTCCCTTGTTTTTATACCTGTTACACGGTTACTAATGGAAGACCGGGTTTTATATAGGCACAATATAAATGTAACGGATTTCTTTTCTTCCCTTCTACTTTTTTTCACGGCCAAATTTTTACTTTCTCTTATAGAGAAAATATTGTAATCGCTAAAAAATGTTTACCTAGAGAATAATATGTGCCTAAGAACTCAAACAATTATACAGTTTTGCTATTTCTCATGTCAAACACGTCCCAGATATACATCTTTAACAACATCGTTAGAGCCATTTTTGAAAAATTTGGAATTTTAAAAATTACTCATCAACAAGCAACAAGGACCTAGGTCAAAATTAATTAAGTATGTCCTGAAGTATAGTAATAATAATAATAATAATAATAATAATAATAATATAATAATAATAATAATAATAATAATAATAATAATACCTCTCTGGGCTACATCATTGGTTTCCCAGTTGTGGAAATATTGACTGGTACTAATGTAACATTGCCCAGGGGACGCCCGAATGTACTAATAGTACATCCGTTCTGTGGAGGCGCTTTCCATGTCCCGATGAGATGAGGTGATGGTGATAGTGAGTATGATGGTGATATATGAGATGATGGTGATAATGATTAATGAGTATGAGGTTGTGGAACCAGTGTAAACACATGATTAACCGAACCCTAATGTCCGTTGGGGGGTAGTTATCCTTTCATGAAAACTACCCAAGCTACCAACAACTAAATATCAAGTCTGAACAAAACCCATCAAACTGTTTAGGATCCAGGCTCAGGGACGGACAGACAATGAGGCTGTTATGTGCTCATATCTCGATGGCATTTAGTGATTTTCATTCTAGCCCTAAAAACAAAGGTTATTTACTGAAGACTGATTTTGAGAGTTTGAAATATCTCGAAAATGGGTTTAAGGATTTGTTTCAAAATGAGTATGTGGAGGGGAGGTTAGTTTTCAATATAAATAAAAATGTATTTGTATTTCTGTACAAACAAAATATCATTTAAGGTTAGTTAGTTTACTTAAAAGTGATTTTTGAAGAATTTTTTTAAAAGACGTTTTGAAAGTACACGTTTGATACCCAAACATACACAGTCACTCCATCTGTTTCGTGCACCTCTTTGTTAGCTGGCAGGTCTTAAAGAGGGGCCTCCAGGGGCAACTTCCCAAGAAGATCTCTCCCCTGAGACTTTTTGTCATGCAAGTCAAAACAATCGTGAAGGCGCTCTGTAATCAGATCCTTTCGACCCTGTCTTTATCCCCCCCCCCCCCCCATCCCTACCTTTCCTCTCCTCTTAATACAAACCATAAGAGGAGGAAATACACACGAGTGTTATTTCTCTCTGCTCGGAGATAATGTCTATAGTAGGATTCTGGTGTAAGGAACTTTTAGAAAATACGAACATATAGTAGGATTCTGGTGGAAGGAACTTTTAGAAAATATAAACATATAGTAGGATTCTGGTGGAAGAAACTTTTAGAAAATATAAACATATAGTAGGATTCTGGTGTAAGGAACTTTTAGAAAATACAAACATATAGTAGGATTCTGGTGGAAGGAACTTTTAGAAAATATAAACATATAGTAGGATTCTGGTGGAAGGAACTTTTAGAAAATATAAACATATAGTAGGATTCTGGTGGAAGGAACTTTTAGAAAACACAAACATATAGTAGGATTCTGGTGGAAGGAACTTTTAGAAAATATAAACATATAGTAGGATTCTGGTAAAGGAACTTTTAGAAAATACAAATATATAGTAGGATTCTGGTAGAAGGAAATTTTAGAAAACACAAACATATAGTAGGATTCTGGTGGAAGAAACTTTTAGAAAATATAAACATATAGCAGGATTCTGGTGGAAGGAACTTTTAGAAAATACAAACATATAGTAGGATTCTGGTGGAAGGAACTTTTAGAAAATATAAACATATAGTAGGATTCTGGTGGAAGAAACTTTTAGAAAATATAAACATATAGCAGGATTCTGGTGGAAGGAACTTTTAGAAAATACAAACATATAGTAGCATTCTGGTAAAAGTTAATATATTAGTAGAACCTTTTAAATCCGAAGTCCAAAGGATATCTAAAATAATTCAAAGTGTCCTAGACTCGAATCAAACATTTTTATGAGTATCTAGGCAGCTGGTTCATAATAAATTAATAACCTCAAATTATGCTACACATAAATACATTTTTAATATACACTATGTTTTATGAAACATACATACATAATATAGCCCTATAAATGAATGATAAAAAACAAGAAAAATGCAACCACAAATTATAAAAACTAGGGAGAATTAACGTTAAAAAAAATTGCAGACTTAAATCAGTTTTTGTGCTTAAATGACAAAATTACGTTGAAAAAAAATTAACGATCTTAGTTTGTCCTAGTTTGTTTATCTTGACGCAATAAACAATTTTTTTCAAATTCACTAATTACATTTAAAATGTTGTATTTTACATCTGGTTTAGCTTCAGTGAATCTTCTCTTTTATTACGCTTCAGTAACTCTAGTTGACATTGTCGGCATTATGGGTGATTTAATAAAGATAGTAAATTAGTTTTCAAATGAGTATAAATTCTAAGTAATTAATAAGTGGCTTCGAATTATCAAAATATTTCCTTCTGAAATTCGAATTAATTTTTTATAATTTTTTTTACCATTGATTGAAATTGTAACTTCATTGGGAATCATTGTGGGTTCAAATTATTCAATTTTTCGGATTAACTAATATCGAATTTGCCAGATCTTACCGCAGTAGAAATTTGGTGCATCAACCTCCTTCACTAGATTTGTACAAGTAATACCCAATTTAAAAACATCATCATCTCAAAATGGTAGTTCTATAGGGTTATTTTGGCAGGAAGAACAGTATTTGGAAGTTACTCATGTTACTAAAACAATTTTATTATATTCGTAAATCAAGTCATTCTAGCTGCAGCTGTCACTTTTGATGGATATTATCAGTACCTCTATAACAACACTATTATTTTAGTAAAATGATGTCGAACGCAAATAAATATGTGTGAATTTTCTTAACTGTTCTTCAAACCAAAATCAGGGTATACAAGATGAATCGGGTGGCATTATATTATGTTTATTCATCAAAAAGATTTGCGGAACGAACCTAATAATTATTTATCGGGTCACATGAGGGCGGTGGGCCATAAGTTTGACATACCTGCCTCGGAACTTTCGACCATATATATATATATATATATATATATATATATATATGTATGTATATATATTATATATAATATATAATTATATATATATATATATATATATATGTATATATATATATATATATACATATACACACATACAGTAAACCTCTGATATCCGAAATAAAGGAGGCTGAACCCGTTCCGGATAAGCAAATTTAATACCCCTCTGAGTAATTAAAAGATAAAAAAATGTATAAATTACATAACACACATAGTTACAGAAAAGTATGTTTTGTATATGTATGTACACACAGTATTTAAATAAATGGTTACTCAATATAACAAAGATAAATACCCAAGAAAACTAAATTTATAGTTTATTCTTTTTTTTTTAAAGTCTGAACCATGTAAAACCTTTATTTGGCATTTCAACAACTGAAAAAAAAATATACAAATAAAAATGCGGTTAGCCGTTTCGAATATGCCAGGTTTCGGATATTAGAGGTCCGTATTATATATGTATATAGTCTAACCTCACACACACACACACACACACACACACACACACACACACACACACACAAGGTTATTTCAGTCAAAAATAGTAAGTGTTTGTTCCTATCGATCCTTATTCCGTGCAATCTCACGATTCTTCCTACTCCGTCTCTCACTTTACTCTTGTTTTCCTATGATCTATATTTACGTATTGCCTGATCCAAACCAAACGGAACTCTGCTTTTGTTTCCCGTACTCTCATGTTCTATATTTATATTATGTCAGTGTATACGTCTTATTTCCCAAGCCTCTGATTGGTCCCCTCTAGGAGAAGAGCAGGATATACAATAGTCTGTTTAAATAAACATTTTTAATTTTTAAACTTACTTTTTCCTTGTTTACATACATAGTGCGTGTTTATCTGGAAGAAACTGTACTTTTTTTTGTTTTGTTTCTTAACTTACAAATATATTTATTACAAACAATTATTATCATAACTGTACTTGTTAATTGGAGACGGAAACGTGTCAGTGGTCACGTGTCCTAAAACGTCACTCTCGTAATAGACTGGAGACTGAGAGGTCGGATTTAAAATTCTGGTCGGTGTAATGAGTATATGGATTTTCCTCCACGAAAATTAGGGAACACTTGCTCTTAATTTAACCCTTCTCATCCCTAACACACTATCGTACGGTAATTAGTTCATATGCGTGCAACTCGAACGGGCAGTAAGATGCGGTAGCAAAAAAAATTAAAAAATGGGTTTATTACATTACCCCCCCATTGGTGTTTTTTTTCTTACATTTTGATTTTGTTAACAATAATTCTTTACTCGTTATATTTTCTTATAAAATGAATTCACATTCACTCAAGTGGTAAATTAACTGTATGGGGTCTGGTTGAGTTTTTTTCCTCTTTATAACTATGTTAAGCCAAACTTCTAGTTATCATCGTCATAGCTCTAAAAAAAAAATTCTATTTAAACTTTGAAAAATCTCGAATTTGACATTCTTCCGAATCCTAGAATCTCGAATTTTCTCATAAATTTGAAGACTCGAAGGAAACATTCTATTTTTTAATGTGTTAGGGCTATAATAAGGAGGTATTTAACCTACCCCCCCACCGGTTTCCAACCGTTGCCCCCAGAATGTATTTTATTTATTTATCCTCAATGCCAACCTACGACCCCCAATTATGTTTTTTTTTAAACTTTAAATTGCTTCAACAGGGATTAAATGTTATATATAAAGTCTGTTCACCGTAAGAATTGTTTTCTGAAAGGCCTTTTACCCTACCAAAAATCTATTATATAGTAGGAAATTGGTAGGAAAAAAGACCTTTCAGAGAGTAATTCCTACCGTGAATGGAGTATATCTTCCTTGTCATCTCATGCATGAGGATCGAGGCTAGGGCCATCCCCACCTTCCCGACAATTTTTTTTTATCTGTACGGCTCATGCTAGTGAACTCGCGACCCAGACTGGAATCGAACCAAAGTCAGATAAGCATCAGAAAAAAAAAAATCCAAAAATTTCTGACAGTCACGTACCTCTTTATTGGCCACTTTTTCGGGCTCACTGGGCCATTAAAATCTCGATTAATATATATATATATATATATAATATAAAAAAATTACGATCGTTATACCAGAGGGGTCGCGAGAAGGTAAAAACTTAAAATACAAATTGTTTTTTGTGAAAGTTTTAACTGCCAAAAGTGACAGCTCAACATATGGTCTTGAAGATCACAAGGTTTTGGCGTATGGATACATGAAAATAAATCTGATAACTTTTCTTAGCTGTCAGTTCGTCTGTTCATATTTCGGTGGTCTTATGGCATCACTCTCGCAATAGACTAGAGACTGCCGATAACAGGGAAATCAAGCTTCGAATCCGGGTTGAGTGTATTGAGGTGGAGTTTCTTAAATGGTTTACTACTCTCTTTCCACGCAAATTCGGGTACACTTCATCTAAATCCAACCTTACACATCCCTAACCTATTAGCGTAATTGTAATTAGTACATATGCGGATAACCTGAACGGGTAGTAAGACGTGGTGACAAAAAAATGTATTTTCCAAAAGAAATGAGGAAAGCTCACAATTTTTCAAAAATCGTTCAAAATGATTTTGTTAAAAATGGATATCTGAGAGTGGTCGACATGAGAAATAGCAACACCGCATACTTGTTGGAATTCGTAGGAACATATTCTCTAGTTCAACATTTTTTCACAGCTACAATATTTTCTCTATATGAGAAAATTAAAACTGGGCTGTGAAAAAGAGGAGAGGGGATGAGGGTCAAAATCTAGTACATTTGTAAAAAAACAAAAAATGAGCGTGTAAACAATGGATTGACGAAACAATCCTTGGCGGAGTATGAGGTAAGATGATAGGACAAGCGAGACATTAACTTGTGATTTAACTCCAACCACAAGCTCAGGTAAGATCAGATCAGAGAGAGAGCACCCCTCCCCTCCCCTCTTCCGGCAACCCCGCCTCGCTCCTCATCAAATGACGGTAATTGTTTCGTTCTTAACCGCAGGCGGCCTGGCGCGCTGGATCACAGGGGAACCCTCCATGGAACAGCGAAATGAGGAGGTGACCGCTGATTACTTATTCAATATACTTCTTAGAACAGTTTTTAATGTGTTTTAGTGTATTCCTATATATGTTTTGTGAATACTTAATATATAATTATATAAGTTAATATATACATATATACACCAAAAACAACTTTAAAATTATACGTATTGTCAAAGATGGAATTGTTTTTAGAAGCGAAGTAGAAGCTCGTAATTTTTCAAAGTGAAGTCGGAGTTTTTGAAGCTTTATGGTCATCTCTCTTTCTTTCTATTTCTCTCTTTATATATAGGGTGTATATATATATATAGGGTGTATATATATATATATATATATAATATATATATTTAGTGATTGATAGATAAAGAAAATGACAGATGGCTAATTAGAGAGATGGATAGACAAATAGAGAGAGAAGCGAAGCTTCAAAAGCTTTCGACTTCAATCCGACTAAAAATGAGCTTTGTTTTTTCTTCGAAAAAAAAAGTCAAGTTTTGACAAATTCGAGGATTTTCTATCTCAACTTTGTCATTTTAATTAATTTTTAATTAATACGATTCTTAGTTGTTATGTGCAGCACTCCGTTTGCCCTAAAAAGTACCAGTCTTACCTTGCAGAGTTACACTATGGCCCTATCTTATAAGCTACGCCATAGTGGATCAATGCAAGGTAAGATTTCTACCCTACAGAGTAAACCAAGGGCGCATTACAACATTTTTTTTCAGCACTGCATCTTACTACCCGTTCGGCTTTTACGTATATGCACTAATTACACTTATGGGTTAGGGGTGAGGAAGATTGAATTCAGAGCAAGTGTATTCGCATTTGCATGGAGAGAAAGTGTAAAAATCATTTTAGAAATACAGTACCACCTTTAGTACACCCAATCAGGATTCGAACCCCGACCTCCTCAATATCGGCAATTTAGTCTACTACAAGAGTGACTCCTTAGATCATGCGGCCACCGAAGCGGCTTACAAATTGTTATTTATATTAAGGCAATGTGAAGTAGTTTTATTTCATGTTATGATAATAGCTTGATTTATTAAATTAGAATAAAATATTATAAGCATGCAGTTGTGCAATGAAACTTTTTCTAAATGAATACGGTGGATCCTTTGGTCTGTGTCGTTTCCTGGAACTACTTCTCTATTTTATATAAGCTTTTACTCCCTTTCAGTCTTCACCTACAGCTACCCTTAGTTTGTCATGTCAATAAGAAAGAGTGTAAATAAAACTACGAAACTTCCTGTTTCAAGATATAGAGGAAAGCCCGCTGCTAGTTCGCAAATATCTTAACATTTTCTGTCGTGATTCTATCACAAAATGACTGTATTTATTAGAGGAAGGCTAAATCTAGAGCCCTTTTACAATAAGCCTAATTTCATAGCTTCACCATTATGCTTAAAAAATTTGCTAAAAATGAGCTAATTTCTGGTTTTAGCACTTTTTTTTCTATTAATAAAACTCAAAATATTGAGTTGTTTAGGAAAAACAGCCCTGTTGGAATCTTCCGACTTTATTTTGGCGTGAACCATATTTTGAAATGACGCATCGTAGAGTTAAATATTGCGAGCTGAATGTCTGAGCAGCAATTTCTCGATTACCGAGGGCGGTTTTGTACCAGTTTTCTCTTTTGTGTAAATCAAAAACTCTGCCAGGCTTCAAACTCCACCCTCTTGGGTCATAGCTATTCACAGTGAGGTTGAGATAATTCCTATGGCTTCAGATTTATTTATTTCTGTTAGTGAAATAGAAAAGAAATAATCTAAGGATTAAAATAATTAAAAGTTAATTGCAAAGCTGAACAAACTTTCAGAGAAATGGGATGCACATTTAATTTTCTAAAACTTTACAAACAACTCAAATGAAAGTTTCTATAATCAAATTTGTTGGGATGTAAGCTTTGATATAATAAACTCACAAACAAGTAAATACTAACATCCTTTAGGCAGGTCTGGGTAGGAACCAAGGTCATTTAAACCTTAATCCAAACACCCTAACCACGTAATTAATGTTCCAGGAAACATCAATCAATATGTGATTATGATAATACCCCTAAACACATGTAAGAATAACATGTCAAGGAAACGCTTTTAACTTCAACACTTTAGCTCAATCAATAGCGTGTTTGTCTATTGTATTAAGAGTCCTGGGTTCGATTCCGGGCACGGTCGAAAACTTTATAGTTGGTGAAATGTTGGTTTACCCTTAATCATTGATAAATTAATTGTTCATAACCTGTACTCGTGGGCACGTTGACAAAGGCGCTAGTCTCGTCTGATCTGGTTACCAGAGACAGGAGGTCAGGGCTCGAATCCCATATGAGTGTACTGAGGTACGTCTTCTTAAATTGATTCCCACTCTTCCTGTAAGCTAATGCGGGTACATTTCCTATACATTATACTTTCATCATTTCTACCCTATAGTGTAAAGTAATCAAATAGCCCAAATGGGTATTATAGTTCTGTCTTGATATTACGTCAGAGACTAGTTCCTCTAGTACAGGTAATATTGTCCTGTCCTGCTGTTACGTCAGAGACTAGTTCCTCTAGTACAGGTAGTATAGTTCTGTCCTGCTGTTACGTCAGAGACCAGTTCCTCTAGTACAGGTAGTATAGTTCTGTCCTGCTGTTACGTCAGACCAGTTCCTCAGTACAGGTATTATAGTTCTGTCCTGCTGTTACGTCAGACCAGTTCCTCTAGTACATGTAGTATAGTTCTGCCTTGATGTTACGTTAGATACTAGTTCCTTAGTACAGGTATTATAGTTCTGTCCTGATGCTACGTCAGAAACTAGTTCCTCTAGTACAGGTAATATATTCTGTCTTGATGTTACGTTAGAGACTAGTTCCTCTAGTACAGGTATTATAGTTCTGTCCTGATGCTACGTCAGAAACTAGTTCCTCTAGTACAGGTAGTATAGTTCTGCCTTGATGTTACGTTAGAGACTAGTTCCTCTAGTACAGGTAGTATAGTTCTGTCCTGCTGTCTACGTCAGAAACTAGTTCCTCTAGTACAGGTAATATAGTTCTGCCTGCTGTTACGTCAGAGAATAGTTCCTCTAGTACAGGTAGTATAGTTGTGTCCTAATGTACTTTAGAGACAGTTCCTCTAGTACAGGTAGTATAGTTCTGTCCTGATA
Source organism: Timema podura (assembly GCA_033556935.1). Lineage (NCBI taxonomy): Eukaryota > Metazoa > Arthropoda > Insecta > Phasmatodea > Timematidae > Timema > Timema podura. The sequence continues at coordinate 81,246,187 of JAVRXN010000011.1, forward strand.
CTAAGTCCTCCATAATATGTTGGGGGGTCTTTCTGAACCCAGTTATTTCCAACCCAAGATGAATAAGCACTTTACCTAACATCCTCAGTAATCTTTCTCCTCTTAAACTTTTTTTTTTAATTCCTGTGTCGTTGAGAAAGATAAAAGAGACTAGAGAGTGTGTTTTAAGATTTTGAAGGTCAGGTGTAGCGAGTTTTCGAAGAGGGAGGGGTCCAATTCCCCCTTCCTTCTCCTCCTCATACGATGGCGGCATAGGGTCTGCTAATAACAAGGTTCGGCACTTAGAGGATCTCTCGAAGTCTGTCTGGGAGATACCTGCAACCTCACCCCCTCCCCGCCCTTCCTACTTGTATCAGCAAACCTCATTCCTCAAGATCAAGGAATAAAGAACCTGGTTCCTGCCTGGAATGTTTTTTCTTGTCATAACGTCGGAATAGTTTTATTAAGGGGGTGTGGAAATAAACGTGAGTTAATGTCACATTATTTTTTTTTAGCAAAAATAAGAAGTGATACACAAATAAAAGGCACATCTAAAATCCTCGTGAGAATAGTGGATCAAAGCCCCTGGTTCCGGGTTCGAATCCTGACTTATACCAGGGGATTGTTCTTTAAAGGTAATATAAGTCCCTGGTCACCAGGCTTTGGTTAATTAGGCTTAAGTTAGGTTAAGTGTTTCTAATGGTTCCACACTATTATACTCACTATACCCTCATACTCCTATCACCATCATCATCTCATCGGGACACGGAAAGAGCCTCCACGGAAAGGATGTACTATTAGTACATTCGAGCGCCCCTGGGCAATGGTACATCAGTACTGGATAGTCTTTCCACCACTGCGCTACGAGTGACGAAGCCTAGATGCGCAATATTATTATTGTTAGTTGGTATAATCTCTAAAAGGATCTTCAAGACTCGGATAAGTTATATATACCACATTAACTGCGCCTCTTTAAAGACAGCACTCCGTTCTCTGCCCCTTGGAGTCTCATCACTCAATCTGGACCAGGTATTCAGCTAGCCGGGCTTTCTCTGGCAGAGAAGTGGTCAGGTAGAAAAACATACACCTTCTTCCCCTCAAAGCCCCCTCCACCCCCTTCCACTAATAGTGGGCTCCGGTGGACTAAGGTTAACATGCATCCACTCCCCCCCCCCCCCCTCGCCCGACAAATTATCCACACTAAAATAGCGAGGATGAGAACTAGAAAATTAGGATGATAAATATATTTGACATGGCCCGACCCTGATTTTTATTTCTCGACGGTGAAACAAAAAAATAATAATGGTGGTTTCGAAATTCTGAAATAATTGTTGTATAATCATTTTTTGGTTGAAACATTAATTCCTTTACCAGTCCCCCCCCCCTCCCCACCATCCCCTCAGAAGAGTAAATAATAGTATTTGAGAGTACAAAAGCAATATAAAAAAAAGGCCATAAAAATGTAATTTAAAAAAAAATTAGGTTACGGCAAACAAATTGGGGGACTATTTTTGGTCGGTCGGCAAATAACAAACACGAGACGTATTCTTTGTGGGTTTTTTTTAATATGAAAAAGTACGACGAAGAAGTTGTTTGGATTTCAGATTTTTCTATTTATATTTTAAACTTCAACATTCCTGAGAATCCTGGGAAAATTAGAACAGTAACTTTCTAGCTGAATAATTCTTCCTATGACATTAACTGTAGCAACCTCTAGCTGTCAGATAAGATTCTTCGCATTAGACTGTAGCAACTTAGCTGTAATAAAGATTTCCTATACATAGACTGTAGCAACCTTAGCTGATATAAGATCTTCCTTGGCATAGACTGTAGCAACTTAGCTGTAATATAAGATTCTTCCTATGAGCATTAGACTGTAGCAACCTTCTACTGTCAGATAAATCTTCGAGCATTAGACTGTACACTTCAGCTTATATAAGATTCTCCTATGAGCATAGCTGTAGCAACCTTCTAGCTGTATATAAGATTCTTCTATGAGAATAACTGTACAACCTTCTAGCTGAATATAAGTCAAGCTTGACTAGCTATAATAAGCTAATCACGTGCTAGGAATAAACAGGGCAGGTATGTACAGTAAGAACAAACAGATCTAAGGTGAATGAACATAATTATATTTTATTGATCACAGAGTTTGGTGATACACAAGAAAGATTATGCTCTGGTCTCTCTACAATTACTAACACTAATTAATGAAAAGGGACAGTCTGACCTCTTGTTCCTGAGTGTCCACAAGGTTACTCAAAGTTACAGACATGGAATTAAATGTAAAACATAATCGGACGACCGACCCACTATGCTACTCGATATAACCTGCAACATAAGACGACATTTCCCACGAAGGTGAAAGCAAGGTAACAATTAAGAAAGGTAAGAGTTTCAGTTAAGATAGAGTTAATTAGTGCAACAATAAACGTACACTTTATTTGGTAATAAAACTCAATCATCGAGCAAACATGAAGTGGTCCACCTGAATTATTCTAAAACCGAGCAGGACTAAATACTCTTCAAAGAAGTTACACGACACAATATAGTTTACGGTTAAAGTCCAACTAGACCCTAGAAAGTTAATTTTCACAAACGAGTTCACTAACATGACAAGCTAGTGAGTCTAACACGCAAACGCCGAGACCAGGGCTACGGGCGACTGGCATGTTTCAATGAACAAGTCCGGGTTATATCCCGATTAGGAATCCCCCGAGTAACAGTTACTACAAGAACAAGTTAAGTAATGATAACGATAGAAACTTCATAGGAAGGTATACTCAAACACTGGAGCTACAGGCCCCACCGGCATCTTAAGAACCCCACCTACTTATTATTATTATTATTATTATTATTATTATTATTATTATTATATTATTATTAGCACTGCTCTTACTACCCGCTCGGTTATACGCACTTACGCTAAATGTGTAATGGTAGAGTGATTGTGAGATGAAATGGAGGACCTACAGTTTAACGTGGGATCCAAACCACGGTGGAAGCCTGGCATTCCACACATTCACAAGTGATTAATAAACGTCTTGTCAGAGCGGAAGGAAGAGTTTAGCAATCAGATAAATCTGTGCCAGGACCGAGGATTGAACCCCGGACCCCAGCAAGAAGTCTGACACCTTACCCCTAGACCGCCAGGTCACCACTTATTATATTAATATAAAATATAAAAACTCGAGCAAAGAAGGAACAGAGAGCGAATTGTTGGCTACCAAGAATGACTAAGCCAAACTAAGACTACCAGCTAGTAAGAACAGACCTATTAGGTCACTAACAACATGGAACCATTCCAAGTTAGAGTTGACGTTTTAGAGTGAAATCAACTAGGAGGCTGAGTAATATGACATAATTAAAACAAGCTTCACTAAGCACTCTCTCCATAACAAAGATGTTATTTTACTTGGAATAAACCGTCGTTAAGCGACATATTGCTAAAGAGCTAAAGCTGAGAGCATGGACATTTGAAATCAAAGCAAAACCAAACTCTTTTCAAAATAACAAACATTATTTAAACAAAAAGAAACATTCGCTAAGCGACGTTTTAAGCTAGATCACTATCTGAGATAGTTAAACAATTTAAACTCAAACACCTAGGCCAGTGGCATATAGACGACATAACAAAATACAAGGCGGTATTACTTCATCGGAGTGTCGGGTGCTATCTTCCTCTGGCCAGAGCGACGGCTTAGAACACCATCATTCCGTCTTGGCGCAATAGATAGTCGTGCTGCAGGTACTTGGGCGGTGAACAGAGTTCAGATGAGCGTTCAAGTACGATATAATTTACAGTAATTTCTACTCAGACCAGGTACCTCGTTTTATATGCCTCTAAATTAGCACATGACTAATAAAGCGTGGAGTGGGGGAACCAACCAATCAAACCCAAGAACCATCAACAAGGTGTAAAGTTGAGATGAGGGGTTCATCGCGCAAGTGCGACGAGCATAAGTTGAGTGAGGTAGATCTAGATTGTTTATCGTTGTTTGGGAAGGCCAAATCAAAGAGAGCGAATATTGGGCCAACATCACGAGATCTAGAAGAATGACACAAGCTTGAGATGGGCCACGAGACGTCAGCTGCAGTCGATTATTTTTGTTGCCTCTAGTAGTGTTTCTAGGTGTTTACAATTCTGGCATGTGCGGGCTAATTCCTATTAGCCTGGCACATAAGGTTCTTCCTATGAACATTAGACTGTACAGTGGAACCTGGATAATTCGAACTTGAATGGACAAGGAAAAACTCGAATTAAATACGTTTCTTGAAGTTTGCAATTTCTGATTTCTTTTTAAGTGCCTTTTCCACTTCCTTTATCACCGCTACATTTTCGGCAAAAGTTAATGATTTATAGGACTGTGGCTTGGACAGTGGCATCACGACACACACACACACACACACACACACACACACACACACACAACACACACACCACTACTGTATGTATTTAACAAAACAAAACAACGAAACAAAATATGCTCGCACGTCACAAGAATATCGCTACGACCGAATCACTTAGAACAGCGCATGTAACAGCTCGAGAGGTTTGACCTTGACTAACGGAGTACAGAACTGTACGTGTAAACAAAGACTTATGGGTGAGCGGGCGAGTGGGAGGGGCGTGAAGAAGTGAAGAAGGGTACTGACTGCATTCCAATGTCACCTCCCTGTTTTAAAAAATAGAACAACAAGGTGCCGCAACTAGAAGTAGAAAAGCAATACCACACAGTACATTACAACTTAACGAAAAGTTCGAATTAGCCAAAACAAAATTCGAACTATCCACGATTTTTTAACGTTATTCTTATATAAAATTCACGGGACCTGGCAAAAAATTCTAACTAAAGACGATTTCGAACTACGAAAGTTCGAATTAGTCAGGTTCCACTGTATTAACTTATTTAGCTGTCAGATAAAGTTCTTCCTATAAAAATGTGACTTTACCGCCTATCCAGTCCAAAGCGGTGATTTACATAAAAGCTCTACCCCTAGTTTTTGTGAGATCTTGGCTCTCGAGCCATTCACAACTCTTATGTTACCTGTTACCGAGAAAATATATTAGGTGGCGTCGCGTGATAACATGCAAAGGTAGCTTGGGTTCGTGTGGATTGAATGTCAATAATTGTAACACGGTCAGAATAATTGTATAATAACAGGGGGACTGTGCCCTAGTAGGTGAAGCAATACGCCTGGAACCTTTGATGAAGACCACGTGTTCGAATACTGGACACGGACCAGATTATGATCTATGATGGCACCGATGTGAGATTGTCAATTTGCAATAATTTCATACAATTATGCATTTCTTTAGAATTTATTTTTCAGCTCATAATAAATTAATACAGTGATTTCCAGTCTAGAGGTTACGACCCCGTTTGGGATCGGGGTGTGTTTATGGTGGGGCTGCAATGCTTATTTAAGTGATAGCTTTATATCAACTTTTTTTTTACGTGATTATAGTGCTTATAGGACGATTCAAAGCTCGAATAGAAATGCAGGCGTTTAAAATGATTAAAACTGTTAAATAATAATATTGCGCGTCTGGGCTACATCATTCGTAGCCTAGCAATAGAAAGATCAGTCAGTACTAATGTACTGTTGCCCAGAGGACGCCCGAATGTACTAATCGTACATCCTTTCCGTGGAGGCTCTTTCCATGTCTCGATGAGATGAGGTGATGGTGATAGTATAATGGTGATAGTGAGTATGATGGTGAGAGAGTATGAGGGTGTCGAACCAGTGGAAACACTTAACTTAAGCCTAACTAACCAAACCCCGGCGGCCGTTGGAGTAATTCCCCTTTCGGGGAAACTACCCAAGGTACCAGCCCGGGACCCCTATGCTCGTATCCAGGTGCAGGGACCAGTAAGTAAACCACGGGGGCCGGTATATAAATTTGTTAAGTTACTGGTTACGATCCTTCTCTGACATTTGCTCGCTGACAGAGTTTACTGAAGCAGTCTCGTGTTTGGTCGAGTGGGGCTGCTATCACAGCTTCCAAAACACCCGCCGGGCACGTTGAGTCTCTTTTGCGACCTTTTAGTCACATTCGTATAATCGTAATATGTTTAAAAAATACTCCGTGGCATCCAACCGTGATCGAGCTATACCAGCCGAGTGGTCGCTGTTTGCTGTTGAAGATATTGCCAACTTAAAGAATAGAGTGTCATGAGGGTAGCACAGTGAAACCCCACCAGTTTAGCTCAGTTTTCTAGACCGGGGCCGCTACTTCTGTATTCAAGTAGATCCTCATTTTGTCCTCACGAGGCTAGGTGTGACCTCGTACCAGACCCACTGCGTCACAGAAAGATCTGGAAGCACCGAGGATCGAACATGGGACCTCTGTATCTGTAGCTAGGAACTCTGACCATTAGACTACAGAGGTCGTCATACTATAAGCCATTTATAACAATTAGAATAAACATCGGTGGGTATGCGGACTTGACGTCACGCTCGTTTTGTTTGTCGATGACGATAAATACACGATTCGAATTCCGGTCGGGCTTACTGATTAAACTCAAGTTAGGTTTAATGTTCCCACTGACTCCGACCCATCATACTCACTATCACCTTCACCTCATCTCATCGGGACATGGAAAAAGCCTCCAAGGAAAGGATGTACCATTAGAACATTCGGACATCCTCTGGGCAACGGTACATTAGTACTGGATAGTCTTTAAACTACTGGGCTACGAATTATGTAACCCAAACGAGCTATATAATTTCATTACCTACCTAAACTAGGTGTTATCCGTGTAGTGACACGGGCTCCTTAGGTGCATATCCACACTAAATAATAAGTATTTTGTTTACTGTCTAGCTCCTACTAGAATGCTGCTCGGAACATCTTGTATGGACCCTTCGTCCATCCCGAAAAGTAGCAAGGCTCCCTGGCATCTTACTACTATGGCGCAGGACAGGCTCATGATGTAATTATGTCAAGGTAAGACTGCTTCCTTTCATCACGAACAGACTGTACTGTACAGTACATAATCTGTCACATATTGTAGCTGTTAATTACACAGATCCTTGGCGCCACAATGGCGGCTTCGCAGGGCCCGGGTAAAAAAAACAAAAGTAACTTATTAATCTTATCACTATTATTTATAATGAAACAGGTTTCCCAGCTGATCAGTAATGGAGCGATCAAATAGAATAGTATCGCTACTCCCCCTCCCGTGGAGGATGGCTTAGTGGGACGGGTATGCAACGGCAAATAAGTGTGGGGTTCTTTTTGATCTTGTTTATTGGAATAGATTAATTACTCTACTAGTGTATATAATGTGGTGTAGGTCTTAGAACTAATTGAAAGAGTTTATAAAAAAGTTCCTCGTTCCATAAATGTCACTACTCAGCAGTTCCGTGCCCTGGCTTAATCTTTGGTGTTATATCTCCAACTGGTCTCGAACACACTCACGCCCGCCCGGCTGTGCTCCAACTCAGACTTCTAAAGGTATGATTTCAAACGTCGCCGCCACCTACGTGGAGCAGCACTGGCGGTACCACCTTGCCGGTTTGGTGGTTTTCATCCCTCGCTTCAAGAGCAGCGGTGGTACGATACAATGGACCAGACGGAGCGATATTTAGCAAGCACATAGTACACTTATCATGTCATCCATTGCTGCTAATAATCTGAAATTAATAAAAGTCACTACAACAACAAGAAGAAGAAGAAGATGACAACTTGCTGCTACTCGCTTTATTAGTGCAAAAATTAAAAAGAAATCCAGAAAATATATCTACAAAAATCGTAAAGAAGAAGGGTGTCTTTATAACCAGCCACACTTCATCATATAAAACTGAATATTTTGATACAACTCCACGAGCTTTCCGTCATCCGAACGCACAGTACACAACCTTCAACTGCGGTAGCGTGGCTGCAGACTGCCAGACTGTTCCTGGGCAGCGGCGGTGGGGTTTCGAAATGTCTTCCTACTAATTACATTGGAGTGGTAGTGATCTTCGCCGTCATGGCAGCACGAGCTCTGGGGTTCGAAATCGTACCTTTAGATGGGTTGAGGTGTCCTCCTCATACCGAACAGAGACTCAAGCTGTAGGATATTCTCCCCACAGGTTGGTTAAACCTGGTAGTTGAGTATATAGAGCACTTTGTGGTAGTGCCCCGTAACAACTGGCTTCCTTCTCCAGACTCCCCCCCTACTCCTTCTAAATGTCCAAAAACTCGCTGTTGTATACCAAAAAATGAGTGTCGTTTCCCCTGAGTTACTAGTTTTTCCAATATTCTGTGTTATGCTAATTGGCAAAACAATCTCTGTTTTTTAAAACCTGAGCTGATACGAATACGTAACGGCTGATTAAGGACAGTAAACAATATCAGTATGAGTTGTTAGGCTTACGTCATCCTTGCATGTTCTAGATTGACCAAGACTGCAAGCTATGACACCAGAGTCGTGATTATCCGGCTTAAAATCCGAGCAAGATAGTGGAAAAGCCTGATAATAGGGAAATTTCGAGGGTAAATAATTTCCAATATGGGTTTGTCTATTAAACATAACATTTAACTTTGTTTTGGTAAAAACAGCCAATTTTCTGATTGCTATGTAACATAGGAATACATTAATTATAGGGGGACGGTAAAAATTAAACGAGAAAGAAAATTTTAAAATATTTACTATACAGTACTTTATTTTGTAAATGGAACATTGGCTAAAAAGCAAGAACTACAAGTGAAACTAGAGCGTCAGATGGATTTTATCATAAATTCAGTAATTGTTTAATATTTTTTTAAATCTTATACATTGAAATTAAACGTGTTTAAAGAATACGTAAAAGTTTCGAAAAAAAAATCACTGGGTAATCGAAGGCCAGACATTCGCGACTCTAAGTACACTCGACCGGGATCGAACCCCTATATCCAATATCCTCATTATCGGCAATTTAGTATGTTGCAAGAGTGACGCCTTAGACCATAAGGTCACCTAACTAAGCGGGTAATTGGGTAGAGCAAGACGCGCTAAATCAAAGGTCCCGGGTTAGATTCCTGGTATTGCCAAAAACTGTATCATTGCAGAAAATGTGGGTGTCTCCCTTTCACAGTGATAAACCAATGACCAGGGGGCTGGATGCTGTCTCTGTTCTATATTTAAGTTGCTTTAAAAGTTGTGAGCTGATATAATCAGTCAGTCCAGAAAGTACACTTTAAATATCTATATAAAAAAAACTTTGTTGAAACTTTAAAATTTAAATCTTATAAAACTCTTGACATGTTAATTCCTTGACGCTGCTGTCGTTAAAAAAAACAACAGCGTAGGAGCCAAATCGCAAAACAGAGGAGTAAATAAGAAAATATTATTTTAGGAACGTTAAGTAAATACAGGATTGTTTGCGTATCCGACTTCTAAGTCTGTGGTGGGAGGGGTAAGGGGGGAGGGGATGAGGAAAGGTAGCCTGCAGAGACGGACTATCCCGCTAAATATGGGTACGGGTGCACAATCTAAGGCCGGGCCACACTTGTTATCATATCCTTGACGCTATCAGGCTGGAGCGGGTGACCTACATACGGGCACGGTCTAGGGGTAAGGTGTCGGACATCTGTGCTAGTGGTCCGGGGTTCAATCCTCGGTCCCAGCACAGATTTATCTGATTTACAAACCCTTCCTTCACCTTTGAAAAAAGACGTGTATTTATCACAACTTGTGAATGTGTGGAATGCCAGGCCTCCACCGTGGTTCGGATTCCACGTTAAACTGTAGGTCCTCCATTTCACCTCACAATCACCCTACCATTACACATTAGCTTAAGTACGTACAAACCGAACGGGTAGTAAGACGCGGTGTAATAATATATAATATATATAATCTGGTGGTAAAAAATATCCATAATGAAAAATATTTCAAATGTGACAAAGATAGTTAGAGAGAATCCTACTGTTATAGCCTTAACATTCATTATCTCTGTTGAGAATCATTACGAGCAGTTAAAAAACACAATTTTACTGAAAAAGTTTGTATACATTTTCTTCACAAATTCGTTCAAAAATAAAAAAAAAAGTAAACATACATACAATATTTTCAAATCAAAAATTTTAATTGTAATTCGGAGCTGATATATTATGAATCCCAAAGTTTTTCAATGAGAGGGACGTGGTTGCATGGCTTAGCACAGTTTTTGATGTCTGTTTGTCCAGTTGAAACTTTCAAGCGGAGGTTCGGATCAAATTTAGCCTATTGCAGTACTTATTTTTTAGGTCACCGTGGATGAAAACCCACTCTAACAGAGAATGTTGTTGAGAAACTGCTAATGTAGAAGGTGTCAGGTAGAGGGATGGAAATTATCATAAATCATCTCCAACCGAGAGCAAATAGGGAAAAAGAGGGGCGGAAATAACCAAATAACGGTAATTGGCCAACAATTAGGGTTTCCTCAAGTCCCCTGTTATTTGGCCAACTTTCCCTTGAGACCTGCTCGCGTACCCCCGGAGGTACGCGTACCCCAGTTTGAGAACCCTGGTCCAGACCAAGTCTAGTCCGATTCGACCCTCGTTCCGTAGCGATCATTCGTGTGTTCCTGGGTTCATTTCCATCTTATGTACTAGTGAATTTCTGCCCGAGTTTGTTCCATTCCGTGCACTTGTCTGTCCCATCTCATGTACTGAACAAGAATGAAAAGAATAGCTCAAGACTTTAAATCGCTCGCGACTTTTTTCCTCTCTCTCTTCCCCTCTTCTAGAGTGAATCGTTCATCTCTCGTGCACTAGGGTAGGTCCACGTCACTGTGCCATTTCAACCCCTCTTCCTATCCTTTAATCAAGTCCACGTCTAACCACCACTTCAAAAAAGGGTGGAAAAGTAGCCAGTAGAAAAGTCGGTAGCGATTCAAAATCGTAAGAGATCCTTTTTTTTCTGTTCAGTACACGAGATGGGAGGTCGCCGTGTTCCTGATTCGTGACAAGTGTTTGTTTCTGAGCAAGTCCAGACATAAATCCTCACCACGGGATTAAATGTCCATTCGAGACTGACAGGGAAAAGCTACCAGACCTACTCTCATGTATCCATACGCCAAACCATATGATTTGTAAGACCATATATTGAGCCTATGTCACTTTTGACAGCCAAAACTTTCACAATAAACAATTTGTTTTTTATTCGTGTTTTTATTTTAATTGTTTTTACATGATTGAAAAATAAACTTATGAAAATAACCGTTTACAATGCATGGATGACTAAGCTAATATCAAATAAGAAGATGGAAGTAAAAATAAAGTAGATATAACTTAATAATCTAACCTAGCCTAACTTAACCAAACCTAAATAAGCCTAACATAAGGCAAAAATATTGGTGGGGCCGTATTCATATACATCCGCAGGTCTCTTATGTGTTATAATGCTCCTGGTCAGTGACCGTGACGTTTATTATCAGATATCACTGTTTCTTAGAATTAATTATCTTTTAACTTTGAACTTGTTAATAAATAAAATATATTTTATTCGACTCAACTTTCTCTCCCCCCCCCCCCTCCCGGGCCGTTTTTCGAAAAGTGTGTTTGGAATATCCGGAATTTCGGACTACCGATGTTTTATCCAATGGGGTTTTACTTTATGTTTATAATATTATTATTATTATTTAAAAAAATGTACGTACCCCCTGAGATATCTTCGCGTAGGCCTACCCCACGTTGAACATAATTGGTATAGTCTACTGAAATAAAATGATAAATGCCATTATAACATTAATTATGTTAATCTACGCTAGCTAATCCCAACTTAGTTTTTAAAAAACTAAACATTTGTTTTAAAAAAAAAACCAGCCGTGTTGTATGATATGGCCGAAATGTAACCTGGTGCAGATGGCCCAATTGTTGAGAATGCTATATAATAAAATGTGAGTGTGGGGGGCGGGTGGGCTGGAGGGGGGATAAAAAGAGGATTATTACCTGGGCGAGACAGGTTAAAAAATATTAATTCGGATAAACAAAAGAAAGCACTTTAAAGAAAACGTGTCGGCCTATTAATCTCTGAGTAGTTGACGGGCTGTCCTTTAGTTTTATTGCCATTTAAGGGGGAAGGGAGGGTGGGAGGTCCGTATTTTTTTATAGTTTTTTATAACAAAAAGCTTTTTAGTCAAAATAAATAAAATATTGCTTCAGAAAATACGTTTATTTTAAATTTTTTTATACACATTGAAGTATAAAAATTTCTTGAATATTTGTCACAAGCATCGCTATATTTGAACAGGATTGGTTTCTCTTAATTTAAAAAGTCCTTTCAAATTTCGTGATATCCGTGCTAAATATTCAAGAAAAGTTGGGAATGCTATGTATATAAAATAAAAAACCAAACGTATAAACTGAATCAATATTTTATTTATTTTGGCTAAACAAAGTTTTTTTTTGTTAAAAAAACTTTAAAAAATACCTACCTTAACTGGCGTTCTTTTCCAAGCCACCTTAAATCTCTCCTAGTGACAGAATTCTGTCCAAATGTACACACAAACACAAAATCACCCACTCACACAAACAGAAAACTAAGTTAACTGTGGATCAAACCTCCAGATAGGCCCAATATGTTCTGCAACCTGCAACACTTTATTCTTTAGTGACGTCATTGGGATGGAAAATAAGGCGCGCGGTCCAGCACAGAAGAAATACCTATAGTGGGATTCACTTAGAAAGTGTTTTTTTAGAAAATAATTTTTTTTTATGACAAAATCGATAACTTTTTACTTTACTATTAGAACTCTGAAAGTGACAGTTGCAGATCATGTGATCTATATATGGAAATTATAACTGTCAACCAATTTCCTCCCACCTCGGTGGCCGCGTGGCTAACGCGCTACTCTCGCGATAGACTAGACTGCCGAAGATGAGGCGAGCGGGGTTCGATATCGGTTGGATGCACTGAGGGTGGTTTTTCATAAATGGTTTACCACTCTATCTCTCTCCCCCTCTCCCTCCAAGTAAATGTGGGTGCACTTACTCTAAGTTAAACCTTCCTAATCCCTAGCCCATTAGCGTAATTAGTACATAGTTGTATAACCCGAACGGGTAGTAAGACGCGTTGCTAAAAAAACATTCCTCTATAAATTTGACTGCGCATGTGCTATCTTGTGTCAATGTAGGCAGATCAAGTGACGTCACAGCCAAAATTCCGACGCGTCAGGCGCAGAGGAAATGCGCAGTCTAGTAGTTTCAGTGTGCACAGGTGTGCAAGTGACGTCACAACCACAATTCGTCCCGTATGACGCGGGAGGGGGGGAGGAGGGGATGCGTAGTCTATAAGTAATCAAATATATTAATTTTTTTTAATGTAACGGCTGCTTCAAGAATATGTCGAGATTCCTGTAATAATGTTTCTCCTTTGAAAATGTCGCCGACATTTGACCTTGCTCAGAAATAATCGCTGTTGATTTTGAAAGTTGTTTAAAGGTCGATGTGTGATCCCAACAGTTCTAGAATATTTATCATGGGTGTAATGGGCGTACGAACAAATACTTTATAAATTAATAGAAATAGTTCTGGTCAAATTCCATGACGCGAATGTCAGATATTCAAAAACTTTTTTTAACACCGCGTCTTACTACCCACTCAGGTAATACGCTTATATACTAATTACGCTAATGGTTTTAAGGATTAGGGAGGTTGTATATAGAGGAAGTGCACCCACATTTGAGTGGAGGGAGAGTGGAAAACAATTTAGGGAAAAAAACTTCAGTATACCCGACCGAGATTTGAACCTCGATCCCTCCGTCATGGGCTGTCTTGTCCACTGCAAGAGTAGTGCCTTAGACCATGCGGCCACCGAAATGGGTTTATAAGAACTGGTGATATCACCATGTATGAAAAATTTAATCAAACGCATATACCGGATGAATTTTGTATTTATTTTGGCTGAAAATAGGTTTATTGTCACTTATAAAAACCCACCAAAAATACTTACCTCAACTTGCTCTGTCTTCCATTCCACCTTAAACGTAAACGTAAGGTCATTAACGCCTGCGGTCACACATATTTATGGTGAACTCCAAATCACTTCTAAGTTATATCCACCCTCGCGCCTCAAACATTCAAGATCATAGGATTCGAAAAAAATTCAAATCCAAAACAACTATAGATTTGAGTCAATTAGCCGAAGCTATTAATTATGCTTGTTTAATGAGGAATTCTCCATCTAGATATCATATTCAGAAAATTGAAAAATGACACCTGTTCACGGGAATCGAACCCGGGAACTTTGGCTTAGTACGCGAATGCTCTAAACCACTGAGCTATCCAGGAATCATCCCGTGTCCAGGTGTCATTTTTATATTTTCAGAATATGATATCTAGATGGAGTAATCTTTACTAAAAGCATAAATAATAGCTTTGGCTATTTAATTCTTAGTATGCAATCTTGTACAATTATAATAATTGTACAAAGTGGCAGCAATATGCCAACTACCGAGTCGAAGATGGCTGCGTTATCTGATAGCTCGTGATATTAATATAATCACACACACTTGTAGCCGGCGATTTCCGCACGTCCATCATAGACTCTGCCTTAAAATATGAGCGAAGAATTATCCTAGGCACGGGACGATTCCTGGTTAGCTCAGTGGTTAGAGCATTGGCCTATTAAGTCAAAGGTCCTGGGTTCAATTTCCGTGTCCAGGTGTCATTTTCCAATTTTCAGAATAAAATATATTTTTATTTTCAAATGTTTAGTTCGAATTTTCTTTTTAGAGCTATTATGCTGCTTACTAGTGATATAGCCCAATATGATTGTAGAACCAACCTAACAACCAGACCCCACACCAATAATTTACCACTTAATGTGTACAAAGTCAGAAATAGATTAAAAACAAATGGTACCAACAGTAGATATGTAATGTATTACACTTATCACGTTTACTAAGATCCAGATACGCAAGTAAATTGAGGACTCGGATTCGTGAAAAAGGGGATTTAACCCTTCTCTTAAATTTTAACTCGGCTGGAATTCGAACCAAATACTCTTAAGAGGTCGTTAGCCATTGCTTAAGATTTTTCAACTAACCAAATTAAAATAGACTATGATCTAAAATTTTAAGCTGTCTTATGTTATAAAATAATCAATCTATAAAATCTAATAGGTGACCTGGTGGTCTAGGGGTAACGTGACAGACTTCTGTGCTGGAGGTCCGGGTTTCAATCCTTGGTCCCGGCACAGATTTATCTGATTGCCAAACCCTTCCTTCATCTCTGACAAGACGTGTATTAATCACAACTTGTGAATGTGTGGAATGCCAGGCCTCCACCGTGGTTCGGATCCCACGTTAAACTGTATGTCCTCCATTTCATCTCACAATCACCCTACCATTACACATTAGCGTAAGTGCGTCTAACCAGAACGGGTAGTAAGACGCGGTGCTAATAATATGAAATCTAATAATATATAAAAAAAAACAATCTAATCAAACGAAAACAAAACGTTGGGGGGAAATTTAAAGGAAATGCACAAGAATGTTCCCGAAGTGAGGGTGGCAAGCCACAAAGAGGGGGAACCAATAAAAACAATGGCAGACAGTAAGGTTCGATTCCCGGCCTTTAGAGTACAGAACCAAACGATGTCACATTTCGAGTGGTTACTGATTACGATCACGTTTCACAACCATTAGTTCACATGTCTTGGCTGTGGTTAACAAACTGGTTTTTCAACTTATTCTGAAAGAGAAAGAAATTACCGGATTTCCGTTTTCTGTATTTTGGACATAGATGGCTTATTATTATTCTTTTTAAAGGAAACGGTTATGAAAGTCTTCCATAATGTTGACAGGAACACCTGAACTTTATAAACCAGTATTATTATTATTATTATATTTTTTTTAGTTTTATTCCAGAGACTTAGCAATTACGTGGCGCCAACATGTTAAGCTTTAGTGCGCATGCGCACTAGCTATGTTCCTTGACTGTGTCCTGGGTGGAAGAACCACAGGTCTATGTATAGTTTATGCGTTTTAGCGTGCATTTTATAAACAAGTACTTGTGTCAGTACAAGGTTTAAGACAAAATGGCTTAACTTAAGATCATTATTTAGCACCTGTTCAGGTTGTACGCATATGTACTAACCACGCTAGTGTGTTGGGGATGAGTAAGGTTAAATTCAGAGGAAGTGTAACCGAATTCGCGTGAAGGGAGAGTGGAAAATAATTTTAATCAAACCACCTTCAGTGCACCCGTCCAGAATTCGAACCCCGATCTTTCTATCATCGGCAACCTAGTCTAACATGAGAGTGACGCCTTAGGCTATGCGTCCACTGAATTATGTTTTTAACTTACGAAAGAACACACTTTACTCAGCCTTTAGTACAGTAAATTTTATTATTTGAGGTGAAATAAAAATTCACTATCCAATAATTTACCCCTTTAGGTGTCGTCTGGAATCAACCCAGACCTTCTTAGACCTATATTTGGTACCCCTTACCACGTGGATGAATAAATGGAACAACATTTTATTTAGTTTTATTATGTGCAATAAAATAACTAAAAATAAAATACCTATATTTTCAAATAATAACTAACACAAACAATTTACATATTTTTTTACAATTTTTACAGTTATGTTTTAATAAACACAAAATTACATCAACACATGACTTACAAACTAACTTAGCCTAAGGCAACACCAATTGGCACCAAGCAGTCAAAACTAGAACCAGGAACTGTAATATATTTATAACAAGAGGATAACCACATCCATGGTCACGTAATCTAAGGCGTCATCCTCACAATCTCTCAGTAAGCTTTTAAGTCCAGGTTTGGATATCAGCCAGATGTATAGAGTTAAAAAAATTGTTTCTCACTCACCTTCCACGTAAAGGCTGGTACATTTATTTTTAAGTTACCTTCTCTTTCCTTACTAGTGTAAATATGCGGATAGCCCAGATGGGTAGTAAGACGCTTTTATTCAGAGAGTTAATTCGGATTAACCGGGAGAATACAGGGATACAATATTTTTCACGAATTTTAAATTACAGTTGAATGAGTCTAATCAAATTTTCATTTATTCAACTGATGTACAACACGTAATATGCAATGTAGCTCTTGTTAGTTACAGGTAAACACCTTGTGTTGACTACAACATGTAAATATTAAGCATTTACTATAAGATATCACTGTTTCTTATAGTTATACTTTTTTTTTTTACTTTGAGATTGTTTTTTTTTTTTTTTTATTTAGCACCGCGTCTTACTACCCGTTCGGGTTATACGCTTAAGTACTAATTACTCTAATGGATTAGGAATTTGGAGGGTTGAATTCAGAGGAAGTGAACCCGCATTTGCGTGGATGGAGAGTGGAAAACCATTTAGGAAAAACCACCCCCAGTTCACCCGACCGAGATTCGAACCTCGATCTCCCCGTCCTCGGCGGTTGAGCTCAACACGACCTGCGCGTTAGCCAACTACGCCACCGAGGCGGGTTTGAGATTGTTTAAACAACAAAATAAATTTCATTTTACTTAATTTTTTCATTCCATTTTCCAAAACGCGTGTTCAGATTATCCGGATTTTGGACTATCATGGTTTGGGGGGGGGGGGGGGGGGGGTGTTACTGTACAGTATTTAATATTACCCTATACTTGTATAGACTTGTAAACATAGTTTAAAAATATGAAGTCTTCCACTTTGTTAGGTCCAAAAATTCACATATTTCGGTTGATCGTTAAATACCTAAAAGCCCGGGAGACGAAAGGTAACTGGTATAGGAGGAGCGTAGAATGGATTTTTGTAAATCAAATGATGTCATTTAATAGGGGGGTAACGACACAAACTGTATTGCAATTTGTATTTCCTTCGTCTACCAGTTTTCCTTCTACTGCCTGCAAATTCCACCCGGTAAAAGTTATACACACACTTGGTTTCTGGCCTTTATGAATTTCTGCTCGACTATTCTGGCACCTAAACGAGTCAAAATCCAACTAAAAGTGTCAATGACACGTAGCTATACCTGCTGGTTCTTGCACCCAGAGTCTTGTTTGTATGTTATAATCAGCAGATGTAACTAAATTACACACTTCTCCTTTTGCTGAGCGGACCTGCCGTGTCATTTACAAGAGCGCTTTTACAGTAGAGACAGGTTAGTTTTGTATCGTCCTTCTTTGTGTTTTTTTGCGCCCAGGACTGCTTTTAGGAGTCACCGATTTTAATAACGTCGATTCCCAACTCTCTCGCTCTATCGCTTCCTCCTACTTTATACCCCCTCCATTCCTAAGTCAAGCACTTATAATCAACATTCTTTTGTCCCCAAATATTAATGATTATATTTCTCACGGTGAGGGGGAAAAAAAATTCAATCCATATAAAATGTTTTATGGCTTATTTATGACTGGCACCATTATTTTGTTTGTGTGTCACTGGAAAATTACTTACGTCCTACTCTATTTAAAAATATGTCTAAGAAGCGTATGTGGGTCAGTTGGCAAGAACCAGCTACTTAAAGGGGGGAGGGGGGGTTCAAGGGAACTTGAGTCAAATTCAGGAATTTTGCAGTTTTTATAATAGAGTAAATGGAAGGGTGCACCGGACAGATTTTCTCTCTCTTTTATCTTAAAATAAGACATTCACTAAAAACTAGTAATATTTGTAAAAATAAATTATATACACTGTTGCAGAAACACTCCATCAAAAGAGCATGTAATGTAATAATATACACTGTTACAAAAACCATTAATAAAAGAGGAACATATTTGTCCAACAAAAAGAATAACAACCAATTTCATTTTCAAAGACTTTACAAATTTAAAAAAATATATTGGCTCATAGCTTAAAAAAATATTATTATTATTATTTAGCATCGCTTCTTACTACCCGTTCGGTTTATACGCATAAGTACTAATTACGCTAATGGATTAGGAATTGGGAAGGTTGAATTTAGAGGAAGTGAACCCCATTTCGTGAAGGGGGGGAAAAACCATCCCCAGTTCACCCGACCGAGATTCGAACCTCGATTTCCCCGTCCTCGGTGGTCTAGATCAACATGACTGGCGCGTTAGCCAACTAAGCCCCGAGGCGGGTTTGATATTATAACAAATATATTTCAAACAAAATATTTTTATATACATACTACCACATCTTTACAATGATAGATGTTGCCTTACTGTGACGTCATGATAGGACAAGATACGGTTCCCCATGTAAGTGTATTTACGTTCTATTCGGCGAACTTTAAAGATATAACATTGAAATAAACCCACATTCTTAAATAGTTTTAAAAATAATCTTACAGTGTAACAACATTAATTTTTTGATAATGAAGTAGTGTTTTTTTGTAAACGTAACTTTGTTTTATTCATGAAAATGTCCTGTAGGAATCTTCCTGCCAGGATATAGATTAAAAAAAATTTTCGTGAAAACATGATTTGTTTATCTATAATAGGAAACAAGAAACCAATAATTTCCAAATTCAATTCAATGTTGTCCAGGGGCAAATAATATAGTGAGTGTTTAAACTCGTCAGAGGAAGAGGGGAAATGTTATCAGCACATAGGCGAGAGAGGCCTCGCAGAGTGATCTACTAATTTTCTTCCTTCTTTTTCTATTTCATACGTTTGGTTTCTAAGCATGTTAGGGTTTAGAATGCTTAGGTGCGTCAATGTCAAGATGCAACCCGCTTCTCGCAAAATAGCTTCGAAATCACCGAACAGGCAAAGTTGTGAAGCAATATTTTAATTGAGTCAGCCAAAACGTTTTTTTTGTATAAAAAATATTTTTTTACAGGTGTGCGAAGGTCAATTTTAAAATGCGAAGCAAAGTCGCAGCTGAAGTCGAAGATAAAGTTCTTGTTGCTGTAACGTTAATCTAATTTTAATTTTTAAATTACCTGAGTCAAGAGAAAGGTTTGGAGAGAGGGAAAAAAACCATGCTATTTTATGCTTGAATATTTAAATTTATCTGTGCTTACTTTACATAGGACCACCTTTATGATCTAGTGGTCAGATTTCCTGTTTATACATCCAGATGTCCCGGGTTCTATCCCCGGTTTTACCAAATCTATCTGTGAAGCAGTGGGTCTATTACGAGGTCAAACTCGGCTTCATGAGTACATATGAGGATATACTTGAATAAATAGGTAGTGGGTATGGTCTAGAAAACTGATATCAACGGCTGTAAGAGTTCTTGTGCTGACTACCTGACACCCTATATCCGCACATGTTGGCACTATCATCGCTAACGGCAGCGGCCGCTCGGTTGGTCTAGCTCGCTTGTGGGCTCACAACATGGAACTTACTTTATATATAGATTTTAATTTAATCAACGGTCCGTGTTAACATATTTTTACGTAACCTGTACTAAAAATAATCAAATATTTAAATACGTAATATTTAGTGAAATATTTAATATCTGTTAATTATTTCTCAAAGTTTTCTTCTTCTACCGGAAAAGTATTCGAACATGGGAAGGCACCTGTGGGTCTCGAAGTTCCCAGTGAAGGAGATTTGAGTTCTACTTTTGACACTTCGAAGTTTCGCACTCTCTCTAAAAACTATAGTAAAAAAATACGTAACCTAACTCGCATTTCCTTCCACTCTACCCTTAACAGCCCTTTCACACTTTCAGGTTCCACCGGTCGGGTTCCGGACCTGATGGAAGCCTGAAGAGTGGTAGTGCATTGAAGTAAATGGACATTTCACACTTTCAGGTTCCACGGTCGGGTTCCGGACCTGATGGAAACTGAAGAGTGGTAGTGCATTGAAGTAAATGGAACATTTCACACTTTCAGGTTTCACCGGTCAGGTTCCGGACCTGATGGAAAACTGAAGAGTGGTAGTGCATTGAAGTAAATGGGACATTTCACACTTTCAGGTTTCACACGGTCGGGTTCCGGACCTGATGGAAACTGAAGAGTGGTAGTGCATTGAAGTAAATGGGACATTTCACACTTTCAGGTTTCGACCGGTCAGGTTCCGGACCTGATGGAAAACTGAAGAGTGGTAGTGCATTGAAGTAAATGGACATTTCACACTTTCAGGTTCACGGTCGGGTTCCGGACCTGATGGAAAACTGAAGAGTGGTAGTGCATTGAAGTAAATGGGACATTTCACACTTTCAGGTTTCGACCGGCAGGTTCCGGACCTGATGGAAAACTGAAAGTGGCAGTGCATGAAGTAAATGGAACATTTCACACTTTCAGGTTCCACCGGCCGGTTCCGGACCTGATGGAAGCCTGAAGAGTGGTAGTGCATTGAAGTAAATGAACATTTCACACTTTCAGGTTCCACCTGTCGGTTCCGGACCTGATGGAACCTGAAAGTGGTAGTGCATTGAAGTAAATGGGACATTTCACACTCTCAGGTTTTCCCCTGACCGGTCAGTTTAGTTCAACCTAGTGACTGGAGTCTCACGCAAATCTTGTGTTGTGTCTTGTTGTCTTGTTCAGTGTTTTTAGTAGTGTCAGAAATTAATGTTGACATAGAACTCTTGATTTTCGTCCGTTGAAAGTTCGAAAGTGAAAATCCTCATTTATAATTTTTTTTAAAGGTACTTTGCCTGCAATTAAATATTTTAATGAGGAAGAGACAGTTGACTTTCAAATGGGAGAATTACAATTGATCAAAGGTATTAGAAACTAAAGACCAAATCCATATTTTCCTTCTTCTTCCCTGACCAACATTTCACTATATCCGTTCATGCATAACTCAACAACCTTATCAGCAGACACCTCCACCTCCCATTCATCAGTTTCCTCGGACCGAGTCATTCTTTTCATTCCTTCCTCAAAGATCCCGTCAACCCCTTGAACCCTTGTCCACAGCAACTAAAGTAGCCCCATGGCTTCATTGGTGCTGGCTGACAGTTCACAGCTGACTTCTGACAATCAACATTTAGGTATATACCTAAACTTTGACTATCAGAAGCGACAGCTGCTAAACACATGTTTTTTGCAGATCATATGGTTCGGCGTAGGGATACATAATTTGGTCTGGTAGCTTTTCAAAGCCGTCAGCTGTCAGCTGTGAGCTGTCACACAGCACCAAAGAAGCCATGGGGCTACTGTACCAGTATTTTCCTCTCCCTCCTCTTTATCCACGACCTCGCCAACGGAATCTCAAATTTTAGACGTAGATTTTAAACAGCTCATTTTGCTTTTATTAAATGGTTTTCTTTTCATTTTCCGTATTTATATTATTTGCATATTTTTGTAATATTTTAAATAAACTAGATTAAATCTTTAACAGAATATCATACCAGTATAAAAGAGTCTTCAATAAACTAGTTCTTCCAAATAATGAATATTAAGCTTATGTTTATGAGATAATAAAATGTATGTAAAAAACATAAGAAATTTAAAGAATAAACAAATGCAGTATTTACATTTTTTTTCCCTTACCTGATAGCTACTGCAATAAAATTTTTTTTAGATTGGATGCAATTCCTCATTTTTTTTGTGTTCAGACGCTGAAGGAGTGGCTGTAATTTATCGTGTAGTTCTTCCAAAGATAAGATTGACATTCGGAAAAAAAAAAAATTAAAAACTTTTTTTCGTCGCTCTTGAGTTCCTCATAAAGAGTAGCAAAGAAACCATGCTCATCACGCTTTTGAAGCAATGGGTGTACCCAAATTGTCCTGTTTTGCCTTTTTTTTTAAATTAGGTCTCCTACTAAAGTACCACATGGCAATAATAATACCTCGATCCATGTTCGAAATTAGACCAAGAGCTCTCTCAGAGCTCGGGAAGAAAACGCATGTTAAAACCGGACCTGATGAAAACCTGATAGGAACCTGATGCTACTTTTTTCTTCAGGTTTTAAACAGGTCCGGTGAAACCTGATAGTGATCATCACATGCCCATCAACTCTGTGAGACAGTCGGCTAGAAATCGTACATTTACACGAAAACTATCGAACGTGGATCATTTCTAATTAAACATTAACGGAGATAAAGAGATAATAGAGGTTCCTTATACTGAAAATTATTGAAATATTAAATGATATTTGGATAAAAACTGCATTTAAAAGGCACAAATCTTCATTTTGTCATAACAGGGACATACTGTAGTTATTAACAAGAAACTTTGTCGCTTTGTCACCCATCGTAACCGCGGAAAATTTCGAGTAATTATTCAAATACGAATGCACTGCACACATTTCTGGCCTTTATTGGTCTTTTCTTTTCCCTTTTACTCCCATAATACCTCGCGCGAGCCGGGAGCTGAGTTGGTCCTGCTAGGATAAACGCAGTGGCGGCTTTACTATGGTTCTATTTTGGGTCGAAAACAAAATCGCTTTTTCCTCTCTTGCCTTGTTATTTCGTCAATTCATTTTCATTCATTTTTGTTTGATAAAAAAAATGGTTCAACTTATCTCTCAGCGTCTATGAAATCCTATTAAACTTTAGCCAGCTACTATTATGTATTGGAGTATTTAATGTGCACTTTCTAAACAGTCAAACTTGTCATATAACAGTTTTGCTTTAAGTTTACGTTAAGTAAGATAACGGAAAAAAGTAATTCTCACTAAAGTCACCAAGATGCACTTAACTTAACGTTTACTTGACGTTCACTTAACGTAAAAACTGTTCGGGAGAGAAATAGCATGTTACGTAAGTGTATCTATCACGTGTTCTTGTCAGCCAATCATGTTGCAAGCAACGTCAACACGGCTATTTAGTACTTCATTTGTTTGTTTAGTGACGTCAACAAGGCTATTTAGTACTTCATTTGTTTGTTTAGTGACGTCAACACGGCTATTTAGTACTTCATTTGTTTGTTTAGTGACGTCAACACGGCTATTTAGTACTTAATTTGTTTGTTTAGTGACGTCAACACGGCTATTTAGTACTTCATTTGTTTGTTTAGTGACGTCAACAAGGCTATTTAGTTCTTCATTTGTTTGTTTAGTGACGTCAACAAGGCTATTTAGTACTTCATTTGTTTGTTTAGTGACGTCAACACGGCTATTTAGTACCTCATTTGTTGTTTAGTGACGTCAACAAGGCTATTTAGTACTTCATTTGTTTGTTTAGTGACGTCAACACGGCTATTTAGTACTTCATTTGTTTGTTTAGTGACGTCAACACGGCTATTTAGTACTTAATTTGTTTGTTTAGTGACGTCAACACGGCTATTTAGTACTTCATTTGTTTGTTTAGTGACGTCAACAAGGCTATTTAGTACTTCATTTGTTTGTTTAGTGACGTCAACAAGGCTATTTAGTACTTCATTTGTTTGTTTAGTGTATGCAGACACCATCTTCTTGATACAGTTCATTTTTGTCCACGTCTTTCAGACCACAAACACCTCGTGGCATCTTATTATTACACTTTATTGGAAAAACAACCAGTAAACGCGTTTATCGAGAAAGGACGATAGGTGTAATTTCGTCTGTAGAAAGCGGTCAAGTCAAGTCTCGCTACATCTGAGCTTCTCTGGTTGTAGCTGTTTCGTGTTTCGCCGCTCAGAGTGCAGCACAAGCAGGGAAGGATCCTCCTCTGTCAGGATGGAACACATGTGATGCTTGAAGTACGTACTGAAAACAAAACACACACTAGTTAACTATCGACTTGGGAAAAAAATATCGATACTCTTTCATTTATCGATAGAAAAATAAAGGCAGTTGGAAGAGAAATATTAATATATTTTATAAACAATCTGAAAAATAAAGGTAGCAGTAGGAGATAAATGAATATATTTTATAAACAATTATTAAAATAAATGCTCCATTCTTCTTCACTGCAAGCGCTGAGAAATAACAGCTGACCCAGTCTTGTAAGTGACGTACTTATGCCGCGTCCTCGCTTCAACACAAGATTAGAGATGTGGAACAATTGTTTACTTTTTGTGAAGCATGGGTTTGTCAGGAGAAACACAAGAGCAAGGTGAGTGCGGTTGGAATGAGATATCCAAGAAATGTATGTGGAAAAACTCGTATGAACAGAGTCAGTAATGAACGGGTGCTGAAGGAGTGCGGTTTGATAGGGAATCCATTAGGTCAATGTGAAAGAAGCGTCTTACGTTAGTTTGGGCATGTTGAAAGGATGAGTGTAGATTGAGTGACGAAGCAAATTTATGAAGGTAGAGTGTGTGGATCAAAAGGAAGGGGTAGGCCATGTAAGACGTGGCTAAATGCTGTATGCAAATGTGTGAAAAAGAGAAACATTAGGTGTTTTAAGAATAAAAGAACATGTATGACTCGGTGTATGGATGTTGTTGAAGCGAAGGCAGTATGTAAGGATAGGGAAGTCTGGAAAAAGTTTGTGAGGATGGATTAAGTATGGAGTATTTTTTCTAGTTATATTGTAAGTTTCTTGCCTACCCTAATTTTTTGTAAATTTAAGTAACTTTTTAGGTCATTTCTTGATAATTTTTAGGTCATTAAAGTGTGGCCCCTTGTTTTCGCAAACAAATATATTAGTATCTTCTAAAATACCCTTTCTATTAAAATAAGGAGTGTTTGGCTGAACACCTCACCTTTGCTTCCTCAGTACGTAGAAACTGAATGCCTGAGAAACTCACCTTTGTTTGCTCAGTACGTAGAAACCGAATGTCCGAGAACCTCACCTTTGTTTCCTCAGCACGTAGAAGCCGAATGTTCGAGAACCTCACCTTTGTTTCCTCAGCACGTAGAAGCCGAATGTTCGAGAACCTCACCTTTGTTTCCTCAGCACGTAGAAGCCGAATGTTCGAGAACCTCATCTTTGTTTCCTCAGCACGTAGAAGCTGAATGTACGAGAACCTCACCTCTGTTTCCTCAGCACGTAGAAGCTGAATGTCCGAGAACCTCACCTTTGTTTCCTCAGCACGTAGAAGCCGAATGTCCGAGAACCTCACCTTTGTTTCCTCAGCACGTAGAAGCCGAATGTCCGAGAACCTCACCTTTGTTTCCTCAGCACGTAGAAGCCGAATGTTCGAGAACCTTATCTTTGTTTCCTCAGCACGTAGAAGCTGAATGTACGAGAACCTCACCTCTGTTTCCTCAGCACGTAGAAGCCGAATGTCCGAGAACCTCACCTTTGTTTCCTCAATACGTAGAAGCCGAATGTTCGAGAACCTCACCTTTGTTTCCTCAGCACGTAGAAGCTGAATGTACGAGAACCTCACCTCTGTTTCCTCAGCATGTATAAGCCGAATGTTCGAGAACCTCACCTTTGTTTCCTCAGCACGTAGAAGCCGAATGCCAAGATGGCCACGAGCAGAAACAGTCCCACAAACAGCACGGAGAGGACCACAGATTGGTTGACGCTGTGAGTCTTGTTGACGGCGGCAGAACCGTTGCTCGAAGAGAACCGGGTGTGGTTCAGGAGGTCTCTCAGAAGAACCTCGCCGGTGTTATATACCTTGGCCCCTGTCGACACAGCCTCACACTGTTATACACTCAGCAACAACTCTGCACATGGGATGGAGGTTCAATCCTCACCTACACTCCAATTTTCATGGGAAGAATCTTATCTGATCGCTAGGAAAGTTACTAGATCTAGAGTCCAATTTTCATGGCAAGAATCTTATCTAACCGCTAGAAATTTACTAGATCTGCAGTCCAATTTTTATCGGAAGAACCTTATCTGACCTCTAAGAAAGTTACTAGATATACAGTCTAATTTTTATTGAAAGAACCTTATCTGACCTCTAAGAAAGCTACTAAATATACAGTCCAAATTTATTGAAAGAACCTTATCTGACCTTTAAGAAAGTTACTAGATATACAGCATAGTTTTAATAGGAAAACCTTATCTGACAACCAGAAAAGTTATTGATGGTTCATACTCATATTGTATTATGGCATTTTTTTTAAATACCTTGTATTTGCCGTTCATGTAATCTAAGCAACATTTATGTTTTTTTTAGGGAAAGCTAACAGAAGTGTTTTTTTCACTTGTGTAAAGCTTAAGTCACACGTTCGCCGAGAAAAGAGAGCAGAATTTTCTTGAGTATCGCAGCGATTCACATGTAAGTAGAAATTTAAGTTGAGACATAATTTTTTGAAACATAAACAAGAAACACCAACATGTTTTATTTTCTAGTAGATAAACAGATCTTTAAGATTAATATCACGATGGATGTTTTATAATTAAGTATGTCGTGTCGCGAACCAAATCAAAAACAGATCAAGAACGACACAAGCGCTTTCCATTTAAGGTGATTTGCCCTTTTCATTTGGCGTGGAAATACAGAGCCATGGGAACAAACGGGTTATCTTCAAGAATTTTTATTGTTTTGCAATTTTCTTATCGGAAACGGTTTGTTCAAGAATATAAGCATGTTGATTAAGTTATACTTTTTATATACACACCCATTCTATAAGTTAAACAGTGATCAAATATCGATAAAACTGACATTTTTCAATAGAAAACTGCCGGCTTCATAACAAAAAATAAGAAAATATAACAATTAATAAACATCGATACATTATCTTAGAAGGAGTGTTGAAAATATTAACATAAAACCTTCACTTGTTCTCGAGAAAACTGATATTTCCAAAGTATGATTTTTCCACAAGACCTGTCCGGTAGCTAGCGCTATCTACGGTTTCCGCGATCCATCTATTCTTGTTAGCGCGGAAGGATACTTTGGTCGGTTGTAAAGGCACGCAACGCCTTTTGCCCTCCCACCCACCATCCCACAAAATAGGTTTTAGACTTTCACTAAACAGGATCAAGGGCCTTAACGAGTTAAATAAAATCATCTCATAGCAGAAGATAACCGGCCCCGTGGTGTAGTGGTCAGTGCACCTGGCTACGAGTCTAGGGTCCAGGGTTTGATTTCCATCTGGTACCCTGGGTATTTTTCCCGAAAGCGGAATTACCACAACGGTTACCATGGTTTGGTTAGTTAGGCTTAAGTTAGGTTTAAGTGTTTTTCACTGGTTCCACACCCTCATACTATCTATCACCTCATCTCATCGGGACATGGGAAGAGCCTCCACGGAAATATTGGTGGGTGCCCCCCTGGGTAACGGTACATTTATACTGAATAATGTTTCCACTAACTGCTCAATGAAAAATGTAGCCCAGACGTGCCATAGCAGAAGTTTCAGCTGTCTGTTAGTATCTCGATTTATAGGCGCATGCGCAACGATTGAGTCGGTCGGTTTTAAAAGGTTTATTGGATCTTCAAATTCGATGTTGTCGCGCATTAAAAAAAAGGAAAGCTGAATTTATTTAAGTCGCGCCAAGCGGACAACGCCGAGACGAGACCGGAAATCCTGTGATTGGTTTAGAGCTCGTCACGTGGTTGTTTCTACTCTTATACTGTTATTTTTTTTCGGCCAACGTGTGAACTGACAATAAAGTTCCTTTCATTGTCCTCCGTGTCACCTGCAGTGCTGTGCTCCCGTGACAAGGGTCGCGGGTTGGAGAAAGGACCCTCGTTGCAGAAATCGCTGTCGTCGCAGCAAGACAGGAGAGGCCACTTGGAGCGAGCCACAGCGGGGTAGAAGTTCTCGCACATGATAGGGGTGTTGCCCCTGCGGAAATAAACATCTTTCTCCGTCTAGTGTTCATCAAACTGCGGTGGCGTACACACAGGGGTGCGCGACGTGCCACCGAGTATATGTTTTAGTGCTGCATCTCACTACCTGTTCAGGTTATACTCTTATGTACTAATTACGTTAATGGGCTAGGGACGAGGAAGGGTGAATTAAGAGAAAGTGTACCCTCATTTTCTTGGATTGAGAGTGGCAAACCATTTAGGAAAACCTACACTCAGTACAATGGATTGCGAATCGAGCCACGATCTCACCGTCATCGGCACTCTAGTCTTCTACGAGAGTGACGCCTTAGACGTGCAGCCACCGAAGCAGGTGAATAAATTTAATATAAGCGTACAGCTTATTTCTTTTTAAATCGGACAGAAGGAAATATTGAGGGATCCATTTGATATGAAATAATATCATAAATTGAATCAAATAAACTAAACTCGTGGCCTAATTTTCAGAAAAAAATATCGAAAATCCCTAGAATCAATTTTTCAAGTTATGTAAAAAAAAATTTGAGTCGAGTTCGCTCTACTAAAATTCTCTCAAACTAAAAAAAAAAAATTTGAGTGCTTGCACACCCTTAGTTTGAAAGTACACGTTAACTCAACAAACGTGAATGCGACGAGCCAAATAAGGGAGGGTATACTCACGAGACGCACCCCCTAGTAAGGGGTCGCTACCATCCCCCTTGTCCAGATGCTGGGTGTAGCACTTGTACCTAGTGGTACAGGTTCGAGCTCGCGGCTGACACAATGAGCAGTGGAGCAGGCACACTTCAAGTTTTTGCCTGTTAACAAACACAAACAATGGAATGACACACAGCCCGCATGGGGGTGGGGTCACGGTGCTCAGTCGTAAGGTACCGGCCCGACGTACGGAGGCCGGGACGTCGATTTGGCCCACGCACGTTTCATATAAAAGTGCACTAGACTGTATTTGCCACCTTCCGGTACTGACATATCTCTAAAATTCCTGTCGGGGCGCCTCCTTGCGGCGGCCCCTGGACAATGTGATGGACGGTGGTGTCTGGCATAGCTAAGACCCCGATAAGGTCATCTGTATGTGAGGAGCGGGGCTCCTGGACATGCACTAAGCGGTTGGTAGTACGTACCCGTGTTGTGGGGTAGCTGGTCTGGGCACCTCCTCGAGGTCCCCGCTGGGCAACTCCAGCAGTTGGTCTCGAGAAATGGTGCTGAAGGGGTGACATCCAAGTTGGGGAATATGAAAAAGGTCTGGGGCAGAAGAAATGGTTTTGTGGAGATCACTGTTCGGAGGCTGAGCTCCTGACTTCCTCTATGGATCACTTTGAGGAGCCAACTTCTTCCTCCATCCGGTCCAGTGGAAGGGGGGTTTCTCTCAAGTTACCCAAGGCAGGCCGGCATGAAGGGCCGGTACTGGTTGTTTTTTCGGGTGCCCAGTACCCGGATTGGCACTCATGGACCTCGGTCCGGCGAAAAGTTCCATCCCATGGGTATCAGTGGTTGCGCTATTATAGGCCACAGGCTCGGGTGTGGGTGGAGCTTAGAAGGTCTTTCGGGGGGCCTCTTCGGAGGTTTAGTTTGGATATCAAAGTCTATGGAGGGACCATATTTCAATTAATTTAAATTACAGTTAAACCTCTCATAACCAAATAAAGGGGACTGAACACGTTTCGGATAGGGACATTTTTGGATATGAAATTAATACTCTTCTGAAGGGACGTATAACATTGGGCTAAGTATAACTGTTAGGGTTTGCGTTGAAAAGGGTATCGTTAATCCACATTACAGTTGAGCCACGAGTTCCTTCTTGAAAATTGTTAACAAGGCGTACTGATGTACTAACTCAGCCCCAGATGTTGTTGCCCTCTCCTTAGGATAGTTGTAAATGTTTTTTTCAAGTGAGAGAAAAACAAAAACAACATTCTAACTAACCTAACCTAACCTAACCTAACCCAAACAACCTAGACTTATAGAAGGCAAAGAGATTGTGGGGCCGAATTCATATCTGACCCAGGTCTATTATTGTTATATCCTTCCTGGCAGTAACCGTGATCCAACTAAGCTATGACGATAATCCTCTTGTCAGTGAATCGTGATCCAACTAAGCTATGACGATAATCCTTCTGTTCGCTGACCGTGGCCCAAATGCTATGCGCTGCTCTGAAGAGTTAAAAGGTAGAATTTTTTTTATAAATTAATATAATATAATATTAGGTATTATTATATTAATAGTAAAAATTATGTATATAATATCATATTATATAATATATAAATTAATTAATATAAAATACTAATTATTAATGTATAAATTAATAAAATATAAATTTACAGAAAGTATTTTTGTGTATGTAGGACTAAGACAAACATTATTTAAATACATTGGTATTCAATATAACAAATTTAATTACATAACAAAACTAAGTTTGTCAATTTTTCTTAAAAAACTATGAAATTTTCATTTGATTTTTTTTTTCGATTCGTTCATATTAAAAAATAAAGGTTTTACCTACTTAAAACCCTTATTTGGCAGGACAGATACTGAGAAAAAAAAAAAACCCACCAAAATGTGGTTATCCGTTTCGGATATTAAGGTCCAATTATGGGAGGTTTTACTGTAGTTAAAAAATGACACCTAGACATGGGAGTCAAAGCCGGGACCTTTGGCTCAGTACACCATTGGTCTAACCATTGAGTGATCCAGGAGTCATCCCATGCTCAGGGTCATTCTTCACTCTAGTTTAAGGCAGAGTCTGTGATTGACGTGTAGAATCGTCAGCTACATATTCGCTCATATGTGGCTAAATAATCCACACGTCCATTCACAGACTCGGCCATAAACCGGAGTGAAGAATGATACTGGGATGGACCACTCCTGCATAGTTCAGTGGTTAGAGTAACGGCGTACTAAGCCATAGGTCCCGGGTTCGATTCCCGTGTTCAGGTGTCATTTTTCAATTAATTTAAATTAAAAACAACGGAGTTAAGAGCCCACTTAACCCCCCCCCATCAACCGAGGTAGTGGATATGTGATTAACCGGAATAATAAATCCTCGATTAACAAGGTAAATTACCAGCTTCAATGGCCGCATGGTCTAAGGCTCTACTTTCACAGTGGACCGATGACGGGGAAATCAAGGTTCGAATCTCAGTTGGTTGTACTAAGGTTTTTTATAAAGTGGTTTTACACTCTCCCTCCACGCAAGTACAGGTTCATTTTCTCTAAAATTTAAGCTTCCTCATCCTTAAAATATTAGTATAATTAGTAGAAATGCGTACACCCCGAACAGGTAGTAAGACGGGGTGCTAAAAAAAAAGGATTACGCCAGTGGATTAAGGATGAGGAAGGTATAAATTTAAAGGAAATGTACCCGTGTTTATGTGGATATAGAGTGGGGAGCTATTTAAGAAAATAAAACTCAAGTACAACCCTACTGAAATTCGAACACCGATCTTTCCATCACAGGTAATCCAGTCCAAAAGCATTTGACCATTGCCTCAAACTGATGGACACTTTGACCCAAAATCCACTGAAATATCTTAAACAAATAACAATTTTTATTGGCAGAAATATTTACACGAAATAAAACTTTATTATTATTATTTATTATGATGTTTCTATCTATTTTATCGAGTCGTTAAGGCAAATGACTTCGTCTTTTTATTTTAATAAATATTTTGGGGAAGAAATGCCAAAGAAAAATGGGAAGACTATGAAAGGTTCTAAGGAAAAGCGAGAACACGAAAACAAATAAATCTTATTTGTGTGTTATCAACAACTAGTAGCTTTTTTCTATCTCTTAGTTTCTTTTAGAATATGAATGAATGAATGAAAACCATTTTTAGAGCCCCACACATTGTAATTTACGGACGATTGGTTTATATCAGTTATTTCCCCTTTTCTTCCTGTTGTTATCGACTTGACTTATTTTGATTTATGAAACCAACTGGCGAGGGGAAGGAGGGTGAGTCAACCCCATCCCCCTTAGACAAAAACTCTCACCCCATTCTGGTCCCACCGACGCCCGTCCTGAAGACTCGAAGACGTCGTCACCACTGGTTGGCTCGTCCTCGCGTCGCCGACGCCACGCGATGCGAACTTGTTTTTTTTTTCTCTCTTCTAACCCACCCTTCTCTCCCCTCCTCCTCTTCCCCAGCGCTTCCTCCATGGCGCGGCGGTTTGGTAACTTCCTTCCACTGGACGCCGCCGTGGCTATAGCGTCGGGGTGCCGGGCGCCCCTTAACGAAATACTGCGTCAGTCGCGTCCAAACACACCATTCGCACCCCTTTTCGTCCCCCTTACCCCTCGCTGGTCCGACGTTTATATGGAATAAGTCATTAGCCATATTTCATGGGGGGGGGGGAGGAAGGAATGACTAACAGCGAGCCTATCGGTACAGTTGGACATGTGGTTAGCGTGTGACCCTCTGTGGGCAGAATGGAGGTCTGGGGGGGTAGTGGTGGGGGGAGTGATTAATGGTTTCTTAAATAAACGTTTGGATGACTTTAATATGTTTTTCAAGGTTTTTATTAGAGATGGGTCTAATCCATTATTTTACAAATCCGATTTTTTTTAAAATATAATGAACCTAAATGAAAATATAACAATATGATAGAAAGCAGAAGTAACTAAACGGTTACATTTTTTGATAAAATGCATTAATCATAACATTAATACATTCCGTTGAGCGTTAAATTAATGGTCTGGTGTCTGCTTGTTAAGCTTGTCGTTTAATTATGTTGGGGACCCGCCTCGGTGGCGTAGTTGGCTAACGCGCCAGTCGTGTTGAGTCAGACCGCCGAGGACGGGGAGATCGAGGTTCAAATCTCGGTCGGGTGAACTGGGGGTGGTTTTTCCTAAATGGTTTTCCACTCTCCTTCCACGCAAATGCGGGTTCACTTCCTCTATATTCAACCTTCATAATTCCTAATCCATTAGTGTAATTAGTACTTAAGCGTATAACCCGAACGGGTAGTAAGACGCGGTGCTAAAAAAAAAAATTATGTTGGGGCTGAACACCTAATAAAAGTATTAAAGTTTCAAAACACATTCCAATTCTAAATTTTGAAGAAGAAAAAAGTATTTAAAAAAATCTTGAATCCAATATTTTTTCGAATTCGAATTTAAATCCTCAAACATTTAAAAACAATTTTATTTAAAGTTAAAATATCTAAAATATAATTTTAAAATATTGCTTAGGGTGATTGGCCCTTTTCATTTGGCGTGGAAATGCAGAGCCATGGGAACAAACGGGTTATCTTCAAGAATTCTTATTGTTTTGCAATTTTCTTTTCGGAAAAGGTTTGTTCAAGAATAGAATCATGTTGATTAAGTTATACTTTTTATATACACACCTCCTCTATAATTTTAACAGTGATCAAATATGGATAAAATTGACATTTTTCAATGTAAAACTGCCAGCTTCATAACAAAAAATAAGACAATGTAACAATTAATAAACATCGATACATTATCTTAGAAGGGGTGTTGAAAATATTAACATGAACATTTCACTCACTCACAAGAAAACTGATATTTCCAAACGTTTGATTTTTCCACAAGACCTGTCCGGTAGCTAGCGCCATCTACGGTTTCCATGATCCATCTTTTACTGTTGACGCGGAGGGATACGTTGCTCGGTTGGAAGTCATGCCTTTCACCCTCCCGCCCATCATCCTACAAATTATGTTTGAGACTTGCACTCAACAGGGCCAAGGGCTTTAAGGCTTGGCGCCACCGACAAATTATATTTTGTTTGTCATGTATATTACGCCATAAAAAAACAAAGAAAATACATAAAAAAGGTATATTAATATAATGTTGACCTCTTTTTTAATGATTTTTTCACCCTCCAACTACACAAGTCTATATAATTTCTTTTAGAAATTGCTTAAAACTGTTATTTGGCGTCAATGTCTTTATTAAGGTATGCAATTTTTTTTTTTTTTTACGAATCTCGAATCTCTCGAATATTATAGGATTTGAGGCAGCAAGGATTTTAGCATCTCATATCTGGTTTAGTTTACTATGTTTTATTAATACTAGGATTCAAATTTGAGAATCAAGATTCGGAGAGAAAACGAGGATTCATAACATAGTGGATTCCATGCATATCCAAATTTGATAATCTTTGCTGTTCTGGGTTTCCTTTTATCGAATTGATAAATTGTTCAACATAAAACCAGTTCCACATTCAATGGCGTAAAGGTTTTGAGCTATGAAAGAAAATCCAAAGTGTTTTTTTTTTTGTAATGTGAAACAGCAATGCAAGAAGGGTTAGGCATGCTCTATATACAGAATGTCCCAAATAAATCCGGCCCCAAACGCACAGTAGTTCAAAGTCTCTGTTCAAAATGTGCGCTGCCAGCCGATATGGATAGTTCCGCTCACCGACTAGTAAACGTTTATTTATTGAAACTATACATATCGGCTGGTGGACCAAATTTGGAACACAGACTTTGAAATATTCTGCGTTTGAAGGGCCGATTTTGTTTGGGACAACCTGTAGTATATTAGTGACTGATACATTTTCATGTGCGATTGATAGCGCCTTAAAATATGATCTAGGAACAATTGTAAATATTTAGTTCTAACGTTGTGGTATTAATATTATCTATTAAGTTTATATTTTAATATATATTTGTTACTCCATAGTATTTTACTTTAATAGAATTCAAACTTGAACTTAGTATTATATACTTTATTTTATCATTACTCCAAATGTGTATATTAGCTCACTTATCTTTTAAAAAATAAATATTTTTAAATGCAAATTAAAAGAGTTCTAGTAAAATCGACATTATTTTAGGGGAATGTGAATGACTGATTTTTTGCAATACACTAACAAATATAAGGACATAGGTTATAAGGAGTGGATTATAAGGAAATACACCAGCAAATATCTGGCTAAAGGTTGACAAAATACTAAAGAATAAAACACTGACTATGCATCCTGCCAGGATTTGAACACTCGCCTTCCGAATAAGAGTTAAGGACGGAGATGAAATAGCCCTGCCATATTTAAATAGTTAACGATACAATAGTTTTAATTACATCTCCAATAACTATACAAGAACATGGGATTCTTTGATTAGGATCAAGTAACCGAATCATATATGTATAATTAACCACAGAATTTATAAAGGCGGGTTGGTGTGTCAAAGGTAGTGCCTAACAACCCCAAATTAAAACCCTTATTGGATGATCGTGTAAGGAACAATGAAGGATTATTACTGGCGCGAATAACCGGCAAGTGGAGCCAGTCAGCTGGTCTGGTCGGCCGGCGCCATGTTGGTGGAGTGACGTCACCCCCCGCGCAACTCATTCATGGCCTTCCCCCCCCCCCCCCTCTTGGATGTCTGTCTGACTGTGCTAATGTTGCAGACGTCGAATGGCGACGTCGCGCCAGTCACTATGACGCAAGGGGTGAAAGGGGGGGTAGTGGTTGTTGGGGGGGGGGATGAGGAAAGCTTTGGCATCAACATTAGGGGAAAGAGATTTATTTGTAAAAACAGAATCGTATGAGTGTGTTTTGTGGAGACAGTGAGACCAGGTTTTTTTTTTTTTTTTTGCAGTTTGCTCTTCATAACAAAACAAACAGATCACAGGCACCAGCTGGATGGACCAATACAAGACCGGAGGGGCTGGAAATAAGGGAAGGGGGGGGGGGTGCGGGTAGGCTTGATCAAAGATACATGGCCTCATTCGTTAAAAT
Organism: Timema podura; assembly: GCA_033556935.1. Taxonomy (NCBI): domain Eukaryota; kingdom Metazoa; phylum Arthropoda; class Insecta; order Phasmatodea; family Timematidae; genus Timema; species Timema podura. The sequence goes on from JAVRXN010000011.1 coordinate 81,282,251, forward strand.
GTTTACACAAAGGTCTTCAAAGTTCAATCATGTAGTTTTCCATTACATAATGAAGTGCCTCTCCCCGTAAAGTTTCATTTTAGAAATGTTCACCCCCTTTACCCCCCGTGGTTTATTAAGATCTTTTGCTCTCAACTTTTTTGGTGGCTTTTGATTCGTGTCATATATAAAATATAGTGTTGCTAATAAAGAATGGTGGATGGATACCTTTTTGCCTAAAATATCTTACATAACTTAAAACAATATTAGTTTTAAAAGTATGGTTCGTTAAATATTACATAAACATGTTTGACTTTGTTTATAAGAACGTAAGAATGATTGTTTTAACACGTTATGTTAACTAGACTATTTTTTTAATATCTTCTCTCAATCAATAATAATCGAGTAAAAAAGAAAAAGGTTAAAAAAGTAAAGGGAGTAAAAAAAACACAAAATATATATAAGATGAAAGTTATGAATAAATATATATGAAAATAAAATTTTGTTTTTAATTCTTATTCTATATTATTATATTTACTTAAGTTATTATTTATGTAGATAAATTTTCATCAAGCATGAATTTGCCAAGTTAAAAATAGTGTTAATGAACTTTATCAAGTCTTTGTTTGGTATTCATATACAAATAATAATTTAATAATCCTACTTTAAAATACAAATAAACATTTTATTTAGGAAATTTTTTTTTTGCCCTACCGTACAATTTTTTTTTTTAACTTGTTGAAATGCTTTTCTAAATCCTTTTATTCCTACCATAATTAATATACCACTAGAGTAAAAAAGATTAATTAGATTCATAACGTATTCATAACGTATGATTGCCGGTGACAGGGGGCGGGATTGACTTCCGGTTGGGTTTACCAAGGTTTTTATTTCCTAAATAGTTCCTCACATCGCCTTCCAAGCAAATTTCGGTACATTTCCTCTAGTTATTCTACCTCCTTCACTCCTACTCCTTAGTGTAAGTATTCAGATAGCCCTACCAGACGTGGTCCCTCCTTCCCCTTCCCAAAATGAACCTGTAATAAAATTAATAAAATTTACTCCAATTATTTTAAAATATATGTTTTAATTTGTATATTGAATATAAAACCTTAATATAATTCAGGAAAAACATATTCTTAAATAAATATATTCAAGAACGTAACTTTTAACAAGTGTTTTAACATTTTCAAAGAGAGCGCCTGTGGCTTAGGCTTTCCTGGCCCACACGTCAGTAGAAAGAGCTACCTAGCTCTGTGGGCGCACACCTTAGTCCGGGCCGTTCTATCGAGTATCAACGTTGACGCTATCTTTCCGTGAACATTGTAACTATTTGGCCGTGAAAGTTCCGTATAGGCAGGCTACCAACTGTTGAAGTAAAAATTAAAAGATTTGGTGGAAACACAAACTACCTCTTTAGTTATGGTTAGTTTTTTTTATTATGAAAGTAAATTTTAAACAACGAACAAATATAAAAGTTAAAAAGTGTATGCGCTCCTGTTCCAGTTAATATTTAGTTCGTACGTCTAGTGCCAAAGGTGACCATCAACAATTTAAAAACGTGCATTGGTGGTCGGTCACATGACACGTGGAATTCTAAACCGAGTACGTTTTGTACGGCCCGCCAGATCAAATTGAAATACAATAGAACGCCAATAATTAATCAAACGTCAAAAATTCGGATCACCAAAAAAAAATATTATTTTAATCACAGTGACGCATCTCAACCTTTGTTTAATAAAAAAAATTGGAGACTTTTTTGTTGTTAGACTTTTGCCTCATTATATTTCTTCAGAATTTTTTATATTTAGCAACAAAAATAAAAAAAAGTGTAAGTTCGTTGTTTAAATAAAGTGAAAGCGTATAACCCGAATGGGTAGTAAGACGTGGTGATAAACAAAATTTAAAAAAAATTAAGTGAAAATATTTTTACCTTAACACTGAGTTCTCGTAAGTATTCCGCCTACGATTTTTTATTTTTTTTTATTTTTGGTATAGGTATTATATTTTAGAAAATCCGGACAGATCGATAATCTGGACTGGGTCGATTCCCAATTAGTCCGAATTGTCGACGTTCTGCTGTACTTATAATTGCAGATATAAACTAAAATTAGGCTCTTGGAGCTGACGTAAATGCTCGCTAACTTCCATGTAGTTTCCAGAGTAAGCTTAATGTTACTTGTATGACGTATGGAGGGGTGGATGGATGGGTGTGGTTGGAGTGAGTATGTTCTATATTTGGGCTTTAGGAAGGAGTGTGTGAAGCCGACTTTTTTCAATTTGAAGCTAACTATACCTCAGTTTTAGCTTATGTGGTGCTGACTGACAGTTCACAGCTGACTTCTGACAGTCAACATTTAGGTATATACCTAAATTTTGACTGTCAGAAGTGACAACTGCTAAAGACATGTTTTTTGCGGATCATATGGTTCGGCGTAGGGATACATAATTTGGTCTGGTAGCTTTTAAAAGCCGTCAGAAGTCAGCTGTGAGCTGTCAGTCACCACCACATAAGATAAAACTGAGGTATAGAAACGAACATATGAAATATTTTCGACGCCGATTCGAAGTTCGAATATATTTTGTTAGTTGTTTTATTATAATCAAAATTATTATAATTTGGTTATTTGTATAACTTTTTGTTTTAAAATTACTTAGAAAATGTTTTATAGCACAATTATAGTTTGTAATATTTAGTTTATTCCGATAATTCGAGTTGTTAACACAACTTACAAATTCAATTACGTGAGATTTTTTTCCATATGCCAATAATTGACCGTTATTGGTGAAGATTCGTAACTGTCGAGGCCAGAAGTTTTTCGAAGCGAAGTTGAAGCTGATATATATTTCGAAGCAAAGTCGAAGTTTCGTACACCTCTAGCATATGTCCCCCAGCTAATTCCCCAAGAACTTTCTCGGCTTTCAGTCGGGGAAAGTTTAGACATGCCTGGACAGGGCTGCCACTATTTTCTTACTCACAAAATTCTCTGTATTTCCCAGGTTTTCCAGAAGGAATTCCCATTTTTCCGGTCAGCTTAGATTGAAGAAAATAGTAATAAAGTTTCATTTCTCATCAAACTAAGTGTGAAGTCAAGTAACTTATGTTTTAAGACACTATGGTTTGGGATTGTTGGGGAAATAAATCTTTTGTCACTTTACAACTCTTGTTTAAGAGTTAATAAGACATGTTTGAATCAGCGCGCTTAGTTCTTTAATCCATCCAAAGACTACTATTTTAAGCTTTAAGTTAAATGTCCCAAACTAACAAATATTCCAATAATTTTACTAGATTTTGCAAAATCTCCTGTGTTTTCCCGGTGTTTCTTAAAACACAAAAATATTTCTGTTTTTCCCAGTTTTCCAGATGCGTGGGAATCCTGCAGGACTAAAACGTTAGGACAGACTGGTCAGTAATCAATTTTTAAGCCAGACCAAAAATAATCTAGCATACCAAATCGTTGATTAAATTTTGGCCTCCACGCTCAAATTCAACCATGACTGCGAACTGCCAGTTTCAAAATTTAGAATATTTGGGGGGGGGGGGATGTTCGACCCCCTGCCCCTTCTCTTTTACTACAATTGAAAGTAAAATTAATAGTTCTTTTGTTCTATTCAATGACTTAGCTTTTTTTGACCATTATAGAATCCTTAACTCCTACAACATGATGTTGGATTAAAATACAGCAAAGTTATTCTATTAATTTGATAACTGCCGCATCTAAATATCATAGTCTTTAAATTTAAAAATGACAGCTGGACATGAGAGATTCCTGGATAGTTCAGTGAGTGGAGCATTGGCTTACTAAACCAAATGTCCCGGGTTAGATTCTCGTGTCCAGGTGCGTGTCATTTTTCATCTTTTAATTTAAAAAATATCCTACATCATTCATGCTAAAAAAATACTTGAAATTACTTTTAAGAGGGAGTTTAATGTTTAGAAATTATTCCTTGACGTAACATGTTGGGGGAATTCACCTCGTGCCTTCCTCCTCTCACAAGGATCGGCTCAAGAGTTTCATACACCCCTAGAAGAGATTTAAAATTCGCGCTCTTATAAGTGTATCCTGTACAACACAAATAAAATACAAAACGTGTTATCTATCATGTGTTATTTTTACTAAAACAATTACATTGAAAATTGATTATTTTAAAATAAAAATAATCAATTTCTTAGATCCCAATTTCACTATCGTCAAGAGAAAAATACAAAACACCAAACTTTGATGTGATATCTAACCAAAGCGATTTTTGGTTTGTTTTTTGTCACCGCCTCTTACGCGTATATATAGCGTATACGCCTAATATGTACTAACTACACTAAAGAGTTACGGATGAGGAAAGTTGAAGCTAGAGTAAGAGTACCCGCATTTGCGTGGAGGGAGAGTGGAAAACAATTCACTGAAAAAAACACCCCCTCAGCACAACTGAGCGGGATTTGATCCCCGATCTCTCCGTCATAGACGCTCCAGTCTATTGAAAAGAGTGACGTCTTAGACCGTACGGCCACTGAGGTGGGTCAATCTTGTATTTAATATCCCGGTTAATCCGATGAGAGATGCGCTCTCTTAGTTTAGAAAGTTTAGTCTTGAAGTCTTACTGTAGTTTCACATGTTCGCCGAAAAAAAAAAAAAAGTGGAGACGAAACGTTATCACGTGACGAGCTCTAAGCCAATCACACGAGTTCAGCCTCATCGGCGTTGTCCGCTCTGTACAACTTGAAACTTCAGCTTTACTTTTCCTGCGCGACATCAGCTTAAGGAAACTCAATAAAATTTCAAAACCAACCTACTCAATAAGTGCGCATGCACCTAAAAACCAAGATACCAGCAGACAAATGCATCTTCTGTTGTGAACCTTTTCTTTAGCATTGCGTCTTACTAACCGTTCAGGTTATCCGATAGTATACTAATTTAGCTACAAGCTATACGGACTAGGAGGGCTATATTTATAGGAAGTGTACCCGCATCTTCTTGGATGAAAAGTGGAAAACTCTTTTGGGAAAACCACCTCAGTACACCCGACCGAGATTCGAACCTGGATCTCCCCGTCATTGGCAATCTAGTCTACTGCGAGAGTGGTGCTATTAGACCACGCGGCCACCTAAGTGTGAATAGATTTGAAATAACTTGTTAAATGGAAAGCACGTGAGTCCTTCTTGTTCCGTTTTAAATTGTTTCACTACACGATACAATAATTTGAAAACATCTATCGTGATGCTAATCTTCCAAAAAAACTGTGTATCCAATAGAAACTAAAGTATGTTGATAGTCAGATGTTTCTAGTTTGTGTCGCAAAGCCTCATGGAGCCTGATTACATCTCTACTGATATAAAGTGTTAATTGCTGGACCTCTGTTCTCAATTTTTTGGCGAAAGCGTGAATCAAGTTTAATGAGAAAGAAGAGGCCTTTTATAAGATAGATATAAATTACCACGCAGCGAAATTCATCTGGCAACGATCCAATAATCGGTTTGCCAACCTCTCTCAAGAAAACATCTTTTTTAAAAAAAATAGAAATAAAATTCGAATGTGTCCTACATACGCATGTTCTCATGAATACATAAACAAGTTTCCACTGCTAGTTGAATGTCAGCGTGGCGATTGATTTCCTCGTGACTGGGGATTCGTTGAAATACTGTTCTACCCGCTTCAGTGGTCGAATGGTCTAAGGCGTCACTCTTGTGTTGGCCTGCTGATGAAGGGGAGATCGGGTTTCGAATCCCGGTCAGGTCTGAAGAGGGTGTTTTTTTCCTATATGGTCTCTCCACTCTCCTTCCACGCCAATGCAGGTAAATTTCATCTAAAATGCTTCCTTCCTCATCCTTAACCCATTAGAGTAATTATCACTTATGCGTTTAGTCTATGAACAGGTAGTAAAGACGCGGCAATAAAAAATACCTTAACATAAAAACGCCCCTTAAATAAATTAAAAAATCTCCATCTAAACTAAAATAAATTATTACAAGCTCACTTTGAAGAGTAGAAGAGTAACGGGAGGAAAATCATGCTACTATTATTTTCCAGAACAACTTTTATATCTCAAACCCCATAAATACCACAGTAAATAATTTATTTTAAAATTAATTTAAATATTACAACATATATCCTTTAATAATATTCTAAATGGCATTGTAGAGGTCTCCTGATTGTCTAACAGATAGCAGCACTTACACAATTTGAGTTAAAACTGGACTCCCCCCCTTTTTCCCCCGTACCCTTCATTTGTATTCAACGTTTCCCACGTGTTATGTTATTATTATTATTATTTATTATTTTTAATTATTATTTTATTAGCACCAAGTCTTACTACCCATTCGGGTTATACGCACTTACGCTAATGTGTAATGGTAGGTGATTATGAGATGAAATGGAGGACCTACAGTTTAACGTGGAAACCGAACCACAGTGGAGGCCTGACATTCCACACATTCACAAGTTGTGATTAATACACGTCTTGTCAGAGGAGAAGGAAAGGTTTGGCAATCATATAAATCTATGCCGGGACCAAGGATTGAACCCCGGACCCTCAGCACAGAATTTTGACACCTTACCCCTAGACCGCCAGGTCCACCATCCCACCTGATATGGAAGGGTTTCCTAGGTTCCCAGTCCTCCTACACACACACCCACCTTGAGGGGGTGAAAGCTCCTCCTACCTTGGACGCCGATGACAGGTCTCATCCCCAGGATGGCAAGGACCGTCAGGAAGACCCTGGTCCTCTGTCGGACCTCTGCTCCCATTCCAACAGTTGAGAACAGCCTCCTACTGGCAGAAGACAAACTAGACTATCCCGCTAACTCTTGCACCGCGGATATACATGGCTCCCCCCCTCCCCCTTCCTCACACCGTGACCAGCCTGTGTGTGTGTGTGTGTGTGTGTCTGTGTGTGTGTGTGTGAGTAGTTCACCTGCATCCGTGCGAGCTCATATATTAGTAAATATTTACAGACCAATTTTACATAGGAAGATCCCTTTAGAAAATACGTATATTTTTACGGTCAACATTGATAAAGTTTTACTAAATTATTAAACGACCTCTGTGGTGTAGTGGTCAGTGCACCTGGCTACGAGCTCAGGGGGTCCTGGATTCGATTACCGGCAGGCATCTTGGGTATTTTAAGTTAAAGCGCAATTACCCCAACAGTTACCACGGTTTGACTATTTAGGCTTAAGTCTATCACTATCATACTCACTATCACCATCATACTATCACCATCGCCATCACTGTGAAAGGGAAATCCACATTTCTCCCACGATACATTTTTAGGTCATGCCGGTAATCGAACTCGGGACCCTTAGCTCAGTATACAGATACGCTACCGACTGAGCTAAGGTGATGGAATGCGGGCACCTTCTACTTTTTTTTTCCTTCACCAATATAAGAAGGGGCAAAGGTCTAGAACCTGCACACAGAAGAATTCACTACGCCTGAAGAGAGAATGGAAAAACAAACTAAAGTTTATGGGAGATAGAGGGGGAGGGTAAAACTAAATAATCTGGTTGGGGTTTAGACCCCGACCTCTAAGGTCAGAGTCAGGAGTGCTCACAGCTAATCCAAACTGAACATTCGATATCTATAAAATCTGATTAATTTCTTAGGATTTTTTTTCTCTCACTGTTGTACGAAATGTTTTATGCATGGCAACCTTGAAATAAGATAAGGTGAATAAATATTTGGTTTTATAAGCGTCCTGTAATCTTTGTGAATAGATCTTTGCCACCAAATCACACACACACACACTCTCAAATACAACTATGAACGAATGTCAGCATGTGTAAGCAGTGCTGGATTAACACAGTAGAAAAAGTAGCATATGCTGAGGGCCCTGCGTTTTTGAGAGGCCCTTAATAGAAAATAAAATAAATAATTTGAGAATTTGAAGAAAAAAAAAAGATGTTTGTAAGCTATTATGGTGAAATGTCATACCAGCGTGTTTCTGACAATCTGACAACGTTGTTAGTTTACATGTCGAAAAGGACGCCATGCTGAATGGTACTACCATATTTTGGGGTTCGTTTGATACTGACAATTTTTTGGGTCCAAATGAAGAAAATACTTTGCGCATCTATTTGTCACTCATGGTTACCAACTGCAGTGGAAAAAGTTCATTTTAAAACTGAAAAAGATGAAAAATGAACTGAGGAGCACCATGGATCAAAAAATATTGAACACTTTCACTCTAATGAGCATCGAACATGGACTTCTGCGTGAAATAGACATTTCCAGTATCATCAACAAATTTGCTCATGCTAAATTTAAAAAGTTAACTTTTAAATTGTAGTTTTGTTATTTTTGACATTTGGCATTGATACTTACATTTAAATAGTAACAACCCGCCTCGGTGGCGTAGTTGGCTAACGCACCAGTCGTGTTGAGCCAGACCACCGAGGACGGGGAGATCGAAGTTCGAATCTAGGTCGGGTGAACTGGGGGTGGTTTTTCCTGAATGGTTTTCCACTCTCCCTCCACGCAAATGCGGGTTCACTTCCTCTAAATTCAACCTTCCCAATTCCTAATCCATTAGTGTAATTAGTACTTAACGTATAACCCAACGGGTAGTAAGACGTGGTGCTAATATAATAATATAATAAATATAAAATAATAATAATAATAATAATAATAATAATAATAATAATATAATAATAAATAATAATAATATAATAATAATAAAATATAGTAACAGTGGTGGTTATAGAGGCTATAAACTGGGGGGAGGCGGGCGGCATATTTTTATACTGACTACTAAATTTTTCATGCACGATTCTCTTACAATAATGCGCTATTTATATTAGATAATAAATTTGAATCTGAACTAGTAAAAATGCTTTTTTCACTACTTGATTTATTAAACTCAGGTACGGTACTTATTAGTTTGTCAAAACCACGCCAGGCTAGAACCACCTCTGAACGTTTACGAAACGTTTAACTGGCTGATTATCAAATGAATATATTGAATTACGTAACTGTTAGAGTAAATGACTTATATTTAAATATTAATGTGCATGTTTATGAATTCGGGGCCCCTTTCTGATATTATGCTACAGGCCCCGCACTAACTTAATCCGGCTTTGTGTGTAAGTCGAATAATTATTTGTGTTTAACAGTAATTAAATACTTCTTGCCATTGTCCACCTTTAAAAAACACGTTTTCGTTAAAACACAACAAAAATAAAAGTTTTTTAAATTTAAAGTGACTTTTTATTATAATCACATTCTTTTAGAAAACGAATCAATTTTATTTTCAAAGGAATTTCGTTTTGTTCCCAGCGCGGTAATATACAATATCATATTTATTTTAGAATTTTTTTTAAAGAAATGTAAAAGTAGTGATTCTTGCCATTAATTTAAAAAAAATACATAGTTTTATAAAATCTCATGAGTTGAGTAGATTAAAAAAAATATGCCGCATATGGTCTAACGCGCTAATCTCGTGTTGGAGTAGACTGCTGAAGACGGGGAGATCACAGTTCAATACCGGTTCGGTGCACTGAGGGAGATTTTTCCAAAGTGGTTTTTCACTCTTCCTCCACGCAAATGAGGGTGCATTAGAGTAATTAGTACATATGCGTATAACCCGAACGGGTAGTAAGACACGGTGCTAAAAACAATTTTTTTTATATATTTTCGACGTCTTATTCATTTAATATTGATTTTAATAAAGACTATTCGTTCAGGCATAAAGTATTTATAAATATTTTAGCATTCTTATTCTACGTCTAGAAATATTTTAAAACTTAGAACCATAATATATTTGCAAACTCATTCAGTATTATTATTTAACCTTGACTTTTATTTTATCTTAAGGTTATCAGAGGATTTATTTTTATAAAGCCTTCTACTTCATCTTTATCAATTTGATCGTCGAATTCATGTATAATAACGATTTGGACGTAAGGTTCTCAATTAGTTGAAGTTAGAAAGATCTTTACAAATTAAAAAAAAATGAGGTAAAAAAAGAAAAAAACACTTTTGTACCTTATCATGACCAAAGGTCTAGAAATATTGACCTCAAATTTAAGAGTCACTACTTCGAGGCTGGAAAGTTTAATTCTTGAACACTATTATAGTATATTTTTACTAGGCCTGTTTAATGTGATCTTTTCGAACCTATAGATATCAACACACGACTTACAAGCTTAACTTACTTTAGAACCAATATAAAAGTGGGGCAGGGAAGAGGGGGAATAGCCCCAATAGAAATTATTTTCTCTCCTCCTCCCCCGAAAAAATTGTCCTCCCCCTCTGATATAAAATATTATACAAATAAAAAAAATACTCAAAATAACTTATATAAGTATCCAAATTTCCAAATAACTATGGGGGCAGGGGGAAGCACTCTAAATAGATTTTAGAGGAGTATAATTTAAAAAAAACTTAGGGGCGTTTAAAATAGCTTCAAGGTACAACCAATTTTCAAACATTTGTCAAAGTAGCTCTGGAGCATCTTTGTCTTAGAAGGACAAGCTTCTTAAAAAAATCCCTTTTTTGACCATCACAATACTTCCTCTCTCTTAGGAGTTGCGAGAAAGTAAGAATCGAATCGAATCTTAGTAAAATATTTTGAAATTAAAATGTTTTGAATCAAATAATGATAGCAAAAATGTTAGCAAATTTAATAAAAATCCAATATTAGGTTAAATTAAGCATATTAATTTGAATTAAGTCCAATACAAAATAAGATAATTAAAACTATTTTTAATTATTAGTTAGATTATTAATATTACGGAGTTTTCTAGTATTTATTACCAAGTAAAAATAAGGAATTTATGTTTAGGCTACGTCTTTTTGACTTTGGAGCTTTAAATTTAGAATTATTTTCTATCAAATCTGATATTTGAATTCTTGAATCTCATTCTTTCATTATATTAAGATTCGAAATTTAGAATCGAATACTAGTTAGATTAGGATTTCGATTCATAATTTAGAAGCTTTTGAAGAAGACTTAAGGACATTGTCTACCTGTGACGTCACGACAGAACAAGAAAGTATTTCCCATGTTAATGAATTTACGTTTTACTCAAAGAGTTTTAAAGAAATAACGTTTAAACAGAAACTTTAAATTCTTAAATAATTCTAAAAATAATCTTACAGCATCACAATTTTTTTTTTATTTGGAAGGTTTTTTTATAAACGTATTTTTTTATACTTTTTATACAAATCAGGCTATTTGATTTGATCACGTAAATGTCATGAAGGAAGCTTCCTGCCAGGATGTACGTACATTAAAAATGTCCTTGGAGGCATATTTTCATCTAGAATAGTAAATAAGAAAAAAAAAAGTAATTAAAAAATCAAGTTAATGTTTTCAAGGCGCAAATAGTATAGGATAGCCGATATTGCATGTGTTGACTCGTCAGAGGAAGAGGGGAAGAGCTTTCAGTAGATAAACAAGTAGAGTAACCTCGATGCGTTTCTGCGTTCCTTAATGAGTACTCGCTAGCCGTTCCGTCTTATGGCGGTGCTAATATCCAAGCAGGCAAGAAAAACGACCGGCCATTTTGAGGGCGTACGAGATTCGTCACATCTCGGCTCATCTCGGCTCATCTCGGCCTAGCACTGTGCAGTGTGCTCTCGTTTCCACTGGTTTTTCAGTTTTTTTAATTATGTTCAATAATTTCCTGAATTATTTTATATCTAACTTTAATTCCCGAATTATTATATCTTTAACGCTTTTAATTAAATTTAATATAATATTACCGAAGCAAAATGCCACACTATTGTAGTCCTGTTATACCTGTGATTGTGCAAGATAATCGTTTTGAAATTTTATTATGTTGATGTTTTATATTTAACTTAATATAATTTAATGTGAGCTCTACATCCTTGTGACCAAGTGTTAAAACTAGCAAAATGCCACAAATATGTTGTGCTGTGAAATGCATTCACACAACAGAAAATTGTAAATTAAAAAGATTTCCAGCTGATCCCAAGAGGAGTATCATTTGGGGATCTAACCTAAAACCGGTGCATTGGCAAAGTAAAGGACACCACAGGATTTGTGAGGTAAGCATGATCTTATTTTTATTATTAATCTTCTTACGGAATTTTGAGTAAGAAACATAACCAAGCTATCTTGACAGTTATTAAAGTTAAATTTGCATGAATACCGTAGGCCTGTTCGAGGTTAATAAACTTAAAGTAGGCTATATAAGTCATTAGAAAACGTACATGGCCTAGGCCTATTAAAACTAATTAGCATAAACCACTGATGAGTCCTATAATTTTGGACCCTATTAACTTAGACAACGGCTCTAGTACGTCTTAACTGTTCCATTTAAGCCATTTCTTTCTTAAAATAAAAAATTATTATTATCAGCCGTACATTATTTCAAACATTAAAACACATAGAATCCATTTGAACCAAAAAAGAAGCAAAAAGAAAAAACCTTTACATTAAATAACAAGTTCCACTCACCTAAGCGATGGATATCTTTCGGCCATTCTAGAACTATTGATCAAACTACACTAAGCCCCAAACACAATTTTAACCATCTTTATGAGGGAATAATAATCGTCTATGATGACCAGAAGTTTTATTCTTCAATAAAACATATCTATTGAAAGTGTGTCCATCCCAAACAATTTTAGTGAATAATACTATCTCCATAATTTTTAGATTAGTTGTGCCTGGGGGGCATACAGAATTGAAAAAAATCTCACTCAACAAAAAATTTCAAAATTACGGTTGACCCATTTAATGAATACCGGTGAAGAAATTACCTCTCTATCCTCGATAGATTGTAAAATACAGAAATATCCATATGGAGAGGGGGCAAAAGCCCCTTCTAAAAATTATGTCATGCGAGAATTTTAAAGAACTGTCCCACAATAATAATGGTGCAAACTGACCATTTATATGACCTTCCATCTGGTCAGGTGAGAACAATGTGTCTTTCCCTTATTTTACACACAACCCATCCACCCCCCCCCTCCCCCCCATTTTGGTCACAGAGCTACAGTGCTGGTGGATAAAAGAGGAAGGGGTGGGTTCCCCGAAAAAATAAAGTCGTTAAATCTATGCCCTCCCCTTCCCAAATATCCCCCCCTAAAGTTCCCCGCTGTTGTTTATAATATTTCACAAGTTACATACACTTTATTTGATTGCTTGATTTTTAATTAAAAACAAAAACTACTAATACATTTTGGTACATGAAACATGTAGTAATGTACCAATATTTATTACTATTACATAATAGCTCGTTTTAATTACAGAAGTATTTAGCTTAAATGACGACTAATATTGCCTTGACATTATTTTGGAAGGCCTCTTAGATTTTGAATTGCCGCCAAAACTTGCCATACTTAGTTGATAATTACTTAATGTTGTGCAATTTTTATGGACTTTCACTTTAATATTCGTATATTTTAAGCATTTATGATTACATAAACATTCGTTATATAATTTATTTAGTTCTAAATACATGCGTAATTAACGTGTAAAATTCAGTTTTCTCCATAAGAAAAGCATTGTAGGCTCTGACGTCATACCCCCACAATGGCATACTGCGAGTACTCATTATATCTAGGTTATTCTAATAAACAAGAAGCCTCGCCTGCTGATTTTCTTCCCCTTCTTTCTATTTCTTACATTGGTGTCTAATTGTGGTAGTGCTTAGAACAATTAGTTGACTCAAGTCAGGGTGGGGAAGTAAGGAACTCGAAAAGAGGCCTGCGGTTTTTGCAGTTTTTATATAAAAACTTTTTTTGTCCAAAATAAATAAAATATTTCTCCAGTATAGAAATAGAGTTTTATTTTCTTCACATGATGATATTAAAAATTGTTGAATATCTTTCAAGGGTGTCGTGGAAATTAATGACAACTTCTTCTTTTCATTTAAAAAGGTTTCTCATCTAATGCCGCTATGTTTATGACAGATATTCAACAACTGTTGATATCAACATGGAAAGAAAACGAGATTTTATGTTTATACTGGAGAAATATTTGATTTATTTCGATGAAAAAAAAGTTTTTCTATAAAAATTTCAAAAATACATTTTCTCGCGCTTCGTACTTACACCCCCACCTTAAAGTGCAGCCCACTTCGTGAAATAACTTTCGAAATATTCAAGAAGGCAAAGATATTTTCTGTCAGATAAGGTTCATGTTATGAAAATTGTACTTTTATTTTCTGAAAGGTCCTTTCTATGGCGACACGACTATATTGTGTTTTGATGCGATTTGAAGGTTTTGTTGATTCCGCTGTCAACGCGAGATTTGAATGAAATATGGGGGCAGACGCCTAAGAAGAGTTTGACGGATGAGTGGCAACCGATTGACGCCTACTGAAGCTCAGTCTTGAGGCGACGGGAAGAACTACAGATTATTATAATCTAGGACTAAACCCAAGCGTAACTTTATAGGAGGGGTGTGGGGGGTAGCTACAGTGCATCACACAGACTTTATTCCTCTTTTATCTCAAAATAGAGATATTTAATATAAACTCGTAAGATTTGTGAAACGAAATCATATGCATTGTTACATAAACGCTCCACCAAAGATCATAGATAAAATAATATACACGGTTACAGAAATATTGAGAAAAGGAGGAACATCTCTGTCCACCAAAAGGCATGGCAATCAGTTTCAATAATTTGTCAAAGAACTCCATAAAAAAATACATATTTACTTATATTTCAGAAACTACCAGTTTTATAAAAATATATTCCAAACTAAAGATTTTATTTTTAAATAACACCACAACTTAGCAATGAAAAGTTGTTTCATTTCTTAAATAGTTGCGGACATATTATCAAAATTAGAAATTTCTGCTTATGTAACGTACCCTTAAGTTTATTTTCATAAAAATCACAGCCATTTTATTTGTAATGTTAAACATTTCTCGGGTACAAAATTTAATGAAGATCGTCAGAGTGGATTTCGAGAAAATCGATTATTTTTCTTTTTGCCCTTCATTATAAATACCCTTAATTATTATCGGGCTTGATATATAATTCCAAAAACTCCTTTGGGGTACCTTATGCAAACCCTGGATACCAAGCTTATGCAAACCCTGGATACCAAGTTTTATAACGATCGGTTGAATGATTTCGGCTCTAGGCCGAAAGACAGACAGACGCCATGAAACGTTGACATTTGTCAAAATCTCGAATTAGATTTTTCTTTTTTGCGATCACAATAAGTTACTGAGGTCCAAGGGATTTAGAGAAAGTAAAAATAAAACTTTTTTAAATAAAAAAGTTCCACGTTATTCAGTGTCCATCTTTCGAAATTGACATCATCTGTCAAAAATGGGAGCCATAGGACATATCAAACGACGTATATATCTAGTAAAATTTTAATTTAACAGATTTGAATGTAAATATAACTAATATTCTCTTCTTTTATTATTAAGTAGCCCGTTTAGAACCTAGTAGTTGACGACTTAAGGGGGCTGTCTAGGTAGCTGAGATAGAGCCAATCAGATGTTGCAATTAGGTTAAAAAATTGACAAAACTTTTAACATTAAAAGAATTTAGTGTTTACCGGATTGAACACAAAATTATTTTATATGACCAATGATCATATATATATATATATATTTGTAAATAAAGTTTAAAAGTTGACATTTTTCATTGTGAAAAGCCCAAAAATCCACATATTTTGGTTAATTATTAAATTCCTAATTTCTTGAGAAACAAAAGGTAATTGGTCTAAGAGCGTATATGGATCTTTGTGAATCAAGTGATGTAATTTAATAGAGGTTTACAATAAAATTGTACTGTCAGTATTTTCCTCCTCCCTGTTTGTTCTCCTACCGCCATACATCTTCCCCAAATAACGTTATAAACCCACTTTGTTTCTGGCGTTTATGAATTTCTGATAGACTATTCTAGTGCCTTAAATTATGGTTTAGGGATGAGGAGTGTATATTAGAGGAAATATATCTGAAACGACCCAGAAAAGGGATGAAAAAAAAAATACCACAGTGATATTGCCCAAGACAATGACAACTGTACAGAATAGCATCCTATTATTCACCGAGAAATGTAGTTTATTAAACTTAACTTCATTTTATTGTAATATAAAACCTCATTAGCAGGGAAAGCATAAATAACATACCACAATATAAAAATAGAATAACCTAAATACTCGAAAACAATAGTCTAAACTGCTAATTTCGACAAATTGTTTCCATTTTCGCGTTTTGTTCAGCTAAAAATGCATTTGAGATGAATACAAAAAAAATCCGACACACATTAGTATAATACTGATTATTTATTAAATGACGGTGAAATATAATATCCCAGTTTTTTAAAATTTCAAGATATAGGCCTTTATCTATCAATCTCTCTCTCTCTCTATCTATCTATCTATCTATCTAGGCTATATGACCAAGCTTTTCTTTGCTTCAAACACATAGAAAACAATCTCAGTTTATTTGTTCCGACACAGCTTTTAATTAACAAAAAAAATAAATTAAATGCCAATTTTAAAATTTCGGCTGTGAGGTGCACATGTTTGTGTACAGGTGCTACTAATTTTTAAATATCAGACCTCTACGTGCGATAGATATCACGTAATGCTCATGACAGACACTCAAATACACAAACTTTTAATTTTATTAATAAATATTATTTTCAAACTATAACAAATGTTAAACAGGTTCTACTTATGAAAAGAAAACACAAACAAAATAGCGATTACACCATCGTCTGTTTGTCATCTTACTAGTAACGCCATCTATCACGCTTAAAATGGCACTCGAGAGATGGCGTTGCTTGTCGTAAGTCGAAGTACCGCGACTACATAACTACGAACCTCCCTCCGTATCTGTGGGCTGACCTGGTGGTCTAGGGCAGCGTTTCCCAAAAGGTGTTCCGCGGAACCCTGGGGTTCCGTGGAAGGGTCAAAGGGGTTCCAAGTTCTGTCTGAGAATTAACTAAAACGTTCGTAGAAAACAGTCATAACATAGCTGCGCCGCTGTAAGTATATCTAGTATCAAACAGCGCGGGCGGAGCGGGGTGGCGGGGCGGTGCACCTGTCGAGAAAGCCTAATTTTAGTGCTATTATAAGTAAATATGTGAAAAAATTTCATTCTTCACATTAAATAGTTACTTTTTTTGTACGATAAGTGTTTTATAATACTTATAATAATTATTTTTTATTTATAATTATTCTTTCTTTTCATGTCAAACATGAAAATATTCAAACTACACTACAAGGTACAATCACTTTTGTTATTATCAAAATCGGGTTCCGCCAAAAAAAGTATGATCAATTAGGGTTCCGTGGCCAAAAAAAATTGGGAACCTCTGGTCTAGGGGTAAGGTGCCAGACTTCTGTGCTGGGGGTCCGGGGTTCAATCCTCGGTCCCGGCACAGATTTATCTGATTGCCAAACCCTTCCTTCACCTCTGACAACACGTGTATTAACCACAACTTGTGAATGTGAGGAATGCCAGGCCTCCACCGTGGTTCGGATCCCACGTTAAACTGTAGGTCCTCCATTTCATCTCACAATCACCCTACCATTACACAATAGCGTAAGTGCGTATAACCTGAACGGGTAGTGAGACGCGGTAATAATAATAATAATAATAATAATAATAATAATAATAGTAATAATAATAATAATAATCTGTAACTGTGTATTCAGACGTTCGCTGTAAAATAAGAGCAATGCTGATATTTGGTCACGTGACAGCTCTAATCCAATCCCACCAAATCCGCGTGGCCATCGTAGCCTGCACTGCTCGAGTAGAGATAATTTCAACTTTTACAGCACTTCGACAGAGAAAACCCGCCAAGTAAATCCGATCAGCGCATGCGCAAACTTTCAAACATGCGTTATTTATAAACACACCACGTTATCACCATGGCGTATCTCAAAAGTGATGATTTAAAAACGACAGTTTATTGGAAGCCATGATTTTTTTATCGATGATAAAATCAAACCCAGGCAATAAGTAAAATATCTAATTTTATTTTAAATACAGTAACTTGCACTGATTGTAATATTTACGTTTTTATGTTTGACGCTTCAATGCATCATGGGTAAACAGAGATTACCAACTTTCCGTGAGTGTGTGAATATCTGCACCACTAATAGGTGTACTGATTTCAAATCTCAGAGTACGTGTTAATTCAGCTTTACTCTGCTAACTCACATCAGTAATTATTATTTTAAGAACGAACCTGTGTAGTCTTCAACAGGCTTTAGAAAACAAAAAACCACGTGATTAATTTTATCTGTAAATGGTAGTATTGCTATATGAATACATTAAAAATAGGTACGCATAAAAACTGATCACAATCACTTCGGTCTTCTCTGACCGTTGAAATGTTACATATGTTTTGTATCCAACTTCTTCGTACATAATATATTTGTCAGATTCCACAACTTAGGCAAAATTGACATTCATCAGCAGCTGTCAACGGACAAAAATGTATTTCTGAAGCAGATAAATACGGAATTGTTTTTGGTAAATTTTTTCAAAGCCAAAATAAAATATAGAACGAGCTATAAAATAGAACGAGCCTTTTAAGGTAAAAAAACCCTTTTTTTGTGGTTAACACAAATAACCTTTTACTCTGTTATTAGTGTTATTTTATAGGTATTTATAATATCTATCAAAAGCGACAGCGCAGATCACATGACTTGACGTATGAATACGCGAAAGTAGGTCTAGTAGCTTTTCTAGCTGTTATATAAGGAAGGATCTTCCTATGGCACCAAATATTATCGTTAGGTATCTTACCAACTTGAAATCTTAACGGAGAAACTAAAATTCTTCTTACTGGTGAACGTTTTCACAATCTCGTAGTCCACGTTGATGCAATTGTTCCCGGTGAGTATAGCAGCCTCGATATCCTCATCCTCACCGAGCGTCTGACAGAACTTGACGAACTTCTGATGGTCGTCGTCCGCCGACAGCTCCACCTCGTACTTGAAACTGGCGGCGTTGCTGACGGGACCCAAGTACTGCACCCCGACGTGGAACACCCTCCCGAGGGTGTTCAGTTTCTGCCGGTACAAGAACACCTCCCGCTGGGCAATTATCACTCTCTTGTCCGTCACGCGGAGGGCCAACTTCCACGTCTTGACGTGTTCCCGTTCCTGGCCTGAGTCGTCGAGGGTGCAGTCGGCGTGATCCTCCATGATGTGGGCCTTCAGATCGCCCTGTTCGCCGCTCCATGAGCACCTCAACGGACAGTAGACCCTCGGCGTTAGAGGATTCCGTCGAACGTGACGCTCCCTGAGGTCCTGGTTTGAGTCCCGAGTGGATGTTAAGTTCATCTCCCGGGCGATGTTCTCCAGGACTATGTTCCTGGTAGTGAGAAAACCTTGTCTGCAGGCGGGACACCGGCCTAGGAGGGGCCTGCAGGTGTGACACACACTGTGCCCGTTCATGCACAGGCTTATGGGAGGCGTCATGTAATCGTAACACACCGGGCACTCCAAGTTGAGAAGGAGGTTCTTTTTCAGATCGGGCTCTTCTGGTTCTGGAACCATGAGTGATTGTTCGTCAACGACTTTATTTGTGGGCTCAGTTAGTTCATCCACTGAAATGGTTGACTCCGTATTGGAGGTTTCAGTTGATGATCCTGAATCTTCCACTGAAATGGTTGAGTCATTATTGGAGGTTTCAATTGATGATCCTGACGCTGTCACTGAAATGGTTGAGTCAATATTTGAGATTTCAGTTGATGATCCTGAAGCTACCACTGAAATGTTTGAGTCATTATTGGAGGTTTCAGTTGATGATCCTAAAGCTACCACTGAAATGCTTGAGTCATTATTGGAGGTTTCAGTTGATGATCCTGAAGCTACCACTGAAATGGTTGAGTCATTATTGGAGGTTTCAGTTGATGATCCTAAAGCTACCACTGAAATGTTTGAGTCATTATTGGAGGTTTCAGTTGATGATCCTGAAGCTACCACTGAAATGTTTGAGTCAGTATTGGAGGTTTCAGTTGATGATCCTGAAGCTACCACTGAAATGATTGAGTCAATATTTGAAATTTCAGTTGATGATCCTGAAGCTACCACTGAAATGTTTGAGTCAGTATAGGAGGTTTCAGTTGATGATCTGAAGCTACCACTGAAATGATTGAGTCATCGTTGGAGGTTTCAGTTGATGATCCTGACGTTGAAATTGACATGGTTGTGCCTGTACTTAGAGACTCGCTTGATATTCTTACTGAATCCTCTGAAATTGATACATTTGAATTTGTTGACTCACTTGGTGGGATTGAGGGTTCAGTTGGTACAGCTTCCATTGAACTGTGTGTATGTTGGATAGTTGTTCTCTTGGTAACACTGCTGCCTGATTGAAATATCTGTGCGCACTACATTTGTAGAATCAGCCTCATTAAAAGAAATCTGTATCTTATCTACTGATGAGGAAGATTATAGCGCGCGCACTGATAACGTTCTGAATCATTCAGTGCACGTAGTTGATATATTGCTCGGTTATCACTTTGATGTAGTAGTCATGAAGACCAATGTATGTTTTGACCTCTGACCTTGGTTTTATCCATCGGTGGTTACACAGTCCCCGTTTAAATATCTGAGGGCAAAAATATGTTATCATTATAAATAGGTACTAAGTATTTTTCTATCTGAACAAAGTTTTTAAATCAATGGTACGATACAATCGTAGTTATACCATGATTTTCTTATGGATGGAAATTTGAAGAACCTTTAGAAAACACAAACACATTTATTTTCCCAGCCAACATTGATAACATTTTATTATATTATTTGTTTATTTTATAGGTAATGATATTATCTATCAAACTTGACAGCTGCGGATAAAATAAATTGATGTATAAATGACTTACGTGAAAGTAAATCTAGTAATTTTTTTTATAGATGTCGGATATATCCATTTGTAAGAAAATTGGGATAGGTACACTTTTTCGTATAGTATAGTTTAGAATAAAATTTTCAAAAATCAGTAGTAAGTAAAACCACCTTTAAATAAGCTATTTTCTGTAAAACAAACACATTATTCTTCTTTAACTAATATGGAACACTCTTCAGACATAGATTTCAAACAAAATAACTAAAAGAGCTTTTAAAAAAATAATTTGAAATTTTCCAAAATAAACTATCTGTAAACTACCCTTAATTTTAGAGCTATGCCCTGATTTTTCTTGGAAGAACAGTTTAGAAAATTCAAACATATTTCTTTGTGGCCAACATTGATAAAATTTTACCATTATCATTTGTGTTATTCTATAGGTATTGATAATATTTATCAAAAGTGACAGCTGCAGATAACATATCTTTGTATATGATTATGTTAACATTATTTTAGTGACTCTAGAAACTTACTTCTACTGTACTTTAGAATTAAAATAAACATTTCGCCTCAGGGTATGATGACCACACAACATCTAAATATCAACTTTGAATGAAATACTTCACACATATCACAAACAAGCACCTTAAATATTAGCAATAAGTTTAATTCTTGCAGTTAATTAATTTTAATTTTTAAAGAGCGTATAATCCGAACGACTAGTAAGCGTACGGTAACAATTTTCTCATAACACAAATACGGGATACTATCTTCTCAAAGGTTGGCTACTCTGTCTACTCCATTAATTATTATTAATTTATTGTTATTAATATTACCGCTTGTTAGTTAATAGAGATCCTGAGGCAGACTGATCGACCGTTACGTGAAACAATGTTGCCAAGTCTATAGTCTCTAGCGATAGTACATGGACCTGAAATGGATTGTATTTTGACTGGTAGGATACTACTTTCTGACATTATATTGATAAGCACTGCGATTTTCATAAACAAATAATAATTAATGTAAAATTTGTTACTAGATAGTGGGGCCAGAGGATATTACTTTTAGAAAATATCCTAAAATTGGATTTACACGTGGTGAAATTATATCAAAAGTAGTATCCAGATTGTACAGTTGGCAACACTGACGTGAAACCGCAGTAAGCAGCGATTAGATAAGAATTCGGGGATTCCCAAAGCACAACGGCTAAATGCCAAACTCAGGGGTGTCCATGTAAAATTATAACAGAAAATGTCTTATCATTGTTATGTTTTTAACAATATCAGAAAGAGAAATATTGTAAAATACCGAAGTTTCAATTATTCACATTATGTAATTTCTAAAATAGGGGACATTTACTGGACTTAGCAAAATACGGAACATATACGCGGTTTTTTCCCCAGCCTGTAAAAAAAAAATGGGACGAGACCAAAAAAAAACTAAACGAAAAGACGAACGAACCAATTACCAACACTTTTTATAGGATAAACCGTATAAGACAGAAAAGTTACTAGATCTACTTTCACGTATTCGTATGCCATGTGATCTACAACCTACTACTGTCTATTTTTATAGTAACAATAACAATATGGTAAAATTTTACTATTGTTGACCGTAAAACAATATGCTTGTATTTTCTAAAAAAAAACCTTCCAATGAATTTGAAAAGTACTTACCATTTCCCAATTAGCTGTTTACCCTTGAAATTCTAACAACAGACGTTCGATGTCATTGTTGTTCTTTCTGTTACATCTGTAGAAACACGACCGTAGTAGCACTGTGGTGTACTGAAGACTAAATACGGACCAACTGAGATCCAAAACATTTCTGATGAAACTACACGTCACGTCATCCAACGACATTTTCGTCGGCGTGGATTATCAGCTGACTGTTCGAGGTAACGTATTCAACAGGCATTTCCTACTGTTGCGCCAGATCAATGTATCAGGGGTGGCCAAAATCAGAAACACACAATAACCAGTGTCTACGGAAGATCTTTGGAAAGGAGGAGCTCAATTAAGAGCGTTCATCATAGCAGGTCCAACTCAGCTCCCGCTCGCGCGAGGTTTGGGAGTAAAAGTGAAAAGAAAACAAATGTGTGCAGTTCATTCGTATTTGAATGATTACTCGATATTTTCCGCGGGGACGATGGGGGGACAAAGCGACAAAGTTTCTTGTTAATAACTACAGTATGATCCTGTTATGACATAATAAAGAATGGTGGACAGTTCTTATCTGCGAAGCCATTTTAAAATGGTCAAAAAAAAAAACGGCCTTTTTATCGCAGGTTTTTAACCAAATATCATTCTATATTTCAACACTGTTCAGTGTAAGGAACTTCTATTATCTATTTATCTCCATTAATGTTTAATCAGAAATTATCCACGTGCAATAATGATCGTGTGAATTCACCATTTCTAGCCGACTGTATCACAGAGTTGATTGGCGTGTGAAGCAAGCTCTTAAGAGGGAGTAATAGGTGTCCTTCAATAGGAAATGTTTAAGGCCTGAATTAATTAAAGCTATATTTTTCTTTGATTTAAGTTGGGGATTTAGGAGAAGCGAGAAAATGTATATTTGCAGTTTTTATATTAAAACATTTTATTGGCCAAAATAAATCAAATATTGCTCCAGTAGAAACATAGAGTCTAATTTTCTTCACTGGTGATATCAACAGTTGTTGAATATCTGTCAAGGCTGTCCTATAATTTAATGACAACTTTTTATCTTCATTTAAAAAGTTTGTCATACAATGCCGCTATGCTCATTATGGATATTCAACAACTGTTGATATCACCATGTGAAAAAAATTAAACTCTGTGTTTCTACTGGAGCAATATTTGATTTATTTTGGCTATAAAAAAGTTTTTCTATAAAAATTGCAAACGCACTGGTCTTTTCTCGCGTCTCCTACATCCCCACCTTAATGAATATCACGGTATGAAGGGCGGATTGAAAAATATCTTAAGATTACCTTAAATTGAAAAAAAAAACAAAAAACACACAAGTTTTTTATAATGATAATGATAACAACTAATGATCTGCGGATAAGAAAGGAAGAGTCTAAGTAAAATGTACCCACATTTGTGATTAGGAAGAGAGTGTGAAACAATTTATGAAAAATCATCCTTAATACACCCAGCCGGGATTCAAACCTCAAGATCTCATCACCAACAAAACAAACGTCGTTCTTAAAGGTCATTATCGCAACAGCCATCATCAGTACCATATAGTATCGTACCACGCACCTGTTTTCATTTTAACATCCTTTAATTATCTTTATCACGCGACTCCCAATCACAAGTATGGTCTTAACTTAGAAAAAAAGGATTAATATATAATTATATATAATATATATAATATATAATATAATATATAATAACACTTTTTTTTACCAAAGACTATCACAATTCTTTCATAATTTATTTTATAAAACAATAATGGTGCTATTTGCGAGGTGACTAAGAAAGGCCACTTGTGGCTCACACACTACGACCACCCCTGATGGAGTCTAAGCGCAGGCGCGAAGTTCCACGTTGCAGCAGACAGCGCTTCACTTGTTTTGATCCGAATTTTATATCCGCGCTTAGTAATTATTCTCACTTCCCCCTGATGACGTCACTCGCGAAACCGGTAGGCGCGCAGTCGCAGTCCAATCCAGTGCTCATGGCCCACCAGATCACCGGTTTCGTTCTGGGTTGGAGCTTGGAATTTGGAACCAGTCGCGTGGCCACGATTACGGTAAAGGGAGAGGCAAGGGCTGAGAGGAGGTAGCGGTATTTGGACTTGATTATTTTTTTGTGTGAATATTTATTATTCCTCATTGAGCGAAGAGGCGGGTTTTTTTGTTTTATTTTGAGGCTAAGATTTTTTTTTTCCCCACCGTATCTTAGTACCCGTTCGGGTTACGTTACTGAGATAGGGATGAGTAAGGTAAGATTTCAGAGGAAATGTACCCACATTTGCGTGTAAATAGAGTGGGGAAACCAACAAGGGAAGGAAAAACACCCACAGGTTTATCCGATTGAGATTCAAACCCGATCAGAGGCAAAACCAGACTAGACGAGTATGACGCCTAGTCCGCGTGTCCACCGATACGTGCAAGGGTCCCCTTGGACCTGTAGTTAGCCTCTCTAAACACTCAGACGCGGCGACAGGTATAGCCCGGTTTTCTTACAGATAACCATCTGTATGAGAGGAAAAGGGCCTTTTAGAAGGTTATCCGTAAGAAAATCGGGCTATACCTATTACCGTAAAGACTGATTTGAGACCGCAAATGAACTCAAGTTGCCTTTTAACTGGTGGGTGAAGTGCGAAGCTGCAGGTGGCCACGTGACTGAACGCCCGGCCCGGAGTTCTCAATCTGTGTTCCGCAACCGCTAGAGCTAACGATGGCTCTCACGAGCTTTCACACAGCTCCTTTATTATTATTTATTATTACTAGAAATATTACAAAGGTAATTAAATTTTCAATGCAAAAAAAATCTAACATTATCCCTGATCGTCACCGCGGAAAATTTCGCGTAATCGTTCGAATACGAATGCACTGCACCCATTTCTTGGCATATCTTAATCTTCCATACCTAGCGCGAGCTGAGTTGGGCCTGCTAGGATGAACACTCTTAAAGGCTGCTTACATAATTACTATCATTACCATAACTACCATACAATCTAAAGAATAGTTTTTAAAGGCCATACATTTTCTTAGTCTCTGGTAGTTGGAAGCCTGTGACCCCCACCCCCTGCGCCCCCAATTTCTCCTTTCCTCCGAAATTACATTCTAGCTAGCTTGCGTTTAATGCCACCCCAAAGTAAATTTATAAGTGTGCCACTAGTTCCATTAAACGAGAACCAAAGTGTATAAATAAATAAAAAAAAACGAAACCGATGAATCACCCAAACTGTCAGGTGTACGTGACTGGGTCATGGGTTTAATTCCTGATCGGGGGAACTGCGACTTGTATGATACGTATGGCGTTTTACCGTTCCCTTTTGAAAAGTAATCTAAAAAAATAGTTATTTGTTTTAGGCTTCATAATTAAAGTTGTTTTTTAGCTTTTTAAAAAAATACAAAAATTAGAATTACCTCTCACTTATAATATTATTATTATTATTTATACTCTCCAATCTTAATTATTTATTAAAATATTTCTCCTCGACTAGCGATTAATATATATAATTTTATTTTCATGTATTCGTACGTGGAGTGGTATATTTATACAACATTTAAAAAAAAATAGATTATGCATTGTGTAAATTATCGACATATGACCTCACTTTTAAGTAAAGAAGAAAAAAAAGTATTTATTGGTCACGCGTTGCGCTTAAAAAACACAATTTTTACATGAAAACAGCAAATTTTACATTTTGTCATCTAATTGAGTATAATAATAGTAATGAAATATAACATTATGACAAAAGATGGCGGAGTATTACGATTCATTTCTCTACGTTGAATCCCCTGACGGTATTTACTATAACAACAACGCTTGATATGTCTTCAACTAAATTCTTATTTGTTCTTCATGACTCCACTACTGAACTTTCTGCACCCCTATTTTATTCTTATCATGTATTCCTAACATATTTCATTCCTGCCTGTCTTGTCTGTGCTGTGTCCCTTCCAATATCCATCTACATTTGACTGGCTCGGGGCTCCGTTTCTACATCGGAAACTGAAGTTAGCTGCAATCTAGCGGCAGGTTGAGAAACTACCTCGTCTACTACTTCAGAGGCGCTAAATTTGAATGAACGTAAGACTTTGTGTTCTTGTCACAGTGCTGAGATCAGGTCCGGCGCAACCTTACTTATCTATTAAAGGACTAGTTTATAGTTGGTTTGGGGAGTCACAAATGAGTTTTTAAAGGGAAAGCTTTCGTAGTACAAAACATTGTTTCCACAATATAAGCACAGTATCTGATGTATTCTTACAATAAATTGTTACGTTGATGATTAACATTGAAAGGACCCACTTGGTGATAAAATGATGCAAGGGTCAGAAACGTACGGTCCACTGACTAATTATATCTATCCCACAAAATATTTAGCAAACAAACAATTTGTTCAAAAAATTGACGTAATAACTAATTACTACATGGGAAATGTAAAATTGAACTTTTTTTTTAAACTAGCCAAACTTTTTTTTAAACCCATATGGCCCGCGATATTAAAAAAGTTGCCAACCTCTGGTCTCTGGCTTCACTCTCGCACTAGACTGGACTGCAGATGACCGGGAGATTAAGGTTCGATTCCGGTTGGGTGCACTGAGAGGGTGATTTTTCCTAAACGTTTTCAACTCTCATTACAAACGAATGTAGGTGCACTTCCTCTAAAATCAACCATCTTCAGCCCTAACACATTGGCGCAATTAGCATAAATGCGTATAATCCGAATGGGCAGTAGACGCAGTGCTAAAAAAAAACTAGGCTGAAAGTAGGTACGAATATAGTGACTGTGACAAAAAGAAGCAGGTAAAAGGAACAGGTCCAGTGATAGAGCAGTTTTTCCCATCCCTACTCTGGCTTGCTGCATTCAATGTTGCCAAGTCTATAGTCTCCAGCGATAGTACATGGACCTGAAATGTACTGTATTTTGACCGATAGGATACTACTTTCTTACATTCATATTGAAAAGCCCTGCGATTTTCATTAAAAAAAAAACTAATGTAAAATTTGTTACTAGATAACAGGGCCACAGGTTATAACTTTTAGAAAATATCCTATAATTGGATTGTAAACGTGATTAAATTATATCAAAGTAGTATCCAGATCGTACGATTGGCAACAATGGTTGCAACGCTGTCTATTATCCATAAAGGGGAAACCCCTCTTTTTATAAAGGCCTAAACTTTAATTAATAAAGGGGAATCCCCTTACTGGCTGCTTAAGTTAAAGGGAAATTCCCAAGCTGATTGCACTGCGCTTTCATTCAGAGGGGAATTCCCAAATTGAGATTAAAATACAGTGGGTTAAATATAAAAATATCTTTAAAAAATGTTGCAAGTTCCTTTAATTGATATACATCAACAGATAAATATCAGGGTATATGTCGTGATATATCATGATATATTTTATCTCTTGATATATATATCCTCAAACCCTGCTGTATAGTACTATTTATGCTATATATATACGGCCTTATTGAATCGTAGCAGAAATTCCCTTCTGAAAGGTTTTTATCCTACCAAAACACTACTACTCTAGGGTAGGATTCTGCTAAGAGACAGGGCTTTTAAAATGGACTTGCTCTAAAAATATTAGTATATGGCTACATCCAATGGCGCAAGAGCGGGGGGAGAGGGGCTGTACGGGAGTATCTGTTCCCACCCCCACCCCCAAATAGAAGGGGGTAGAGAGTATAATTTTTACCCCCTCTTCCCTCACCAAATAATATAGTAAAACATTTAGCTAATGTAAAGATATTATTGAAGCAAGATACAAAGTTCACACTAAGTTAAAATAATACAAATAAAATGTGTTTGGAACACACACTGAAGAGTATTTGTGAACTCTGATAATGATAACAGCTACATCAGCTACTACAGAAAAAAGTTTTTCAATGCTTGCACGAATAAAAAAAACTATCTTTACTCCACGATGAGGCAACGTAGACTATATCGCCTGTGTCTGCTTAATGCGTCCCCTGAGAGGTTCAACAAAATTGAAATTGCAAAATTAGTTAGTGGTTTTATAGCTAGTAGCGAATATAGGGCAAAGGTGTATGGAAACCTAATTTAATTTTCAGTGTTTCATAATTTTTAGTTGAGCCGCATCAAATATAATTTTTCTTAATTTGTTATGTGTGTATTAATTCTAATGTTTGGCATGACTAAAATAAATGAAAAAAATGCACAATGGGGCTGTTAAATACAGATACTTTGTGTAGAAATCTTACGTTCAAATGATAATTTAGGTTATAGGCTTATAGGAAGACCGATAGCTAATAAACCCTGATTTTAGTAATACTCCCAATATATAAGGCTTTATTTCGTACCAGAATACTATCATATATATAATATTTTGGTAGGAAAAAAGGCCTTTAAACCGGAAGTAGAAATTTCCTCCTGAAAGGTTTTTTATCCTAACCAAACAATCCTATAGGGTAAGATTCTGGTACGAGATAAAGCCTTACAAGTGAGCTTCCTTCAAAAATCACCGTATATATTAAGCTACATCAACTTATTTTAAGAAAAAACTAACCAGTTTCGAACTTTGTTATGCTCTTCAAAGATCTTACTAACATATTTATTTCATGTAACTAATCACAAATTGATGTATCTCATATATTCAATCAAATTAATGAACGATGTCAAAATGCCACATTAACTTGTATCGGGTGTAAGAGAGAAAGAGATACCCGAAAGTTTCTTTCTCTCTTACACAATGGTATGCAGACGACAGCTCGAAAATTTCAGCCACATATGTCCATCCAGTTATATTATAGAGATCAATGACTACGACGCACTATCAGTGTTGCCAGCTGTACGATCAGGATACTACCTTTGATTAATTTCAACACGTGTACAATCCAATTTTAGGATATTTTCTAAAATTAATATCCTGTGGCTCTGCTATCTAGTAACAAATTTAACATTAATTATTATTTTTTTAATGAAAATCTCAGGGCTTATCAATATAATGCCAGAAAGTAGTATCCTATCAGTCAAAATACAATCCATTTTAGGTCCATGTACTATCGCTAGAGACTATAGACTTGGCAACACTGCGCACTATATTGCGATCATTGAGCTAGAGTGTTGGCAGCATTGATAACCACACCCGCCCTACTCTTCGAATAATCGCTGCGCTGTGCAAACTGCAAATCTTTTGTCAGTGAAATGAGTCAATGATTCTTTTAAGTTTTGTGGTCAAATCATACTCAAGATTGCAGTAAAGAACAGAGGAATTGTGGTAAGTAAGTATTTTACTATTGCAATTTAGAGGTCTTTAAGGTACATTTAACTTATTATTTACAAAGGGAAACATTTATTATTACTTGAAATCAACAGCACTTGTAAAACGCTTCTTTAGAAATTGCCTCGTGGAGGGTTGCAGGTTAGGTTAACACTCGTTGGCGGTTATAGACAAACATAGCACAAGTACAATTTTAATAAGCTCTGAATACCCTTGCAATATGTCACTGTTAATATATATTTAGGAGTTCTCAAATGTGTAATTCCAACGCTTAAGATTTTTCCGGGTAGAGAATGTCCTATTGAGATAAAAAAATAATCTTTTATCATCACCCATTAAAATATGATTGGTTTGTTAAGTAAATAATTAATGTACATTAGATAACACATGACAGCTTTACATAAAAATAGGCCTAACTGTTTTATAGATGTATTAATACATCCAACATTTTATTTTAATAGACTTGGAAGGTTAGGTCAAGCTTGTTTAATTAAAAAAATATATAAACACACATGAAATTCTTTTAAAATACCTTTAAATTGGAAGATTCAAATGGATTAACAAATTTAATATTTAAATAAATGCTAGATCTGTTTTGGATGGGCTTAGCGCAAAATTTGAATATATAGGCCTAAATCATAGTTATTTACGAATTAATATAATAGGACTGGAAACCAGTTGCATGTTAGAGTGAGTAGAAAAAAATAACTTAACTTTCAGGTTGTAAAGGAATGACATGGACAGTTGTTTGTGACAGTAATAAACTTTTATTTAAAAAAAGTAGGTAGGCCCATCAGGTTTTAGTAAATAGCGTTAGGGTATACTATGAGGTTGTCTCTTCAAACTTATTGGCCAGTTAAGAAAACCAAAGGTTTATATACTATTGAAAAATAAGTTACAAACAAATTACTCATGTTTTGAGACTTATAATTAATTTTACTAAAATAAAATTTTGCTAAAAGTTATTTAAAAAGTACTGTTAAGCTATGTATACATTGGACGATTATCGGCCGACGCGAGTCGCTGGACGATGTTGCCCGACGATATTTGTCGTCGAGTGGGCGGAGCCAGAATCGGCCGACTGCTAAGCGGCGAATTATCAAAAGAATGTTGCTGTCATCGAGTCTTCCATCAGAAATGGAAAACATTCTCAATGTGTACGCAGCGATGTCAGTCGGCCGACTTTTGTTTGTTTGAGTCTATATGCAAGCGAGCAGTCAACACCCTGATCTCAATATTTTGGTTAGTATATTTGTATATAATCAACAAATATTATAAATACACAGTATAATATTTAAATATATTTAAACATATACACATATTTATACACAAATATAATATATTTATATTTAAATAGTTATCTGCTGTAATTATAATCATATAAAAATCATATTTTCCTATTTTGAGGGTTACAACCTGATTCCGGCCAGGCAATAAATTGAATTAAAAATAATGATAATTTAAGTTAACTTGTACATGCTATAAAATAACCAATTGCCACGTATGTTTTGATTTTTTTTTTTCATATAATAATGTGGACGCAATAAAATCTTCTACGTTTAATAGAACTGCTCCATGAAGCCGCTGATCTGTGGCAAGTTAATTCCAAAGAATATCGTGACAGGAACAAAATGGGGGATGCAGTGCGAGCAATTGCGCGTTTTTTTAAAATTTCAATAAAAGCGGCCGCGATGCCAGCAGTGGTTAAGGGATCCATCACAATTGCAATCACTAGAAGAACTTAAGTAGGTGTCGGCAGTGAATGTTGCTGCTCTATATGGACAGACACAATCGGTCTTTTGTATTGGAAAAGTTGGCGGCCTGACTTGATCGAGAAATTTGTCAAGCGACTCGCGTCGGCCGATAATCATCCGATGTATACATAGCTTTACAGACCTCTCTTATGGATTGTTAAACGCTGTTTTAAATTAACTGTAAAAGAAGTTGATTAACTTTGTTTTATCACAGGAAAACATTCTAATCATCAGTTGTACAACGATGGATTATTTCTACAAGTTTGTGCTGAAGACTCTGCTGCTGATTGGAGGAATAGAGCGGAACCCAGGACCCAAACAGGGACCACCTCCTATGGTAAATAATAATTTAAAACAATCGTCTCCAGGTAGCAAGATGTTAGCCAGGCACATGCATTAATTTACTTAATATTAGTTTGTGAGATGCAGTCTGTGATAGTTTTATTTTAAACTATATTCAGAAACTATCTTGACTGTAAGAACAATACTATTTAAACAATATAAACTTGGGATTTATTGAGAATATAACACATTAAACAGGTTTGAAACTTTTTGTTGCTCATTCAATACCTTGGAGGAAGAGTATTGTGATTGTCAAGAGAAAAAAAAATCAAACTTGAAACTGTGTGACCAGAGGCGCGGGCCACTTAATTTATTGTCTGTAAAACATCATCAAAAACAATTTATATAAACCTAGTTTACTTACAAAACTTTCTTATAAAATGTTTTGGATTTTAGCAACTTAATTTAACTAATGTTAAATAGCGATGCTGGGAATAAAAATATAAGTTGTAACATTTCTTTTTTTAATGCTCCTTTATTTATAAATTAACATATATTTTATGTTGATTTTATTATTTTATGATTTGTTGGAAGTCTTTCTTTTATTTCAAAGTCTCCAATGGCACTGGTTATTAATATAAGTAAAGAAAAAGTTAAAATAAAGTAATAAGTGTAATTTAATGATGAGAGCTCACCTAGGGAAACAGGAAAAATCTGTGAAGAAACTAATTTTCAAAGGTGACATCTTCTTTCTCTCTTCTAAATAGAAATAGTCACACACACATTTAAATACAAATAGAGTTGTATTTTGGCATTGTTACCTTTATTAACCAAAAAGAGAAGAGGGAATACACTTTATACAAACACTGTATTACTTCTTTATTAATTCAACAGTTTCTTTTTGAAATCTCTTTGAATTCAAAATGGAGTAATTTAGTGTTTATGTAAAGTGTGTACCATCTTCTATTTTTGTTTGATCACAGCAACAAAGCTTAAATATTACTATTTGTGTTTAAATGTGTGTTTGACAATTTGTACTATGGAAGACAGAAGAAAGATGTTACCTTTGTGCATTGGATTCTTCCCACTATTTTCATCTTTCCCTAGGTGGGTGCGCATTCTTAGTTAAATTTATATATATTTCCTTTTTCCTTATTTTTACCACTTTATATTATTATAAAATTATTTATCCATTGTTAATATGTAACTGGGTATGAGAGACAGCCTCAAATCTACCGCACCGGTAAGTCTCAAATCTCACCCTATTGGCTGAACTCTGTGGGAACAGTTAAATGCCTGTGCGTGCCCGCGCGCATGTGTGTGACTACCCAGATCTCTTTTTATTTATTTAAGTCATGTGATTATTTTTTGAGTCCAGTGATTGGTAGAATAAGTGCTGGCTCTGGCAATAATCCAGTGGATGGAGAATAACTCTTGAGGCGGAAGTGTGTGGTTTATCTGATACCAAAATATTCTCGGATAGAGCATAATAGCTGATACATGTCCAGTGTGGAGTGAGAGATTTATATTATCTAACAATGTAAAACACACTGAATACAGTTTTCAAGCAGACCACATGTATCTGAGGTAGTCCTGGCTTTTAATATTTATTTAACAATGTAACTCGAAACAAAATGGTCAAGTAGAACACTTGTTTTGTCATCAATGATTCTTTTATGAAGCTAAATATGACTCAAGTTATATTTATAATATATAATAATGTAAAAGTGTTCATAATTAACATGCAACTAAAGCTAAATAGTAGGTTAAGTAGTTTCATCTAATTTATTTAATTTCATTCTGTGATTAAAATAAACTTGACCCAAATATTTTAATGCTAGCTGAGGTAACCTTATAAAAAATCTCCCTTTCTTTGTGTGATTCAATCTATAGACACCCGAGGACGATGTGTACAGAGATATTTCAATTGAAGCCCTCTGCAAAGCAATTAATGATAAGATTCATAGAATACAATTGCCACTCTCAGTAGGACAGGTCAGTAGGGAGATTACTGTGATAACAACAATTGGTGCTTTGCCGAGAAGGTTGTAAGCAAACATTTTAAAGATACGGCAATTATCGCCCTCCACAAGGCAGGCTATAAAGGGCAAATATATGTAGTGATTTACAGGATACGACAAAGTATGTAACTGGTTAAGATTCGGATGGACACCTACTATATAAGAACGATAAAGTTGTGCCCGCCATTGCTTAAAAAATATGCATAGTAACAACATGCGGTTTTTTGCATTGCATTAAACTTGTAAATTTAAAATGAACTATATTAATAAAAAAAGTTACAAGTTACTATTTACTTTTTTGCAATAAGACGTAATTTCAATTAAATTTAAATGAAATAAAACATGAAATACAAGAATATAGTTTTGAATTTATCATATCATTATAGAGAATAAGATAATGTTTTATCATACACGACATATATTTATAGTACAATAACGGGTACAAAATTTGTTATTTTCAAATTAAATCGTGTCTAAACTGTTGAAAAAGTTCAGCAGCTTCCTGGTAGAGTGCTCTGTCTTCGGAAGCACCTCTCCCTTTCCTCCCCAAACCCCCTTTTGGCATTCTCTTTCTTACCATATTTTTTTCCCCATGTAAACCCCGCTACTCCCCCTTCCATCGAACTATTTATATCCTGTTCAGTCAGGTAAAACCCTTGACTGGACACTAATTGTCTGCCACCTCCAAACCTGAGCTATTGAGAATGTTCCCTATGATGTATTTGTATGATCTAGGTTAAAAGTTTTTTATAGAGTAAACTTGATTATGTTTACCTTATAAATAATTTGCATAAACAGTGTTTCCTTGATTAGATAAAACCTATTTGTATAACGTTGGTTTTGTAAGAAGAGAGAGGTGAAAAGGATTTCTCTAAATAGTTTTATTCGTGTTTTATAGACGAACAAGAACTTTTCCCACTTATAGCAGACTTAATTTTGAAGGTATTAAGATTCAGTGGCGCATCCAGGAGTTTACTTAGGGGAGGGTGGGTATGTGTGTCATAGCTATTATTTCTATCCCCTGAAAATATTCATTAAATTATTTTAGTTTAATACATCTTTTATTTTAGAGAAATTACACACACACGCGTATATACAGGTTGTTAAAAAAAGGGGTTCAGAAATTATGGATCTTGTTGTACACATTAACATGTGTGGAATGATTTTAATGATGTTACATGACC
This sequence comes from Timema podura, assembly GCA_033556935.1. Taxonomy (NCBI): domain Eukaryota; kingdom Metazoa; phylum Arthropoda; class Insecta; order Phasmatodea; family Timematidae; genus Timema; species Timema podura. The sequence continues at coordinate 81,317,130 of JAVRXN010000011.1, forward strand.
TCTAGTTGTGCCAATACGTCGGTAAACTCAAATAATAATTATAATACAAATAAAAGTGTCTTGGAAACTATAGGTCCACAAACCTACTCACATAGAGGTAAAGGTAATTTTGTATTTTAGTAATAAAAAATAAATGGTACGGTGCACCACACAGACTTCCTCTTGCTTTTATCTTGAAATATACATTTACTAAAAACCCGTTAGGATTTGTGAAATGAAATAATATACACTATGCAAGGGTGGCTCAAGGGCCGTGCGAACCGGGCGGCTAACTTCTAACCTAACGTAGCCTGGGCGTGATATGAAAATAATCCCCTAATATATAACTTCTAACCTAACGTAGCCTGGGCGTGATATGAAAATAGTCCCCAAACCTAACAACTCCAAATATAACGTAGACAGGGGGTGATAGTGGAGTTGCTAAGCTTAACAATCATTCAATTTTTTATACTAACATGAAATTTTACACATTTCTTTAAATTTGTGGTTAGTAAAATAGAATCTAATGTCACTCTTAAAAAGATATTTTATATTTTCCAGCTTGAAATAATGGCGCCATTAAACTTTTTTTTTTTGCAATTATAACACAAACCATTCATAATGTCAAAGTGTTTGTTAAACTTATAATAAAAAATAGAGGATGACATTGTCTACAAAACAGGTTCTTATAGTTTTATTTGTAATCCTAACAGTTTTTGTACAATCCCGAAGTGAAACGTTTAATGTATGTTTAACATTTGTGGAGTTTCCCTTTCACATTTTTTCCTATCACTCCCAGGCTACGTTAGGTTTGGAGTTGTTAGGTTTGTGAATTATTTTCATATTTTCCGAGAGTACAATCACCATGAGAAATGTGATAGCTGGCAGCTAGCAGAAGATTTAAGAACTGTCAAAATAAAAACTAAATTAAAATAAAATTGTTTTTGTGAAAGTTTTGACTGCCAAAAATGCCAATAAATCAACATAGTATTATGGTCATTGCAGATAATATGGTTTGGCAAATTGATACATGAGATTTGATTTGCTAACTTTTGCTAGCTGTTAGTTACCTACACTCCTATGGTGAATGGATTATATTATCCACCGGTTACGTAAATAGGTGCCAAAAAGCAATACCGCCTGGGTGCGAAATTTACCTCAGGCCGCTCCTGACTCTATGGCTTTAGGAACAAGGAGCACTGTTACAGAAAAAATTAGGAAAAAAGAAATATCTTTGTCAACTAAAGAGCATAAGAATCAAATTTATTTTCAAAAACCTGTATTAAAAACAGTGGTGTAGTCGTAAATTTAGCAGTGCCGAAACGCAAGGTCGTAGCAACCCCAAAGTTGAAGTGGGGTTTTGGGACCCCCAACCACCGTAGACGAAAGAATTGCACAAACATAATTGCCTCTAAAAGCTATTTGGAGCATCTTTTAATGATTACTAAGGCAGAAACTTACTTAACACACTTCCCCTAAAATTCCTGGAATTCGCATAGAGCACTGTTAATTTCATCAGAATTTATTGATTAATAGTATGAAAAAAGTTTTAACATAATATTGATATAAAATCAATTAGTTAACTTGAAATTGCAAAGTATAAAACTTTACTAAACATTAAAAAAAAATATTTTGCCACGAAAAGCAGTGCCAGAACGGCGTTCACCAGGGATCCCACTCCACTACACCCCTGATTAAAAAGTATATATATATATATATATATTTGTTTATAGCTAAAAATTTATTGGTTTTATAAAAAAAAAGATTTTTACATTTCATAATATACTACAACTTTAAAATAATAAGATATTACGAGTCTCAAATAGTTACGGAGAAATGATGAAAATTTGAAAATCTGTCCTATGTAAAGTACCCTCAAAGTCATGTTCATGAGAAAATGAAAATGTCCATCTTGTTTATAATGATAAACTATGTTTAGATATCAAATTTAATCAAAACCATTAGAGTAAATTTCGATAAAATAGATTTATTCTCTTTTTGCCTTTCAATAAACTAGCCTTAAATTTAGGGTTAGATATCAAATTTCAAAAATCCCTCGGGGACGGGGGGGGGGGGGGCTCTTATTTAAACCCCAGATACAAAGTTGTAGCCCAAACGGTAAAATGGTTTCGGTTCTAGCCCAAACTAAGGTACAAACAGTCAGATGGCATTGCGGAAACAACTTTTTTTGTTTCAGGGGGTTATGAAACGTCAACAATTTTCAAAATCTCGGTTTCGAATTTTTGACGATCACAATATTTTCACTCCAAGGTGTCGAGACAAAGTAAATATTAGTTTACAAAGTTTAGTTACCCACAGCCGTTGCTTGCCGTTGGTTTGATCGCCATTGATGGGGAGGTCATGGTTCGAATCTCATCTGCGTGAACTGGAGATGGTTTTTCCGTTAAATGTATATATATATATCTATAACGGTTTTTCATAAGTGATATATCACTCTGGTTTTCCCATCTTTACTCCATGCAAATGCGGGTTCACTTCCTCTTAGCTACCTTCCTCATCTCTACCCAATCAGATTAAGCCGTTAATAACATGTGTTCTGAACGTAGCAATAAAAAAGAAAAGACTTGGTTTTGGACGGGTTATAATCATATAGCAATAAATTAATAATTTTAAATGGAAACATGGTTTAGCGAGCCTTATTTAATTTTGATTTTTTTCAGATCATAAAATACAATGTTCTTGTTAGTAGGGTGTTCGAAAAAATTTAACAATAGGGCCTATTTGTAAAGTGAAGTAGGCGTATAGTACGTAAATTATATTTAATTGAAATAAAATTTTAAAAATTACAATTTTTCACCACCTTTGGCCACCTTTTTCTAACTCATTAATTTTTTTAAATATATTTCAAATTTTTTTTATCAGGCAATCACCTGGAAGAAAGTGTGGTTTTCACTTTGGTTTTTATATCTTCTGTACAAACAAATTGTGGTGCACTTATTTTAATTTTAACCTCCTTATATCATGTATTTAAATAATTAGCGTAAGTAGTGACCGTAAAAACTATGTCATTGAAAAAAACAAAAAGAAATGGCTATATATTTTTTAGTATAGGGAATAAAATATATATTTATATATTCCTACAGTAATAGATAAACTAAATAAAAATGTAACAATTTACTGTAGATAATGATTTCCCAAGGTAGCTCAGAAACATTATACTTTGACAGGGATTCGAGCCCTAGTCCTATGACTTTGGACGCCATTCTACAGACCCCGAGATATCGGCTAAAAACCCGGCATCATGGAAATGATAACGGGGATAGATTGTCTTTTGTTGAGTAGCAAGTAACAAAAGTTGAAAGGATTGGTGCTTGGGGGGGGGGGGGGGGGGGTCTGTCTGTGGAATGTAAGGACACTCTGAAAAGGGGTTAAAATAGAGGGGGTGAGAGGGGTCGGTGAGGTGACTGCCATAACTACAGCAGCGCACCTCTAGTGAGGTGATAATACATGGAACTACTTGGACGAGAGATTTGCAAAACTTGGAGATGTCCATCCGAATCTTAAGGTCAAAATAAATATATAGCAATAACCAACTTGAAATTTAAAGTCTTACTGACAAACAACATTTAATGTAGACATATGTTTTTATTTTTTAAGGGAATAACGAACAACCTTGAACAGTCAAAAAGACAACAAAAAGAACCAAATGGACTGCAGATACTGCAACAATTACAAGAGAGATTGGCTCAAATCCAAGGAATCTTTCAAAAATCAATTAAAGAAGGGAAAGAAACTTTTGCACAACTGAAGGAAGGTCATACAACCACACAACAATCCCTCCAGCAGATACAACAATCTGTTCATCAACTGAAGGAGGGCCATTCAACCACACAACAATCACTCCAGCAGATACAACAATCACAAAAAGAAGTGAAACAAACTGTTCATCAACTGCAGGAGAGCCATACAACCACACAACAATCCCTCCAACAGATACAACAATCTGTTCATCAACTTAAGGAAGCTCATACAACCACACAACAATCCCCCCAGCAGATACAACAATCTGTTCATCAACTGAAGGAAGGTCATACAACCACACAACAATCCCTCCAGCAGATACAACAATCTGTTCATCAACTGAAGGAAGGTCATACAACCACACAACAATCCCCCCAGCAGTTACAACAGTCACTTGAACAAGGCCAACATTGTTCTCACAATGCGCCAAAAAACAAAACACAAATAAGGGGACTGAAAGAATTGGTAAGTAAATATCCAAATATTACACAGCCCTGATTCACAGAAAACAGAACAGAACTACTATCAGGCACAATCCAAGGGCTTTTACTACACACATTTTCTTAGACAATATTTAATTTAAATTTTAATAGAAGTTTACACACAGTCTACTATTGATTATTTTGAGGTGGCTGAGAAAAAAAATTAGTCTGGATTAAAACAAACTTAAATTTGGCAATGTGATTTACCTCATAAAAGTAAACACTGAATAAGTATGCCTGAATGACATTGAGTCATTATAATTTGCTATAAATAGATTTCTCTTCCATTCGATGATGTGTTAATAATTTTGCTTGCTTTATATTATCTTATGTACAGTCAAATGCGAAATTATGTTTACCTTTCATGTTAAGTCGTTCATCCACACGCACAGTTTTACAGAGCTATACAACGCCAAACAATTTTATCGTAGCGTGAAGAGTGTGCCTTTGATTGAAGTTTTGTTAAATGATTAAAAATCCTCAACTCGGTTAATCCACAGCCCGGTTAATGCGATCTCGGATAGTCAAGTCTACTCCAAACATTTTATTTAATATTGGTCTTGGGTTTGATTCCCAGCATGGCTGAAAAATTTATCATTGGTGAAATGTAGGTTTCCCCCTTTCCCAATAATAACTTAACTTGTTGTCTGTTCTAGATTAACTTGGTCTACAATTTGTGTGCTGATATTCTCAGTCGATTCAAAAAATGTTGTTAAGCATCTAAAATAAATGAAAATTTATATTTATTATACTGTATATCAATAGTGAAATAAATAGTGTCTTTCAGAACTAATTCTTAAAGTGTTAATAGAATGAATTATCGCCTAATGTTTTGGGAATGTACGACAATATAGTGTAGAAATGCTACAGTAATGTAAAGTAAGTGATAGTGAAGGAAGCCAACCTGAAAGGATAGTTAGGTTAGTTCTATATAGGAACACACACTTATTTCTTCATTTCGTATTACCTTTTTAACATTTCCCACTTCTTCACACTTACACACTGTTTAAATTTTCGGAAATATTTCTTTTTCATATAAAGAGACATTTAAACACACAAATCACAAAGAAAAATATTATATGTAGCTACATGCTTGAAGAATTTGAACAAGAAATGAATAGAGAAGTGTGTTCTTTCCTATCGAGGCCTGACCTAACTTTACATCACAGAGTTTTAAATAATAGCAGATTTGTTTCTTGTGTTGGTTGTGGCAGGTTGCCCAGTACAGGGGGTATGAGGCTGATGATAATTGGAGGAAGATAGTGGGGTTGTTGAAGAGGTTCCTTGACCCCAGTTGTGAGGTTTACCAACAACTGGAGGACACCAAGAAACATTATCAGCCTCTATTCAGTGCCATTGGTCACCTGGACTTACTGGAGCTACTGCTGGACCACGGACTGGATGTAAACAAGATGGTGGATGTAAATAACTCCACTCTACTGCACGTGGCAGCACGTGGAGGCCATGTCCCAGTAGTGAAACTGCTGTTGCAGCGAGGAGCCAATATCAACCAGACTGACAATGTTGGAGATACTCCACTCCACCGCAGTGCTTTATTTGGTCACCTTACAGTGTGTCAGCTCCTGTTGGAGGCCGGCTCTGACCCCATGGTCAAGAACAATAAAGGAGACACTCCACTCCACTACAGTGCTCTCTCTGGTCACCTTACAGTGTGTCACCTCCTGGTGGAGGCCGGCTGTGACCCCATGGTCAAGAACAAACAGGGACACACAGCCCTGGTCAGGGCTAGGAACATCATTCAAAATGACATATTAAAATACCTGTCCTCACTCAAATAGTGACATACACACAATTATTATACAATCACTTTGTGAACTGGAACATAATGAGATAATAACTAAACACATTTTGTTGTTTTGAAGTTAGAAAGAAAATACATGTTGCTAAGTGGTGAGTTGCTCCGTTCAAAGTGGTATGAAATTATATAAATCAGACCGACCTCACGCAATAAGTTTTGGTGAGTTTCAAACAAACATCTCTCCTTTTCTTCTATGCAGACACACTCACTCCAGTCAACAACAACAACAACGACAATAAATAATAACTGATAATTTGATAACTGAATTATATAGATATATATATGTATAATAAATACAACATTCTAATCATCAACCTGGAGTCAAGACACGAGTTTGAACAGGTAAACACTGTATCTAAGTGACCAGTATCTACCTCTAACCATGCTGCCATAGTCCAGTTGGTATTTTACTCTCTTCTGATATAGAAGGGGACTGAAGTAATACCAGAAAATTACATAATTAGGTTTTCTGTTGTGTTTTTAATTGTGAATATTGTGGTCTACAGTTTTCTGGTGTGTTGGCCTTGTCCTTAGATCCTGTTTTCAACGTTTAATTCAAGATAATCATTTGGTGTCATTATTCCTTTGTACATCCTACAAAGACCATAGTTAAAATCAATTTTAATTAAAAGTTTTATTTAATCAATCCAAACGGTTGTGTTAATGCATAGGATTCCATTCTATTACAAAATGTTTTCCTTGCATGCTAAAAACTACATAATCAGGGTGTCTACTGGCTCTCCCAAGTCACGAAAGTTATGAAAAAGTTATTAATTGCAAAATAGGTCACAAAAGTCACGAAAATATTTTTGGTCGAATTTCCTGCGCATCGTAACAACGCAAACGCTTTAAAAGTCGCACCACCCACTACCCATGATGCCACGTGATAGCCGCAATTTGCCTGATTGTTTTCACCGTGATGCCAAGGACATGATTAACCTTTGCCATCTAGTTAAACTTTAATGTTGCATGTGAGTGCATTATTGCCTATATATGCATTATATAATGTTCAACTGCTTATCGAAGGTATTTTGTGGTCATAAAAGGTCACCAAAAAGTCACTAATTTTTGTTTCTCCAACTCACTAGACACCCTGATAATTGATTTTGAAATATAACTCCCTTTCACTGAGGTACGCTTATGAAGTTGATTATAGCTCTCACAGACTTATTTACTTGCGAGTGGAATTTTAAAGAGTAATACAATCTGCCAATTTGATATGATTTTATATTTAATTTAGACCAGTTTTTATAGATATTTTTACTACCTTTCTAACTAAAACTTTGGTCAGAACCTACACACCTTTAAGACAATAATTTGCGTCACTCAAACATAATATGATACATCACTCTTCAGTCATTTAAAACTAAGCAACACTACATAGTAAACACGGCAATAATAAATTATGCATTTTTTGTTTTTTTAATTCTTTAGTTATTCACAGTAAGGGCAAAGTAATGTACATGATCTTGGTAAAAGCTATGTAACGTTATGTAAAGTTTGTAAAGCTATTGTATCATGTGAACTTGGTCAAAGCTATGTATCACTATGTAAAGTTGGTAAAGCTATGTATTACTATGTAAAGTTGGTAAAGCTATTTATCATGTAAAGTTGGTAAACCTATGTATCATGTGAGCTCGGTCAAAGCTATTGTATTATGTGAGCTCGGTCAAAGCTGTGTATCATTAAGTAAAGTTGGTAAAGTTATGTATGATCATGTGAAGTTGGTAAAGTTATGTATGATCATGTGAAGTTGGTAAAGCTATGTATCACTATGGGAGCTCGGTCAAAGCTATTGTATTACCTATGCGAGCTCGGTCAAAGATGTGTATCATTATGTAAAGTTGGTAAATTATGTATCATTATGTAAAGTTGGTAGATTTATGTATGATTATGTAAAGTTGATAAATTTATGTATGATTATGTGAAGTTGGTAAAGCTATGTCCTTTTATGAGGTTGAATAAATTAATGTATTTTTATGGATGCTTTATAAAGTTTTCAAACTTTGCGAGTTTGGCTAAAGAAAGCGTTGCTTCTTGAGAAAAAAGCTAAATCAATTTTTGACTTAGTGAGTTTGTCTCTAGCTATGCATCTCTACAAAGGCTTGGTTTTATCTTTGCATCACTACATAAAGCATAGCTTTAGCTATGCATCACAAAGTGGTCTTGGCTAAATATAAACTTAAAATTTTCTTTAAATTTAATAATGACACCTGCATACAAGCATCAAACTTGGGACCTTTGGCTAAGTATGCCACTGCTAACCAGTGAGCTATCCAGGAGTCGTTCTGAGACGCTTAGGACTCTGCCAAGGTAGCTGAGATATTGCCGTTCACATATTGCTCTTAGTTTGGATGTTAACTAAACCTTTAAAATAATTATCACAAAACTATTTCCTATGACCCATACATATACAGGGTGTACCATAACATGCGAGGCCCACTTTACCGGTGGACAGGAGTGACCAAAAACAACGAAAAAAGCTTACATAAGCATGTGTCCTATTTGACCTAGTTTCCAAGTTGGTCATTTTTGTAATCCAGTAATGTGGAGTTGCTTAAAATAATAGGAAATACTCAAGAGTGACCACCTACAATCTGAATGCAAGCATTGCAGTAATTGTAAAGTAGATCGCCGCATTCTTTTAAAAAATACCACAGGTGTTTGATTCGTTGGCAGCCATCTTATATATGTTGAAAAAGTATTTCTTTACTGGCAATCGAGAGATCTAGTATGGTGTACAGACAGTTTAGTGGAATTATTTGTAATTCGGAAACGAGGTCTAATGGGCAATATTTAGGTGTCGGCTTTTCATAGTTTGCCTCGCCTTTCCACTGATGTGGATCCCACATGTTGTAGTACATGTAGTAGGTGTGTGCACGCCGTCTAAATATCAAGCTCATCTAATTCTGGCAGGGGGAAATCCAATCCCACAGTGTAACTGTAGGTATTTCTCCCTCCGGAACACTTTCTTAGTCATCCCTACTGCACTTATATGTAGACTTGTAAACTTAGTTTGAAAGTTGAAATTTTACCTTCTCAAAAATCCACTTATTTAGATTGATTATTTACCTCTAAATGCTCGGTAAACTAAAGGTAATGGGTATAGGGGCGTTTACTGAATCTTTTTTTGAATCTAATGACACAAATTTTATTGTAATTTGAATTTCTCTCCACCCCTGTTGGTTCTCCTACTGTAGGACAGCTCCATTCAGGAAATTATATATATATATAGTGATCTATCCCTATAAAATCTAAACTGAGTTAGAATAAAATCCATCCTACTGCATTGGATCCGTGGCCAAGGACAGACAGAATTGTAGAATCCACTTTTTGGGGTTTGTGTTCACGTAAAATGTAAAGATCATGTAATACCTATACCACCAAGCGTGCTCGTGCCGCAATTTCAAATATAGAAACTGTGGCACCTTAAACTTGGCGTTTTCATGTGGGCTAGTTGTAGGTCTGAGGTAAGTTCAAAGTCAAATACTTCAAAATTTCCAGTGGATTCAGGTTCCACAACTGTGTAAGGTTGTTGTAGGTACCTAGTACTACCTATACCACCAGGTGTGCTCGTGCCGAAATTTCAAATATACAAACTGTGTCACCTTAAACTTGGCGATTTTATGTGGCAAGCTAAAGTAAGCTCAAAGACAAATACTTCAAAATTTCCAGAGGATCCAGGTTTCCACGACTGTGTAAAGTTGTTATAGGTACCTAATACCACCTATACCACCAAGTGTGCTCGTGCCGCAATTTCAAATCTTGGTGATTTTAAATTGAGGTTATGTTTTCTAAATATCGTATTTTCCTTAACTTTGAGCAAGAACCACATTTTCATACAAAAGATTAAAAAATTATACCAATGTTTATGATGAATTAGATTAATCATGATTTTTAAAGGCCTTGATCAATTAATAACTTATTTTTAATAAAATAATTTCCGGTTTGAATTTCTTTAGCATTATTCTTTTTCTCTGTCGATATATGATGAACCGTATCTGCGCTCGTGCGCTGTCTATGATTCTTTTTAGAACCATATTCTCTTATTGGTTTTATTAATTTTTCTAATGTTGGATAAAAACTGTTATTGTATTGTGGATGTGGAGCTCAGTATTGCCAACTGTACAAACTGGATACTACTTTTGATATAATTTCACCACCTGTACAATCCAATTTTGGGATATTGTCTAAAAGTAATATCCTGTGACCCAGCTATAAAGCAACAAATTTTACCTCAATTATTATTTTTTATGAAAATCGGTGGGTTTATCAATATAATCTCAGAAAGTAGTATCCTACCGGTAAAAATACAATCCATTTCAGGTCCATGTATTATCGCTAGAAACGATAGTGTTGGCAATACTGGTGGAGCTTTTCCGCCCGCTCGTCATTACACACGCTCTACTCTTCATAATAATCGCTGCGCTGTGCAAACTGCAAATCTTTTGTCAGTTAAATGAGTCAATGATTCTTTTGAGTTTTGTAGTCACATCAGACTCAAGGTTGCACTTAAGAACAGAGGAATTGTGGTAAGTAAAGTATTTTACTATTGCAATTTAGAGGTCTTTAAGGTACATTTAACTTATTATTTACAAAGGGAAACATTTATTCAATCAAAGTGAGTGTAAATAGGGGTTTAAAATCTTATTACTTGAAAGCAAAGACACAGCACTTGTAAAACGCTTCTTTAGAAATTGCCTCGTGGAAGGTTGCAGGTTAGGGCCGTGTCTGAATAGTCCGTCTAAGGGCCCTTGATAGCCATGTGCACTTTAAAGTTGCAATGGCGTCGGCTGAAAGGCCGGAAGTGATTTTTAATGGTGTCTGAATTCTCTTAAAGTGTACAATTGCACCCCTTTTGGCGCACTTTACTAAGGTGCACATATGACTTGCCCTTTATCGCGCACTTTAGTTAAATTAGCTTTTTATATTGAATGAAAGTAATATATATTTTGTGAAAATGGAATAAAACATTCACATAATGTTAAATAAAACTAGTATGGTTTGTTCTTTGTTTATATACATGAAGTTAAACGGTTAAATTTCTCTATCTAATGTGAAAATCTCTCTCAAAAGGAACTTTATTTACGAGTTAAAAGATCTTCAGTAAAATTTGTTTGAGAATAATACTTTACATATATAAGTAAATTAATTAGGGCAATATATATTTATATAATATATGTATATATTTAACAATTTCTCTACACATGCAAAAATGTTTGACATGCTCTTTGGTATCCCTGCGCACATCGCGCTCCTTTTGGCGCGTAGCTTTAATTTCTTTGTTTATTCAGCATTCACTCATTCCGGAGAAATGTTTAAAAACAAGAGATCAACATGTAAATTAAGTAATTTATTTTTAATTCCTATAGGCCTATGTATTTATCTGGCAATATTTTTACATGCTTTAAAACAACTTGCTATTAATGTAAGTTAGGCCTAGTTTGTCAGCTTCCCAAAAATTTTAAAGTTTATAAAACTGGGATAGGATTGACCATTTTTGGCGCACGTTTTCCAAATACGTTTTTTAACAATAACATAATAAAGGGGTTAAATAAATAAAAACCATAGCTTAACCTCATTTTACTTTTGTATACTTTTGATTATAATGCTCTTTTTTTAATTATGATTATTATAAAATATCATCAACGGTATACAATTGATTTTATTCTTTACAGGGGAAGTAGAACAAATCTTAAGGTTCGTAGAATTAAGGAAGATAAATGATAAATATGAATTTGCACCTTAAAAAAATGTCACCATTGACAAAACACTATCAAAATTCATTATCGTTGCCATGGAAACGCATGTTTCAGAATTAGACCACCAGATGGTTCTAGCTGTACATTGATGTCCGAAAACTATCATGCACCCTATGTACTTAGGGGCGCCAGAAACTTGTTTTATTAAAGTGCGCAGTAAAGTGCACAAGTGCGTAGGGGACAAACTATTCAGACACGGCCTAGGTTAACACTCGTTGGCGGTTATAGACAAACATAGCACAAATACAGTTTTAATAAGCTCTGAATACCCTTGTAATATGTCACTGTTAATATATCTTTAGGAGTTCTTAAATGTGTAATTCCAACGCTTAAGATTTTTCCAGGGTAGAGAATAGTTCCTGTTGAGATAAAAAAATCTTTTCTTTCAATAAATCACTACCCATTAAAATATTATGATTGGATTGTTAAGTAAATAATTAATGTACATTAGATAACACATGACAGCTTTACATAGAATAGGCCTAACTGTTTATAGATGTATTAATACATCCACATTTTATTTTAATAGACTTAGAAGGTTAGGTCAAGCTTGTTTAATTAAAAAATATATAAACACACAAGAAATTCTTTTAAAATATCTTTAAATTGGAAGATTCAAATGGATTAACAAATTAAAATTTAAATAAACGCTAGATCTGTTTTGGATGGGCTTAGCGCAAAATTTGAATATATAGGCCTAATGAATTAATATAATAGCCTAGGACTGGAAACCAGTTGCATGGTAGAGTGAATAGAAAAAAATAACTTGACTTTCAGGTTGTAAAGGAATACGTGGACAGTTGTTTGTGACAGTAAATATCTTTTATTTAAAAAAGTAGGTAGGCCCATCAGGTTTTAGTAAATAGCGTCAGGGTAGACTATGAGGTTGTCTCTTCAAACTTATTGGCCAGTTAAGACAACCAAAGGTTTATATACTATTGAAAAATAAATTACAAACAAATTACTCATATTTTGAGACGTATAATTAATTTTATAACATAAAATTTTGCTAAAAGTTATTTAAAAAGTACTGTTATAGACCTCTATTATGGACTGTTAAACCCTGTTTTAAATTAACTCGAACAGAAGTTGATTAACTTTGTTTTATCACAGGAAAACATCCTAATCATCAGTTGTACAACGATGGATTATTTCTACAAGTTTGTGCTGAAGACTCTGCTGCTGATTGGAGGAATAGAGCAGAACCCAGGACCCAAACGGAGACCACCTCCTCTGGTAAATAATAATTTAAAACAATCGTCACAATATAAACTTGGGATTAATTGAGAATATAACACATTAAACAGGTTTGAAACTTTTTGTTCCTCTCTCGATACCTTGGAGGAAGAGTATTGTGATTGTAAAAAAAAAAAAAAATCGTTCTTGAAATCGTGTGACCAGAGGCGCGGGCCACTTAATTTATTGTCTGTAAAACATCATCAAAAACAATTTATATAAACCTAGTTTATTTACAAAACTTTCTTATAAAATGTTTTGGTTTTAGCAACTTAATTTAACTAATGTTAAATAGCAATGCTGGGAATAAAAATATAAGTTGTAACATTTCTTTTTTTAATGCTCCTTTATTTATAAATTAACATATATTTTATGTTGATTTTATTATTTTATGATTTGTTGGAAGTCTTTCTTTTATTTCAAAGTCTCCAATGGCACTGGTTATTAATATAAGTAAAGAAAAAGGAAAAATAAACTATTAAGTGTAAATTTAATGAAGAGAGCTCACCTAGGGAAACAGGAAAAATCTGCGAAGAAACTAATGTACAAAGGTGACATATTCTTTTCTCTCTTCTAAATAGAAATAGTCACACACACATTTAAATACAAATAGAGTGGTATTTTGGCATTGTTACCTTTATTAACCAAAAAGAGAAGAGGGAATACACTTTATACAAACACTATTATGTATGAAAAAAGTGCGTTGATCAAAAACATTTAGTGATAAATAAAATGATAGAATATTAGGAAAATGGTAGAGCACAAATAAAAGTAAAAACACTAACACATATTTACACACACTTCAATATTTCGATGCTATTGTAGCATCTTCCTCAGGAAGTAGTAGTAAATAGACTGGACAGGATGTTGTCTTCAGTGATGCCAACTTGATTGGTAAGGATGAAAACTTCTCTGGTGGAGTTGAAATTCCCTGAATGATTCTCTATTATTCTATGGATGGTAGGTGGTGCTGATGTAGTTTCTGGGTTGAAATTAGCGAATATTTAGGTTAGGTGGTTTTCTAGACTTTGTGATCCATTGATGTGCCAGTTCCCATCTTCTTAATTTAGACATATTACATTGTGTCTTGTGGAATGATTTTAACACCTTGACAGTGTAGCAGTCCTCAAAGTTGAGGTTATGATTGGAGGCGTGTGCTGAAACTGGTTTTTCTGAATTCTTAATTTTAGTGTCATGGCGGTGTCCATTCATTTGTTTATGGAGAGTTTCAGTGGTGAGGCCAACATATTGTGCAGTACATTGTTGGCATTCTAATTGGTAAATTAGGCTACTGGACTCACATGTGTGACTGCCTTTGATGGTATAGGTGGAGTTGGTGATGTTGCTGGAGAAAGTGACTGCTGGATGATGTATTTGGCAAGTTTTACAAGCTGTTTTGTTACAAGGTCGAGAGCCTTGTTGTGGTTGAATGAAGGTTGTGTCATTTTCAGTTTTGAGTTTGGGGTGTACCAGAAGATTTTTAAGTGATGGAGGCTGTTTATAAACAAGGAATGAAGGTTTTTTGAGAATATTGTTGGTACGGCTGGATGCTTCCAATATGTGAAAACCCGACGCTAATATTTTGTTTATCTTTGGTAGGCCTGGGTAGTACTTAGTCACTAGTATCTAGTTTTTCAGGTTTGGGTGATTGTGGAGTTTCATCTAGTCGAAATATGTTATTAATGAGAGTTTTAGGGTATCCTCTCTCTGTGAAGGCTTCTTGAAGGTTTTCTAGGTGGGTATGAAGACTTTCTGGATCGGAGGAGATGCGGTGAGCCCGTATGGCAAGACTGTATGGGATAGATCTTTTAGTGTTGAATGGGTTGCAGCTATCAAAATGAAGATATTGTTGTCTATTAGTGAGTTTGAGATGTACCGAAGTTTTGAAGTGGCCATCCGACAGCCTAATGTCCGCATCAAGAAATGTCGCCTGGTCGTGGGATTGATTTGAGGTGAACTTCAGAGCTAAAAAGGAGTTTAAGTTGTTTAAAAATAGGGTTAGATTGTCTTGGCCAGCTGTCCACACCATGAATATGTCATCGATGAAGCGAAGCCAGTAAAGTGGTTTGTTGGTTTGGCGGTCATGAAATGTTTTTTTCCAGTTTACCCATGAACAGATGGCATATGAAGGTGCCATCTTTGTACCCATCACTGTGCCTTTCATTTAAATGATATTCTGATCCATGAATTGAATTCAAAATGGTGTAATTTAGTGTTTGTGTAAAGTGTGTTCCATCTTCTCTTTTTGTTTGATCACAGCAACAAAGCTTAAATATTGCTATTTGTGTTTAAATGTGTGTTTGACAATTTGTACTATGGAAGGCAGAAGAAAGATGTTACCTTTGTGCATTGGATTCTTCCCACTATTTTCATCTTTCCCTAGGTGGGTGCGCATTCTTAGTTAAATTTATATATATTTCCTTTTTCCTTATTTTTACCACTTTTATTATTATAAAATTATTTATCCATTGTTAATATGTAACTGGGTATGAGAGACAGCCTCAAATCTACCGCACCGGTAAGTCTCAAATCTCACCCTATTGGCTGAACTCTGTGGGAACAGTTAAATGCCTGTGCGTGCCCGCGTGCATGTGTGTGACTACCCAGATCCCTTTTTATTTATTTAAGTCATGTGATTATTTTTTGAGTCCAGTGATTGGTAGAATAAGTGCTGGCAATGGCAATAATTCAGTGGATGGAGAACTCTTGAGGCGGAAGTGTGTGGTTTATCCGATACCAAAATATTCTCGGATAGAGCATAATAGCTGATACATGTCCAGTGTGGAGTGAGAGATTTATATTATCTAACAATGTAAAACACACTGAATACAGTTTTCAAGCAGACCACATGTATCTGAGGTAGTCCTGGCTTTTAATATTTTTTTAACAATGTAATTCGAAACAAAATGGTCAAGTAGAACACATGTTTTGTTATCAATGATTCTTTTATGAAGCTAAATATGACTCAAGTTATATTTATAATATATAATAATGTAAAAGTGTTCATAATTAACATGCAACTAAAGCTAAATAGTAGGTTAAGTAGTTTCATCTAATTTATTTAATTTCATTCTGTGATTAAAATAAACTTGACCCAAATATTCTAATGCTAGCTGAGGTAACCTTATAAAAAATATCTCACTTGCATGGTGTGATCCAATAAAGAAACACCCGAGGACGATGTGTACAGAGATATTTCAATTGAAGCCCTCTGCAAAGCAATTAATGAGAAGATTCACAGAATACAATTGCCACTCTCAGTAGGACAGGTCAGTAGGGAGATTACTGTGATAACGACAATTGGTGCTTTGCCGAGAAGGTTGTAAGCAAACATTTTAAAGATACGGCAATTACCGCCCTCCACAAGGCAGGCTATAAAGGGCAAATATATGTAGTGATTTACAGGATACGACAAAGTATGTAACTGGTTAAGGTCCAAATAAATATATAGCAATAACCAACTTGAAATTTAAAGTCTTACTGACAAACAACATTTAATGTAGACATATGTTTTTATTTTTTAAGGGAATAACGAACAACCTTGAACAGTTAAAAAGACAACGAAAAGAACCAAATGTACTGCAGATCCTGCAACAATTACAAGAGAGATTGGATCAAATCCAAGGAATCTTTCAAAAATCAATTAAAGAAGGGAAAGAAACTTTTGCACAACTGAAGGAAGGTCATACAACCACACAACAATCCCTCCAGCAGATACAACAATCACAAGAAGAAGTGAAACAAACTGTTCATCAACTGCAGGAGAGTCATACAACCACACAACAATCCCTCCAACAGATACAACAATCTGTTCATCAACTTAAGGAAGCTCATACAACCACACAACAATCCCCCCAGCAGATACAACAATCTGTTCATCAACTGAAGGAAGGCCATTCAACCACACACACAACAATCCCCCCAGCAGTTACAACAGTCACTTGAACAAGGCCAACATTGTTCTCACAATGCGCCAAAAATCAAAACACAAATAAGGGGACTGAAAGAACTGGTAAGTAAATATCCAAATATTACACAGCCCTGATTCACAGAAAACAGAACAGAACTACTATCAGGCACAATCCAAGGGCTTTTACTACACACATTTTCTTAGACAATATTTAATTTAAATTTTAATAGAAGTTTACACACAGTCTACTATTGATTATTCTGAGGTGGCTTAGAAAAAAATTTATTCTGGATTAAAACAAACTTAAATTTAGCAATGTGATTTACCTCATAAAAGTAAACACTGAATAAGTATGCCTGAATGACATTGAGTCATTATAATTTGCTATAAGTAGATTTCTCTTCCATTCGATGATGTGTTCATAATTTTGCTTGCTTTATATTATCTTATGTACAGTCAAATGCGAAATTATGTTTACCTTTCATGAAAGTCAT
Organism: Timema podura; assembly: GCA_033556935.1. Lineage (NCBI taxonomy): Eukaryota > Metazoa > Arthropoda > Insecta > Phasmatodea > Timematidae > Timema > Timema podura. The sequence continues at coordinate 81,334,574 of JAVRXN010000011.1, forward strand.
TCATCCACACGCACAGTTTTACAGAGCTATACAACGCCAAACAATTTTATCGTAGCGTGAAGAGTGTGCCTTTGATTGAAGTTTTGTTAAATGATTAAAAATCCTCAACTCGGTTAATCCACAGCCCGGTTAATGCGATCTTGGATAGTCAATTCTACTCCAAACTTTTTATTTAATATTGGTCTTGGGTTTGATTCCCAGCATGATTAAAAAATTTATCATTGGTGAAATGTAGGTTTCCCCCTTTCCCAATAATAACTTAACTTGTTGTCTGTTCTAGATTAACTTGGTCTACAATTTGTGTGCTGATATAATCAGTCGATTCAAAAAATGTTGTTAAGCATCTAAAATAAATGAAAATTTATATTTATTATACTGTATATCAATAGTGAAATAACTAGTGTCTTTCAGAACTAATTCTTAAAGTGTTAATAGAATTAATCATTGCCTAATGTTTTGGGAATGTACAGTAGCTCCAAGACTTATTTGGTGCTGACTGACAGCTCACAGCTGACTTCTGACACTCAACATTTAGGTATATACCTAAATTTTGACTGTCAGAAGTTACAGCTGTTAAACACATGTTTTTTGTAGATTATATGGTTCAACGTAGGGATTAATAATTTGGTCTGGTAACGTTTCAAAGCCGTCAGCTCTCAGTTGTGAACTGTCAGTCAGCACCAAATAAGTCATGCACAGGGTTTACAATAAGATAGTGTAGAAACACTGTACAGTAATGTAAAGTAAGTGATAGTGAAGGAAGCCAACCTGAAAGGATAGTTAGGTTAGTTCTATATAAGAGCACACACACTTATTTCTTCATTTCGTATTACCTTTTTAAGATTTCCCACTTCCACACTTCCAAATTGTTTAAATTTTCAGAAATATTCCTTTTTCATATAAACAGGCGCATTTAAAACACACAAAACACAAAGAAAGATATTATATGTAGCTACATGCTTGAAGAATTTGAACAAGAAATGAATAGAGAAGTGTGTTCTTTCCTATCGAGGCCTGACCTAACTTTACATCACAGAGTTTTAAATAATAGCAGATTTGTTTCTTGTGTTGGTTGTGGCAGGTTGCCCAGTACAGGGGGTATGAGGCTGATGATAATTGGAGGAAGATAGTGGGGTTGTTGGAGAGGATCCTTGACCCCAGTTGTGAGGTTTACCAACAACTGGAGGACATCATGAATAGTGATCAGCCTCTGTCAAGGGCCATTGATCACCTGGACTTACTGGAGCTACTGCTGGACCACGGACTGGATGTAAACAAGTTGGTGGATGTAAATAACTCCACTCTACTGCACTTGGCAGCACTTGCAGGCCATGTCCCAGTAGTGAAACTGCTGTTGCAGCGAGGAGCCAATTTCAACCAGACTGACGATGAGGGAGATATTCCACTCCACTGCAGTGCTATCTGTGGTCACATTACAGTGTGTCAGCTCCTGGTGGAGGCCGGCTGTGACCTCATGGTCAAGAACATTATTGGAAACACTCCACTCCACTGCAGTTCTCTCTCTGGTCACCTTAGAGTGTGTCAGCTCCTGGTGGAGGCCGGTTGTGACCCCAGGATCAAGAACGAACAGGGATACACAGCCCTGGACAGGGCTAGGGACATCGTTAAAAATGAAACAGTAAAATACCTGTCCTCACTCAAATATTGACCTACACACAATTATTATACAATCACTTTGTGAAATGGAACATAATGAGATAATAACTAAACACATTTTGTTGTTATGAAGTTAGAAATAATAATAATAAAAATTTAGCACCGTGTCTTACTACCTGTTAAGGTTATACGCTTAAGTACTAATTACACTAATGGATTAGGAATTGGGGGTTAAATTTAGAGGAAGTGAACCCGCATTTGCGTGGAGGGAGAGTGGAAAACCATTTAGGAAAAACCACCCCCAGTTCACCCGACCGAGATTCGAACCTCGATCTCCTCGTCCTCGGCGGTCGAGCTCAACACGACAAGCGCGTTGGCCAATTACGCCACCGAGACGAGTACGAAGTTAGAAAGAAAATACATGTTGCTAAGTGGTGAGTTGCTCCGTACAAAGTGGTATGAAATTATATAAATCAGACCTACCTCACGCAATAAGTTTTGGTGAGTTTCAAACAAACATCTCTCCTTTTCTTCTATGCAGACACACTCACTCCAGTCAACAAAAACAACAACACGACAATAAATAATAACTGATAATTTGATAACTGAATTATATAGATATTATATATATATAAAATAAATACAACATTCTAATCATCAACCTGGAGTCAAGACACGAGTTTGAACAGGTAAAAACTGTATCTAAGTGACCAGTATCTACCTCTAACCATGCTGCCATAGTCCAGTTGGTATTTTACTCTCTTCTGATATAGAAGGGGACTGATGTAATACCTGAAAATTACATAATTAGGTTTTCTGTTGTGTTTTTAATTGTGAATATTGTGGTCTACAGTTTTCTGGTGTGTTTGCCTTGTTCTTAGATTCGTTTTCAACCTTTAATTTAAGATAATCATTTGGTGTCATTATTCCCTTGTACATCCTACAAATACCATAGTTAAAATCAATCTTAATTGAAAGTTTTATTTAATTAGTTGGAACTGTTATGTTAATGCATAGGATTTCATTCTATTACAAAATGTTTTTCTTGCATGCTAAAAAGTACATAATCAGGGTGTCTACTGGGTCTCCCAAGTCACGAAAGTTATGAAAAAGTTACTAATTGCAAAATAGGTCACTAAAGTCAATAATTTTCAATATTTTGGTCATAAAGTCACGAAAATATTTTTGGTCGAATTTCCTGCGCATCGTAACAACGCAAACGCTTTAAAAGTCGCACCACTCCACTACCCATGATGCCACGTGATAGCCGCAATTTGCCTTATTGTTTTCACCTTGATGCCAAGGACATGATTAACCTTTGCCATCTATTTGAACTTTAATGTTGCATGTGAGTGCATTATTGCCTATTTATGCATTATATAATGTTCAACTGCTTATCGAAGGTATTTTGTGGTCATAAAAGGTCACCAAAAAGTCACTAATTTTTGTTTCTCCAACTCACTAGACACCCTGATAATTGATTTTGAAATATAACTCCCTTTCACTGAGCTACGCTTATGAAGTTGATTATAGCTATCTCAGACTTATTTACTTGCGAGTGGAATTTTAAAGAGTATTACAATCTACCAGTTTGATATGATTTTATATTTAATTTAAACAGCTATATCAATTTTTGACTAAGTGAGTTTGTCTCTAGCTATGCATCTCTACAAAGACTTGGTTTTAGCTTTGCATCACTACATAAAGCGTAGCTTTAGCTATGCATCACAAAGTGGTCTTGGCTAAATATAAACTTAAAATTCTCTTTAAATTTAATAATGACACCTGCATACAAGCATCAAACTTGGGACCTTTGGCTAAGTATGCCACTGCTAACCAGTGAGCTATCCAGGAGTCCTTCTGAGACGCTTAGGACTCTGCCAAGGTAGCTGAGATATTGCCGTTCAAATATTGCGCTTAGTTTAGATATTAACTAAACCTATAAAATAATTATCACAAAACTATTTCCTATGACCCATACATATACAGGGTGTACCATAACATGCGAGGCCCACTTTACCGGTGGACAGGAGTGACAAAAACAACGAAAAAAGCTTACATAAGCATGTGTCCTATTTGACCTAGTTTCCAAGTTGGTCATTTTTGTAATCCAGTAATGTGGAGTTGCTTAAAATAATAGGAAATGCTCAAGAGTGACCACCTACAATCTGAATGCAAGCATTGCAGTAATTGTAAAGTAGATTGCCGCATTCTTTTAAAAAAATACCACAGGTGTTTTGATTCGTTGGCAGCCATCTTATATACGTTGAAAAAGTATTTCTTTACTGGCAATGGAGAGATCTAGTATGGTGTACAGACAGTTTAGTGGAGTTATTTGTCTGTAATTTGGAAACAAGGTCTAATGGGCAATATTTAGGTGTCGTCTTTTCATAGTTTGCCTCTCCTATCCACTGATGTGGATCCCACATGTTGTAGTACACGTAGTTGTTTGCACGCTGTCTAAATGTCAGGCTCGTCTAATTCTGGTGGGGGGTGGGGGGGGGGAATCGAATCCACAGTGTAACTAGGTATTTCTCCCTCCGGAACACTTTCTTAGTCATCCCTACTGCACGTATATGTAGACTTGTAAACTTAGTTTAAAAGTTGAAATTTTACCTTCTCAAAAATCCACATATTTAGATTGATTATTTACCTCTAAATGCTCGGTAAACTAAAGGTAATGGGTATAGGGGCGTTTACTGAATTATTTTTGAATCAAATGACAACACAAATTTTATTGTAATTTGAATTTCTCTCCTCCCCTGTTTGTTCTCCCACTGTAGGACAGCTCCATTCAGGAACGTTATAAATCCATTTGGTTTCTGGCGCTTGGATGGTTTTATTTGACTATTTTAGACGCGTTTCTCACGCCTTTACATAACAAAGAGAATTCTCTGGGTAGAGACATATCTTATTCGATTAAAAAAAATTGTCTTCAATAAACTAACCATAACAGAATTTCCATCTAAAATTAAATATACAGCCACATTTGTTATATATAGTGATCTAGCCCTATAAAATCTAAACTAAGTTATAACAAAATCCATCAAACTGCTTTGGATCCGTGGCCAAGGACAGACAGAATTGTATAATCCACTTTTTGGGGTTTGTGTTCACAAAAAAATGTAAAGATCAGTAATAATATCAAGATAGATTTTTTTTCCTGATCACAATACTTTCTCTTGATATTAGAAAGTCAAAATGAGAGGTTTGTCTTAAACACCTAAACTCATCTCTAAACAAAATTGATATTACTATTATTATTTTGCCAGCGGTCAGTGGACTCTATCAGAAAGGAAAAGGATGTAATGTAAGATAGTGGTCACGGAGTACATGTTCATATCGCATCAAACATGTTACTTGTAAGGTTTCGGGTCAAAAGATTTCAACACAAGCATTTAATGTTTAAGTAAAATCTTCTCAGGGAGACAAAGAGTCTACTGTAAACGGAACTTTTATTTGTGGTGAGTGGAAGTATTTTAAAAACTAATTGTATTGTATATCGGCCGCCACCTTAGCTCGGTTGGTAACATGTCTTCCTAATAAGCTAAACGCCCCGGGTTCAACTCCTGATAGGGCCGATAAATTTACCATTGGGTTTCCACTTACACAGTAGTGAATTAATGCCTGGGAGCTGTCTCTATCCTAGATTGAAGTTAGTTTATAACTCAATGTGTTTATATAATCACTAGGTTTATAAAATGTATGTTGCATACCTCCAATAATAGTAATAATAAAATGTATTAGGTAACATATCACATCATGGCCGTAGTCAAGGGGGGGTTTTGGGGGTTCAAACCCCCTCCAAAATATAATTAACAAAATATATAAGGCTTTTCTTATGGTTCAAACAATATCAAAATTAAGCCAAAAGTACAAATTAGGGGGCTGCGTTACCATAAATAGCACTTCAGATAGCTTCTGGAGGTGTTTAATATTTAGAATTTTTCCTAGCCTCCAGCATTTAGGGTGTTATGTTACCATTAAAAGCACTTCAGATAGCTTCTAAAGATGTTTAATATTTATAATATTTTCTATCCTCCGGCAATTAGGGGATGTGCCCACCAAACCCCCCCTGAAATTATTGGCTGGCTACTGCTTTGCGCCTCACATGTTTTTCGGGCTCTGATGAATTCACCACATACTGAGAAATGTAGATGACACTGGAGATAAGAAAGTTTTTTTTTTCTTTTCTTCAAAACATAAAAATCCACCTTGAAGAAATTTAATGTCAGTTTTAAAAATAATTGGACCGCCTCTGTGGTCCAGTGGTCAGAGTTTCTGGCTGCAGATACAGAAGTACAGGGTTCGTTCCCCGGCACTTCCAAATTTTCTGTAAAGCAGTGTGTGTATCTGTAACAAAGTCAATCAGCCTCGTGAGGACAAATGAGTAGCTATTGAATGAAAAAGTAGCGGCTGCGGTCTAGAAAACTGAGCTTAGCGGCCGGAGTGTTCGTTGCACCGAACATATGAGACCCTTTATCTGCTGATGTTAGCACTATCTTCGCCAACAGATGGTGTCCGGTCGGTAGGCTATAATTTTTTTAATGTTTTGAAGATAATTGGGGTTGTATGTGCTAAGAATGTTAAAGGACTGATAGTAAGTTACTAGCCTAGAATATGAGGAGGAATGCAAACATGACCTCCATCTCAAATCTTTACGGATAGCTTGGTGAATAAAACATCTGAGGAACCTGGGTGGTCTATGGACTTGAGAAATATATAAACTAAAAAAAAAAAGGCCAATAATTTACTTTTAAGACTCATAAAGATTCTCATAAGGTCCCACAGTTCTGTGACAGAACTATCAACAATCACAGACCTTTAGCTGGAGTGCTGCACTTATGAACCAGCTGCTGACAGAGAGTAAACAGTCACGAGCTTGGTGAATGTGAGGTAAGAGGGGGACGCCAAACATTTATAACGGCGATAAGGCACGATCGAATGAGACGGTTCTTAAACTGTGGTCTGTGGCGGTGTGCTAGATGGCCCGCACATGGAACCACATGAAAATGAATTGTTTGACACAATCCTATTTGCTTTCTTAAATAGTCTTATAGGTTGAAAGTAGGTTTCCAAAAAATAAATGGACTAACCTCAAATAATATTTTTAAACTATCATGTAGAGACTTCCCAACACAAAAATAATATTTCTGGCTTTATTATTTTTTCTGCTTGAGTTGTGTGTGTACGTGCATATTAACCTTTGATCTGAAAGATAACCGGCCCCCGTGGTGTAGTGGTTAGTACACCTGGCTACGAGTCTTAGGGGTCCTGGGCTCGATTCCCGGCTGGTACCTTGGGTATTTTTCCCGAAAGGGGAACTACTACAGCGGTCACCAGAGTTTGATTAGCCAGGCTTAAGGTGCGGCAGAAGGGAGCTCAAGTTATTTTACAGTTTTTATAGCATACAATTTTTTGGCCAAAATAAGTCAAATATTTCTAAAGTAGCAACATAGAGTTTAGTTTTCTGCACATTCCTAATATCAACAGATATGAATACTTGTCAAGGGTGTCTGGAATTCTGTCAAAACTTTTTAAAATAAAGAGAAAAAGTTTTGACTAAATTCCAGGACACCCTAACAGATTTTTCAAGATCTGTTGACATTTAGAATGTGCTGAATAACTAACTGTATGTTGCTACTTTAGAAATATTTGATCTATTTGGCCAAAAAAATGTATTGCTTTAAAACTGTAAAATTACGCTCCTTCTGCCGCACCTTAAGTTTCGTTCAAGTGTTTCCACTGGCTTCACACCCTCAATAACCACTATCACCACACCTCATCTCATCGGGAATAGAAACGGAAAGGATGTACGATTAGTACATTTGGGCGTCCCCTGGACTACCGCACATTAGTACAGGCTAATCTTTCCACTACTGGAATGCGAATTGTGTAGTACGGAAGCGCAATATTAGTACTATCTGAGAGCTTCAATCTGAATCTAAACACCCAGAGGACAATCCGACAGAAATGATTGTTTTTTGGGTCATGGGGCACATACAACGTAAAAAAAGTTTACCATAATCTCAAAGCTGACATTTTTTTACAGTTCCAATTAAAAAAAAATCTATTAGAAAGTAAAAAGGGGAGATTAAAGAGTTCAATATTGACAGGCTAGCTCCGTGAAGACAACCATATACACTTTGTTCCACAAGTACAGTCCAGCTCTCATCGGAAGAGCCGACATTCATAAACATTTTAATACATTATTAATGGTATTTTATTAATTAATATATTATACGTATCAAAAGTGACAGATCGTATGACTTGACTCGACAGTAGATTTAGTATCGCTTCTAGCTGTCAAATAAGATCTTCCAATGAAAATTAGACTGTAAAATGTGTTTGTGTAACAAAGTTATATAAATATTGTGTATTCACTGCTTGATACAAACTTTGATTAAAACATTCCCTGTTTCTACAAGTAACACGTGGGTGGTCCGCTATTGGTTCACAAATAAGGTGGTGTGCGATTACAACTCAGGGCAACTACCAGATTTTTTTTACGTAAATATCGGCCCACTGAAAGGAATAGGTTTAAAAAAACCTTCGTTAAACTTGAACGGTACACTTTGGTTTTCATAGGAAGCTCCCGTTAGTTGAAAACCTGAAACTCATGTAGGCACAATGACGGGGTATATTTTTTTTTACACTTATTGTGTTCACAGTCTTAGCCAAGCCGTAGTCAGGGGAAGGTTTTGGGGGTTCAACCCCCCCCCCCCCGAAATTTTATGAACTATATATATATATTATATTTATATTTTAACAATTCAAAAGAACATACAAATGGGCTGTGTTACATAAAAGCGCTCAAAGCTTTAAGTGTTAATTATTTCCCTGATGGCTTTCAATAATCTAGATACTTAGGTTAATATAAATTTTTCCCTTGCAATGTGTACTAAAAATTCAGCTTCTAAGGTTTAATATTTAATTTTCCGATGCTTTTAGAAAACCTAGATATCTAATTTAATATATATTTCTACCTTTGCATAGGGTATTACAAAAACCTAGAGATTAAGGTGTTAATAAGATTTCCTACCGCATTAGAGCATATCATAAAACAATAAAGCTCTAACGTTATCATAGAATTCCAGCTCCGCAATTCGTGTGCCACCAAACCCCTCTGAATTGGATACGCGCGTTCAAGTGTCGCGAACTGGTTCCGTGGAAGGTCAAAGGTTCCGATTCAGACTCGTTCATGTCACTTAGCTAATTTGCTATAAGTAAAGTAAAATTATCTCACTATGTTATTTTTTTCAACGATAAATTTTATGAACTATATAATAATTATTTATAATTACTTCATTTATGTTCAAACTGAAAAATTCAAATTACAGCTACAAGGTACAATCGGACTGTGTTCATAATCAAATGGTTCAAAAACGTTATCATTAGTTCCGTGCAAAAATTGGACCTTGATCTACGGCTTGTTCTTATCACGTTTAATTAATGAATATAAATATACATTACACAGTGATCCACAAGGAAGTGTTGTTAGAATATTTTGATAATTTTATAGACGAACTTTATAACTAATTAAACCAAATGTTAGTGACTTTCATTCAGTGTTGGGGGTTGAAATTGGACCTCCTACTAAAACCAGGGTTAACAAGCTCCCTTACTTGGTTCACTATGGCGCAACTTATAAGTGAGAGTCATAGTGTTACATGTCAAAGTAAGATTGATACCTTTCAGGTGGACACAGTACACGTTATGTTGTTTTTTTAGCACCGCGACCTACTACCAGTTCGGGTTATACGTTATGTACTAATTACACCAATAGTTCCAGGGATAAGGAAGGCTTATTTAGATGAAGTGTATCCGCATTTGCGTGGAGAGAGGTAGTGGAGAACAATTTTTAAAAACGCCCTTGGTATACACCCGACCGAGATTCGAACCTTGACTACCTGTTATTGGCAGTTAGTCTAACACGAGAGTAACGCGTTAGATCATGGGTCACCGAAATGGGGGGAAGGGGCATGGATACTAACCCAGCCTTAGTGATAGCAAAAGTTTTTTTTATTAAGTGTTCATGTAGAGCGAAACAAAAACGAAAAACCCTACTGAAACAGTGCTAATATTTTATTCGAAGTAAGATAAAGTAGATAGGGGGATATCATTTATATAGAGCAGTGGTTCTCAAACATTTTTAAGACTATCCCTTGACCACGACTAAAAGTTTAATGTACCCCCAAGATATTTTTTTTTCCCAAATGATAGGCTTTAAAAATATGACCACTTGATAAATTACTGATCTTCATTATAATCTAGTGGTAAAAAATATCTGTAATCAAAATATTTCCAATGTGACAAAGCTAGTTTTAGAGAGAATCCTACTGTTATAGCCTTAACATTATCTCTTATTGAGAATCATTATGAGCAGTTAAAAAAACATAATTTTACTGTAAAAAGTTGGATACATTTTCTTCACAAATTCGTTCAAAAAAAAAAAAAAAAGAAGGAAAAAAGTAAACATAAACACAATATTTTCAATAATTTTTTTAAATTGTAATTCCGGAGCTGATATATTATGAATCCCAAAGTTTTTCAATGAGAGGCGTGTGGCTGCATGGCTTGGCACAGTTTTTGATGTCTGTTTGTCCAGTTGAAACTTTTAAGCGGAGGTCCGGCTCCAAATTTAGCCTATTGCGGGACTTATTTTTTTAGGTGCACCGTGGATGAAAACCCACTCTAACAGAGATATGTTGTTGAGAAACTGCTAATGTAGAAGGTGTCAGATAGAGGGATGGAAATTATCAGAAATCAGTCTCCAACCGAGAGCAAATACGGGGAAAAGAGGGAAATAACCAGATAACGGTAATGGCCAACAATTAGGGTTTTCCTCAAGTCCCCTGTTATTTGGCCAATTTTCACTTGAGACCTGCTCGCGTACCCCGGAGGTACGCGTACCGCAGTTTGAGAACCGCAGATATAGAACAAGGAGATGGAAAACTTTTCTACGAAAAAGTTAAAATTTTACCAAACTTTTCCTCTAATTTTTTTTTCGACCACCCTCTCCCCCTCCCAACATCTAAAATGGGAATAATGCACTTGAGACACTCAAAGTTTGAAAGTTTACACTTCAGTTTATTTCTCCTCAAACACATTATCCTCAGAAACATTGTCAAAAAATGTGTCTCAACGAAGCAATGACAGCGATACCAGTTTTATTCTCACACTCACGTATCGACTACAGCGCCTGGCGGTTGAATATATCACTAACCTCGGGTCTGACCAGATATGTTAATACTAATATGTTACAGACATGTTTTTCATCTTTAATTGCCATCGTTTGCTTGGATTTCATTTTCAGTTTATTATCAATAAAAAATAATAAAACAATTTTAGGGATGGCTTTAAGTATTTTACAGCAACTTTCGCCCCCCCCCCCCGCCCCCAATCCCACCACCCCTTACCTTCCCCAATCGTCCTCCAACAAACTATTTTACGGCTCTATGTTTATAATAATTATGTACAAGTCTCTAGGTACCTTTTATTCCTGTTCCAGCCCCTTCCCCCTTTAAGCAGATCTCAAGCCACCACTGCGTAGATTCCACCAAATGAAAATTTACCGGAAAAATTTTTCTCTACCTTTGAATTCAATCTTAATTTTTTTTTCTTCAGTCTAATTTTCATACGAAGGCTCTAATTTGACAGCTTGGAAAGTTTTTTTTTACTATCATCACGTCTTACTACCTGTTCAGGTTATACACATATATGATCATTACTCTAATGGGTTATGGATGAGGAAGGAAGCATTTTAGAGATAATATACCCGCATTTGCTTGGAAGGAGAGTGGGAAACCACTTAGGGAGAACCACCCATAGTAGACTAGACTGGGATTCGAACCCCAATCTCCCCGTCTTGATCAGGGCAATCTAACACGAGACTGACGCCTTAGACCATGCGTCCACTGAAGTGGGTAGTTAGAAAAGTTACTATGTCTATTCTCACTTACTAATACGTCAATCCATGTTGAGCACAAAAAATAGGTATGCATTTTCTAAAATAGTTCCTTTATATGAAAATTGTTCTGTAACTACTATACACACAGTGACCCTGAACATTTCCTGTGACAAATTAACTATCTTTGACCCCCATTCATTTCGATTAGTTCAAAATAAGTTTAAATTACAGCTATAATGATTATTAAATGAAAGATAGAGGGAACCACGATATATTATCATTCGATAGTTCAAATTCCTTTAGGTCCAGTATCAGTAAAGGAAATAATGATTTCTTGGTTCTCAGGACGTATCTGCAGTAACAGGATAGTTCTTACGTCATCTGAGCCAGGCATGGAGAGAAATGTACGCTAGCGTGAGAGTCGGATGCAGTGTTGACATGAGATGCTCCTCTTTTCTCAGTGTTTCTGTAAAAGTGTATATTATTTAATTTATGCTCTTTGGTGGAGTATTTAATGTATATTTTGATTTCGTTTCACAAATCTAAGGAGTTTTAGTAAATGTCTTTATATTATTTTAAAAGAGAGAAAGAGTCTTTGAAGTGTACCGTACTATTTTTTTAGCACCGCGTCTTACTACCCGTTCTGGCTATGCGTCTATGTACTAATTAAGCTGATGGTTTTAGGCCTGAGGAAGGTTGAATTTTGATGAAATGTACTCGTATTTGCATAAAAGGAGATTGGAAAACCATCTAGAAAAAACCTTCAGAATACCCGACCATGATTCGAGCTACGATCTCCCTGTCATAGGTAGTCTAGTCTATTGCGATAGTGATGCCTTGGACCATGTGGCTACCGAAGCGAGTTTTTTATATATTTTTGTTGTTGAAGTGACTTTGTAAAAATAAAACTCATTTTTTTTTCTTTTGAATTATTTAAAATCACACACTCAAGTAAGAAATTATTATAGGCGTAGCTTACATTTATCAAGTTACTTGTTTAATTATCTTTGAAGGTATTTATTTGAAAAATGTAAACATTTATACAATTTGATATCAAGTTTCAAATTAATTACAAGTTCAAGTAAAGTATAGAAGATTAACCTTCTTTTGATTGGAACTTGAATCGGCTGGAAGAACATTTTAAAACTGTTAGCTAATGAAAGTAGTTAATCGATTCAAGCTACCGTAAGGTCATTTGACAGTTAAAATTTTACTGCACAGTTTTGACAAGTGTATAATTATCAACTATAAATATCGATTCAATGATTTCAAATCATTACAGTTCTCGAGTTATACGGGGAAAGGGGTTCTTTGCGTACCATTGTTAAGGTAGAGTAATTAATTTATTGGTCTGAAATTTAGTATAACCGTTCGGGTTATACGCTTAAGTACTAATTACGCTAATGGGCTAGGAATTGGGTAGGTTGAATTTAGAGGAAGTGAGCCCGCATTTGTGTGGAGGAAGAGTGGAAAACCATTCAGGAAAACAATCCCCAGTTCAACCGACCGAGATTCGAACCTCGATCTCCCCGTTATCGGTAGTCTAGCTCAACATGAAACCAGTGCGTTAGTCAACTACGCCACCGAGGAGGGTGTTTTTGTTATTAACGCCTCAAGAAGATATTTGGTATACTTTTTATGGATGCTTTGAGCCACTATTGTAATAATGCAAGTTCCAAAATGAATTCTGTTTGAATTAATAGAAGGAATCTCTACATATGATTCTCTAATGTTTGTGTGTTTGTCCGTATCATTCAGAAGCCCCTACACGACCTAGGCTAACTATTTGCACTCCTAACCACGGGACAGAACCTACTAGAGACGGATTTTAGATTCATTTTTGTCTGTTGGTAGTTTACTGAAGGGCAAAAATATATAAAATCGAATTTCTCAAATACCGCTCAATTGATTTTGATTAAATTTCATATTACGGTACTGTTTAAACATTACAAACAAAATTACTATTTTTATTTTCCCATCAACATTAATTTGAGGCTCTTTCCATGTCCCGATTAGATGAGTATGAGGGTGATATTGTGTATGAGGGTGTGGAAACACTTAAACCTAACCTAAGCCTAACTTACCTTACCCAGGTGGTGTTTGGACTAATTCCCCTTTCTGGAAAAGTACTCAAGGTACCAGCTGAGAATCAAACTCGAGACCCCCAGGCTCGTGACCAGGTACACTGACCACTCACTACACCACGGGCCCGGTTATCGCTCCAGTGAAGACACTGTACAGAAATTAGAAAATATCATATATCAGAATTTATGAAATTTTGGACGAAAATTTCAGTCTTAAGCCGATGGTTTATATTTTTGTTTTTTTGTCATGAATATTTGTGTATAGGTCAATCATGAAGTATGGTTCACATAATTTGCTAGGTATCTTGATATTATTTTTTATTAAAACTTGTTTATTTGCCGTTTTCTGAACCTCCTTCCACTATCCCTCTTGCCCGTGGGTCCGCCTCTGCGCAGACTACGTCACGAAGAGCTTGGAGCGACCGTCCGGGTGAGCCAATCCCTCGCAACCACGTGACGTCCTCTGTTTGGACCACGTCAGTGTGTCACGAGACTCTTAGAGTCGACTCAACGTGCAGGTGTTGCGTCACGATGTTACTGTCAATCCACGGCCTCCCGTCGACCGGGAAAGTCAGGGCGACTGTCCTGTCCTTGTTGTTTGTGTGTCAGCTGGCTGATCTCCTGCAAGGCGGGTCGGGGAAAGCCAGGGGCAGGGGACGCAGCTCCAAGGGTGAGTAGTGCACATTACTACACAGTAGTCATAGTTAAAATTTTAGTGTATGTTATCCCGCCTTACTCAACTGTATGTAGTATTGCCACATTGATCTATCTCACGGCGCGCTCTTTTTCTAAACATTATTATCTATAGTCTTTTATTTTATTAGTTAGTGGAGGTACAGGAAGTACATGAGAAGTAGAGGAAGCAAGGATGAGACACTACGGGTATGTAATGAGGATGTAAAAGGAGAGAGTACCACATAGAATGATGTAGATGAACTAGTTAAGAAAAAGACTGCAAGGGAGACTAAGAAAGAGATGGGAGGAGCAGATAACAGAAAGTATGCAAGTGATGATAGAAGAATGGAAGCAATTAAGGGAGGATGAATGGTGGAAGGTTAGGGGAAGATGGAGTCATTTTAATAAAACTGACCTGGCCACAGGCTGGAAACAGTTGTTGATGATGATGTTCTTGATAAGCTGAAAGTAAAACAACTACCAAAGATCACATAAAAAACACAAAAAGTGTCGAAAGGATAAAAAAAAAAAGTAGTCACATTTTAAAGCTGCTCTTTTAATGAAAATCTAATTTGTAGATTCTATTTGAAAACTGGCGTATCAAAGAAACGTGTCTCATGTGACATAACTGCGACAGTAAGATATAATTAACGCTAATAGTGTCGCGCGACTTCTTTTTATTAGCATGTTCTAACACCAACTCACGCGCATCACTGGACTTAATGTACGACTCATTTGGAGCTTGAATCTTGGCTGGGTGTTTTCATTCCTTAACGGTTTCCCACTCTCCTTCATGACAGATGCAGGTACATTCCCCCTAAATTCTACTTTTCTTATCCTTACCCAATTAGCGTGATCTAAAATAGATGTTTTTTGCAGTATGGATAAGAAGGTTGGTAAACGTAAAGTAGAAGAAAAAAACATTAATTTTATTAACATGGTCACATGATGTCTTTTGGCTAAAACAATATTTGAGTGGGGTCGCGCACCACTGGCTTAGAGGATCGAAAGGATCTCAAGGTTACGCATATAGCCTCGTAAAGTATCAAATTCGTAAATTAAAAAAAAAATGATACATAGACACGGGAATAGAACCCGGTATCCACGGCTAAGCGCGCCAATACTCTTAACACTGAGTTATCCAGGACTTGTCCCATGCTCTGGGTCATTCTTCACTCAATAGTTTTAAGGCAGAGTCTGTGATGGACGTGTGGACATCATCTGCTAGTATGAGCCGTCATTGATAACGCAGCCATTGGCGACTTAAGATGGGGTGCTAGTGAGCGTGAGTTTAGGGCAGTATTCTCGAAGTTTTTATAGCATAAACATTTATTTGGCCAAAATAAATCAAATATTTCTTCTATAGAAACATAGAGTTTAGTTTTCCGCACATGCTAATCTCAACAGTTCTTTAATATCTGTCAAGGGTGTTCTGGAATTTAGTGACAACTTTTTCTCTAAATTTAAAAAGTTTGTCACCAAATGTCGCTATGCTCATGAGATATATTAAAGAACTCTTGAGATTAGCATGTGCAGAAAGCTAAACTCTTATGTTTTTATAGAAGAAATATTTGAACTATTTTTGCCAAAAAAGTTTATGCTATAAAAACTGCAAAATTAATGCACTAAACTGGCGCTCACTAGCACCCCACCTTAAGGGTAAGATTTATGCTATTTTTCTGCTTTCATGATTAGATATTTGTCTTCTTCGAAGCAGAACAATTCACTGGCCTATCAAACAATATCTGTTGTGTCTTTCTTTTCCTCATTATCCCAAAACATGTCTATTACACCTTTATTGGTGTGTTCTTACCAGGTACAGCCGGCTGTACACAGGCGGCCTAATTTCTATCAATACAATGTATTTAAGGGTAGACATACAATTCCACCTCGAAGAATAACCACGAGTAAAAAAACATCAAAATATATGAGAATGCTCTTTGAACACAATAGACTAGTGGAACGCGCGCAATAGACTTGTGGTAGGGCCGACGTACGCGAAGAAGGCTATATAGTCCTTAATATATTACAGAATTATATATATTATTTAATACTACACATTTCAGAGTGTTATATATTTCAGAATATTACATTCCAGAATGTTAAATAAAGCTGTACATTTCATAATTATATATATGATAGTGTTATATATTACAAAATGCTATATATTACATAATGCTGTGTGTTACATAATGCTATGCATTACATAATTATATATAGACCTATTAAAGAATGCTATATTCTGTAACGTTATTTATTTCAGAATGACATAATTTCACTATGATATATATTATGTAATGCTATATATTTCATAGTGATATATGTTACAAAATGCTATGTATTTCAGAATGCTATATTCCATAATGACATAATTCAATTATGAAATAATATATTCTGTAATGATATATATTTTATAGTGCTATATATTACAAAATACTATACATTACAGAATACTATATGTGACATAATGCTATATAATCAAGAATGGTATATATTACAAAATGTTATATATTACAGATTGCTATATATTACAGAAAATTATATGTTTAAAAATGCTCTTTATTTCAGTATGCTACTATAGCATTTTGTAAGATACATCTTTTTTTAATATATGGCATTATGCACCATTATATAGTTTTGTAATATAAAGCATTTTGTAATATATATATATCATAGTATAAATACATAGCATTATTTAACATACATTTCGTATTGCTATCTTTATTTCAGAATGCTATCTGAACATCAGCAACACACTACCAGTGTGGCAGCCTGTGGTGATAACACGAGGAGGGCTGGTAGTTCCTCAAGCGCCCACCAACTGGAGCGCTGCAATCACCCTGGACTACCGCGCCATCTTGGCGTGTCCCGGCAAGCGCAACAAGATGTCGCTATCTCGCGGCAACGAGATGAACGTCACCTGTCGCGGAGGTGACCAGCTAGAGATGGACGGTAAGGTGTACCCCGCGCGGGACCTGGGTTGTACCAAGGCCACGCAGGGCAAAGCCCTCGATACCGAAGAGAGGTGCGCCGACCATGCGACCATCTTGCAGTTGGGGTTCGAGGTAAAAAAAACTGTTATGGACAGCATTAATTTGATCCAAAGCTTGGTCCTGTCTGGGGATATCCACATCCCACCGGAATTCGAACCCCGATTTCCCCGTCATCGGGAATCCAGTCTAGTGCCTTAGAGTAGTGATTTTCAACCTTTTTCAACTAACGGCACTCTGAACAAGGCACTAAAAATGTCAAGGCACACCATTTGTTTTTTAAAGTAAAGATTTTAACATCTAAACAAATAGGCCTAGTATTACGATTGCCTTTACCCACTTCAGTGTCCGCATGGTTTAAGGCGCTACTCTCGCAGTAGACTATACTGTCATTGACGGAGAGACCGAGGTTCGAACTCGTTCAGGTGTACTGAGGTTTTTTCCAAAATGATTTTCCACTCTCCCTCCAATCATATTCGGGTACACTTCCTCTAAATATAACCTTCCTATTCCCTTAAGCCATTGGCGTAGTTAGTATATAAGTTAATAACTCGAACGGGTGGTAAGACGCAGTGATTGAAAAAAAAAAGATTGCGTTTTAAAGTTAAATAGTTAGAATTATAATAATCGTGTTACTAAAATAAATTATTATAGATTCAAAATTATTTGAGTTATATTTCTCAAATTTTTTCTCGCTTCCTTTTGACCTTCTTTCAAACTCTGGTGGCACACCAGTTGAAAACCACTGCCTAAGACTTTTCAACCACTGATGCAGATGGTTCTTTATTCAAATAACTTAAAAGTATTTGTAGAACTTAACGACATCACCTACCTGTGACGTCACAGCAAGTCAAGATAGGTTAATGTATTAACGTTTTATTCAGCGAGCTTTAAAGATTTAACATTATTATTATTAGCACCACGTCCTACTACCCGTTTGGGCTATGGAGGGCCTACAGTTTAACGTGGGATCCGAACCACGGTGGAGGCCTGGTATTCCACACATTCACAAGTTGTGATTAATACAAGTCTTGTCAGAGGTGAAGGAAGGGTTTGGCAATCAGATAAATTTGTTCTGCGACCAAGGAAGCCTTGAAACAAAAACAATAAGTTCTTAAATAAAAATAGTCTTAAATATACTGTCAAAACTTTTTTTTTTTTGCTCTTGAAGTGGATTTTTTGTAAACATAACTCAGGCTATTTGGTTTATTCACAAAAAAAGGCCAGTAGGAAACTTCCTGCTAGGCTGTAGATTAAACAAAGTCTGTGGGAGCAAATGTCATACATTGGCGTTTCAAGTGCTATATCGCTTAAGTGCGTCAAATAGGTCATGTCGTTAGTTACATCAATAAGATAGGAGTGAGGAAGAAATAATTCATAGGAAGTGTGCCAGAATTAGCGTGCAAGGAGGGTGAGGAGCCCTGTAGGAAAAAAAAACCCACCATTATTACGCCCACCTGAGATCTAAACCTCAACCTTCTACTCATCAGCAAACCAGACAAGATGAGATAAGCACATTTGTTCACGGTATAACTGCTGGAGCTGAGGGATGTGTTTTTAAATGTTGGAAAAAGTTACTTTAAAAAAAAATACACAGTTAAAACAAAATTATAAATGCCTTAGAATGGTAGTAGTGCTTAGATACTATCCAGCTTAACACATGTGTATTTAGTTTTGGCAAGAAAACCTATTTCAACAAAGAAATGGTAATGATATACATACATATATACCTAATCACGCTGTTCCCTTGCAGGGTAGGTAAGGAATATATAGCTCAAAAAACAACAACTCTGTACTTAATCCATCCTAACTAACTTTCTCCACACTTCCCTAAGCTTGCATACCTACCTTCTCTTCAACAACATCCATACACCGAATCATACATGCTCTTTTATCCTTAAAACTCTAAATGTTTCTCTTTTTTTCATACATTCGTCTACAACATATAAACCATTCATTGTTGCCTTGTCATGTACTGTAACATGTCCACTGTTTACCAGATATGTTTTGTTTCTTCAGGTTGGTGACGACTGGTACCCGATGGTGGATATCTGCCATGACTTGGAGATGAGCTCTTCTCTATACTCTCAACACATGCTGTACGGTTCAGGGCTATCTCGCCATGATAAAATACTGCCGGGCCACAACAGTTTCGAGGCTGGAGATAACTATGCTGGCTTCTCCCCGAGTCAGGCTTACAAGAAGGTAAAGTAGCCGTTTCCTTGACAAACCTCCTGGTAATAAACTACAAACACACCTGTTTTGGTTCCAAATTAGTTTAGTTCAAGGGTATACTCGGCGGGGGTTAATTAGGGCGAACAATTTACTTGCAAGATTTCAGCTACGTACTCCATACCCGCTTCAGTGGCTGAATGGTCTATGGCGTCACTCTCGTGTTGGAGTGGCCTGGTGACGATAGGGAGTTCGGGATTCGAATCCTGGTACGTTTTACTAAGGGTGATTTTCCCTGAATGGTTTCCCACTCTTTCTACACGCAAATATGGGTACACCTTGTCTAAAATTCTACCTTAACTATCCATATCTAATTAGTGTTGTCAATGTATGTGTTTAGCCCAAACTCATAGTAGGGAGAAGGGGGAAAACAAAAGTAAGATGTGTGACTGTAATGAGTGGGAGTATCTTCACTGTTTAAGCACCTGTAGCTCATGTTGCTGAATGCTCTTTCACTGTTGAATCACCTGTATCTCATGTTGCTGAATGCTCTTTCACTATTGAAGCACTTGTATCTCATGTTGCTGAATGTTCTTTCAATGTTGAATCACCTGTATCTCATGTTGCTGAATGTTCTTTCACTGTTGAATCACCTGTATCTCATGTTGCTGAATGTTCTTTCACTGTTGAAGCACCTGTATCTCATGTTGCTGAATGTTCTTTCACTGTTGAAGCACCTGTATCTCATGTTGCTGAATGTTCTTTCTTTATTGAAGCACCTGTATCTCATGTTGCTGAATGCTCTTTCAATGTTGAATCACCTGTATCTCATGTTGCTGAATGCTCTTTCACTGTTGAAGCACCTGTATCTCATGTTGCTGAATGCTCTTTCACTGTTGAATCACCTGTATCTCATGTTGCTGAATGCTCTTTCACTGTTGAAGCACCTGTATCTCATGTTGCTGAATGCTCTTTCAATGTTGAATCACCTGTATCTCATGTTGCTGAATGCTCTTTCACTATTGAAGCACTTGTATCTCATGTTGCTGAATGTTCTTTCAATGTTGAATCACCTGTATCTCATGTTGCTGAATGTTCTTTCACTGTTGAATCACCTGTATCTCATGTTGCTGAATGTTCTTTCACTGTTGAAGCACCTGTATCTCATGTTGCTGAATGTTCTTTCACTGTTGAAGCACCTGTATCTCATGTTGCTGAATGTTCTTTCTTTATTGAAGCACCTGTATCTCATGTTGCTGAATGCTCTTTCAATGTTGAATCACCTGTATCTCATGTTGCTGAATGCTCTTTCACTGTTGAAGCACCTGTATCTCATGTTGCTGAATGCTCTTTCACTGTTGAATCACCTGTATCTCATGTTGCTGAATGCTCTTTCACTGTTGAATCACCTGTATCTCATGTTGCTGAATGCTCTTTCACTATTGAAGCACCTGTAGCTCATGTTGCTGAATGCTCTTTCAATGTTGAATCACCTGTATCTCATGTTGCTGAATGCTCTTTCACTGTTGAAGCACCTGTATCTCATGTTGCTGAATGTTCTTTCTTTATTGAAGCACCTGTATCTCATGTTGCTGAATGCTCTTTCACTATTGAAGCATCTGTAGCTCATGTTGTTGAATGTTCTGGACACGTGAGGGGGAGTATCTTCACTGTTGAAACACATGTAGCACATGTTGAATGTTCTGGACACGTGAGGGGGAGTATCTTCACTGTTGAAGCACATTTAGCTCATGTCGAATGTCCTGTACAGGTGAACGTGTTGGCAACACTGACCAGAATCCTCGGCTCCAAGAAACAGGCTGAGAAGTTCACCTCCAAGACCTTCCTGGCGCGTGGTCACCTTTCTCCTAGGGCTGATTTTACCTTACAGGTAGACTCTTGAAACCATCATACTTATACTCACTTGACTTAAATAATTTAACAGGCATTGGTTAAAAGTTTTGATTTGATTTTTTTCCTCTTTGAAATTAAATTAGGGTAAAACAAATACTGATCAATACTTAAAGTCTAATTAATGACTTAAGTCTATAAAATGGACTATACAAACCGATCTTAATCTAGACTAAAATATTTAAAATACGAGAAAAATGATTTCAATTTTTTTTAAAACAAACTTGCTATCATATAATATATTAAGCAAATTAGTTTCAGGAATAAAATAAATATGTAATTAAAGTTAACTAATATACAGACTGTACCGTTACATGGGAGAATCATTTCATTGGTAGACAGGAGACAAACAATGAATAGAGTTCATATAAACATGTGCCCCATTTGACCTTGTTCCCGATCTATAGTCATGTTTGTACTCCAGTAATGTGGAGCTGATTAACTTTATAGGAAGTGCTCAAAACGTCCACTTCCGACAAACAGCTGATATTTTTGAAAGAGTGCTGCATTCTACGACACGATGACTGAAGGCTTGCGTTCAGGCCGAAGGTGGCCATTTTGAGCACTTCCTATAGCGTTCCACATTACTGGAGTACAAACATGACTATAGCTCGGAAACAAGGTCAAATAGGACACATGTTTATATTAACTTTTTTTTAAGTGTTTTTCGTTTCCTGTTCCCCACTGAAGTGGGTCCAACATGTTACAGTACACCCTGTATATTAGTTAACTTATGTTACATGAGCATCTAGTGTATTTCTGATGTATAAATATATTATATATACCAAAGTGATATATATATATATATACACAACTTTTGTTGCATATTAATTTTAATCCTGGAGATTATTTGCTTTGAAATAATGAATTCCTTAGGAATTCACTAGTTTATTTCACAATGTCAGCTTTTTTTCCATCACAGAGAGGTAAAATAGTTCAATATTATGTTGATGCTTCCTCAAGGCCTACCAGAACCTGACCTTCTTCTACGTGAACACCGTACCAGAGTGGCAGAGCGTAAACGCCGGCAACTTGGCGTCAATGGAGAACTCCGTCCGCCATTACGCCACTGACCACCGCGTCGACCTCCAGATCACCACCGGGACTCACGACACCCTGACCCTCCCCAACCAGGATGGCAGACCCAGACCCATCTTCCTCCACCTGGAAGGGAAGACGCCGAGAATCCAGGTCCCCAAGCTACTGTGGAAGACCGTGTACAACCCGAGGACCAAGGCGGCCATCGCTTTCGTGGTCGTCAACAACCCTTTCCTGAAGACGTTGGAGGAGGATTACGTCATATGCCAGGACGTTTGTCGAGAGTACGGCTGGGGGACTGAGGCCTGGAGGAACATCTCTAAGGGGTACATCTACTGCTGCGAGGTAAGGGATCTACGGGAGGTCGTGGACTACGTGCCGTATTTCAAGGTCACCACTGTTTTACTTAACAAGTAGAGCATGACTTTATTCACACTGGCGTCAACTAGCCTGAGTAGATGGTGATTGGATGCTCAGAGGGCCACTTGTGTAAGTGGCGTGTTAGTATGAGTAGGTGCTGAGTACCTGCAAAGTATGCTTGGGACTAAGCTATTGTGCCACTCACGTTACGACATCCTTTCTTGGAAGAACAATCGCGCAACTTGTCTTGGCAAGCAAATCAACACCACTATTATTGAGCATTCACTTAACAACTACCCAGGCTCATTCTTGAATACGGCCCTTAGAATCATAGATTAGAGTAAAGGTTAGATTGCTCTTTGAAGCTGTGCAATAACTAAGCCGCGAAACCATTGTTTAAAACATTTGATTAGGAGCAAGAAGTAACAATGGCAGAATGACGTGTGGCCTTGCATTGGTCACATTAGCCAATTAAAAAAAATTGTGTTGAATCGATTAAAAAAAATATTTCTCCTAATTTATTAAACATATTATATACACTGTTTAGTATTTTAGCAGTTTGAAAATCAAAACCAAAATAAATCCATATTATATTTTTGACTACTTGATTCAAGCAAGACCTATTACTAAACATAAAATCCACCTTATGTTTTACCTTTAAACAGCTGACAATCATCATCCATCTATGTTGACATAATGCACAGCAAATAAGAAATGAGTCTATCCTTTTCAATGCTTAGAAAATGGCACACTCGCACAAGATTCGATAACACATACTTTACATTTGGCCTTTTTTTTTTTTTTTGTAAAAGTTGGTGCTATAGTTCCAAGTTGCCTTAAGTTTCAGTGGAATTCATAGCAGAAAGCTAGTAGACAGTGGTTCTTTCAAAATAATCAGTCACATGAGGTTTCCATTTGTGATTTCTCAAAGAATCAACGGAATTCTTATTGAAATTGGTGAATAATTCAATTTGACCTTTGTATGAATTTCAATATCAAATGTGCATAAAATTGTGTTTAACATAGGTAAGTTTTACCTATGATCAGAAAAGTATGTTTAAATTTGTGGGAAATTCAGAATCATTTTACAATTAAAAAAAGAAAAAAAAAAGTGTTGTCAGTAATTTTAGGATTAAGAAAATGTGTACACTATCTTAGATAATAAAAATGAACAAATGAATGAATGCCATTTTTTTAAATTGATTTTTTAATAAAAATCTTCATTTCAATTTTCTGAATTGGATCATAAATCTAAAATCAAATAATTTCTTTTCTGTATTATTTAAATTCTGTTTAATTATCAATACTTCTTTCCATGTGTTTATTTTTTTATCCTAGTTCATCTTAAGATTAATAAAACACACACATACTACCAATTAATCCATAATTATAATAAAAGGTGGTAAATGTATAGTCACATAAGATTGTAAATCTGAGAGATATACATTTGAAAGAACAAGCAACTTTTGGTATAAAATAGGGTGTGCCATTTAAATGTAGTCCAACACAAGATATTATAAAGCTATGGTTTTCAAGTAATAGTAATAAAAAATACACATCTTGTTAAAGTAAATACTTATTTTTTTTATATAAAAACATAATCATTGTTGACCTGATTATTTTTACAGCACAAGTTCTAGCTAGAATTTACTGTTTATTATTTGTAAAAAAAAATATTTAAAATAAAATTTTTCCAAAATTAAAAAACCCACATATTTTGTAGTAAACTATTTTAAGTTTTATTTATAATATTTTTTAAATATCTCTATGTAAAGTAAATACTAGTCTTTTTAATACAAAAATAAATGTTTAAAAAATGTTCCAAAAGAAAAAAAATAAACCGCTATCATAGTTTCAGAAATTAAATAATTTACAAGTTTTTAATCCAAGTTCTCTTTAGAATACAATTTTATTCACCCCTAAATTGAAAATTTATTAATTCATTCAGAGTTTTGTAAAATAAAAATACACACACATGAATATAACACTAATTGGCCTGATAAATGATCATCCAATATTGAACCATTGAATCAGAAAACTCTTGTTTCCCTAAATAATTCAACTAAAGTTAGTATGAGATAAAATGTGTTCTGTTGGTTGTATCGTTTTGAAAGATAAATAAAATGTTCTATGCCACACACCTAATTAACCGCATTTTTAAAACTACAAAACTCAGTCTAATTTGTTATGTTAATTATACATTTTTCATTTAATACATTTTTATATTAAATGCTAACACACAATATTTTGTGCTAGTTAAATAAGATAATCAATTTTTTTTCTTATATTAAATACCTCTAAATTGTTATTTAATTGTAAAATTATCATTATAACTATTTTAATGCAGATTATTAAATTAACATAAGTGTAGATTTTAAAAATATAACTAGGAATATTAATTATGTGTATAGTCAACCTATAATAATATTTGCTTACGTCATCATATCGATGATTATTTAATTACTTTCCATATTTTAAAGTCAGAAATATATATATTTAAAAATATTTGTAACACTATTTATTAATTTACTCATAAACCATCTTTTATGAATAAAATATTTAGTCATAATCTTAGTAATATTAAAAAAAAATATTTTAAAGGTTGACAAGCACATACTAGTTGCCACCAGAACATCAGGGTTAGTATCTTAACATCTTAGCAGTGGCGTATTGTGAATTGTTACTAGAGTGTACAGAGTTTGTTCAAACCGTTTCTGGGATTTATTATCATCAACAGGTTGAACACCCATTGGTCGAATGGGGAACAGGTTAGGGAATAACAAATCACAGGGACAGTTTTAACAAGCTCTGCTTACCCTGGAAACACGCCACGCCCTGATACTAAATATTAGCGGCATTGGAACGTAAGGGTCCTGGGTTCCTACCTCTGTGAAAACATTACTGGGCCACTTAGATCAGCATGGGACCCTTAAAAGTTCCATTTTCAAAGGCAGAAAACTCCAAATGCCTTAACCTTCCCTCCTCTTACCCTCTCCTTTGAATCCCTCCCTTTCCCCCTTCCCATCATCATCATCATCATCATCATCGTAATTTGAAAATGGAGTCCCTTCTGGGGTAGTTTCTAATCTTCGTTTGCCAAACTCTGGCAAAGGATTCATTTAAAATTAATTACAAGAAAACTTGGTTGTAAAAACTAACATTATTTTAGTAATTACTGTCTAAATTACATTCAAATAACTGAAATTAGTAAACCAATTAAGATATATTTTAAATGGTTGATATCAAGGCCATATACTGAAGGAAAGTGTATTAATATTTTTCTTTTGTATTCCTCCTCAAAAGATAGTCCAGCGGCTGATTGGAGTCTTAAACCAAATATGTTTAAAAAATTATTTCTGAAGAGATTTAGTGTTAAAAAATAGCCCCCATCTTCTGTTGGAGGACTTGACCAAGAAATAAGCCTCCTCTTGCCCACAGCCACAAATAAATGTTTGGATGCCCTGATTGACATATAAAAAAAGATTGTCATCTATTAATAATGTTTGTTTGCACAAATTTTAAAATTATTACTTTAACCCGTAACTACTAAGATTCTTTGTGGCCCCCCTTTTTTTTTTACTGAACTGTAATATTCTTTGGCCCTATTTAGTAACTTCCCTCGGACAGGACTCCATTAGGCATGGTAACAACATCTAAAGCTTCCTCTGGCTTCTGGTTTCGTCGAACTGGCCCATAATGTGCATTTATATCCTGGAGCATTTTACAACCTTCAACACTTCAGATCAAGTGGTGTTCTTTTGTAAATCTTAAAAAAAAAACACAAAAAACATTTTCAAGATCATGAAATTAATTTTTTTTACAAATGTTTGAACAAATCTATAAAGAATTTTCGATCATATATTTGGCTTTCCAGTTTGAAAATTCAAAGGTTTTTTGAATTTCCTTTTCTCAGAATTTGTTCGAACTAGATTTGGATTTAATACAGTATTTTATTAATCAGAATCTTTAAAATTTTATTTTTATAATATTAAGGTGACCAATTTTTTTACAATGAAAAGGAGGACGAAAAAATTTAAGAAAAAAGTACAACGTAATTAAATGAAACATTTTATTAACTAAAAAAAAAAATACACTAAT
Source organism: Timema podura (assembly GCA_033556935.1). NCBI lineage: Eukaryota > Metazoa > Arthropoda > Insecta > Phasmatodea > Timematidae > Timema > Timema podura. Next base: position 81,361,429 of record JAVRXN010000011.1, read on the forward strand.
TATGCTTACATCCCTTTTAATTATTGAATTAAACGAGTATTTTTTCATTGAATGAATATTTTTTGGTCAATATATCATTTTCTAACGATATATTGGAAATTTAGAAGCAAGAAATATCCTTCATATTGAATTTTACGGTAAGTGCTGCAGCTATAGTATCAACATTCAATCTTGATTTTTCAATTGTTCAAAAATCATTACCAATTGAAAAAAACTCTTTCAACTGCTGCATGAGTTCTCTGAATACAGAGATTAATAGATTAGTTTTAAAATATCGAAAAGGAGGACATGTAGGAGGACACTTTTCGAGGAAGGACAGAACCTATAAAAGAAGGACTGTCCTCCCTAAAGGAGGATGATTGGTCACCTTAATAATATTGAATCCGAAATGTTCTCATATCTACTTAAGGTCTCCTTAAGGTACCATCCTTAACTGTATCAAATCCAAACCATATTCCAAAACCAAAATCGATCCAAATCAAATTCAACCCCAATGTCATCCGAATTGAAAGCTCTTCAGCTAAGTTACGAAAGGGCAACGCATTCCGTTAATGTTGAGGGTTGTGGAGCGCTCTGTTAAGGGATCACTGGAACCTGAACATTATGGTCTTGTGTTCGAACCAGGGTCCGTCACCTCATGAAGCTATAGTTACAGGTGAGCGGAACCCTCGGGGGGTGTCAAACCACGGTGGCGGGGCAATCTGACCTTGTTTGAGCTAGAGATCCACCACCCTAGCAACAAAACCTCTAAGGCTACCAAGAGTCTTGTGTATCCAGTCAACTTCTGGGGACTAGACAGAATATAAATCGTAACTAAACGATCAAATTTTTTTTTAACAATAGGTTTCTCTCGAGTGGTAAAATATCGGGGTGGGGTCTGGTTGCTAAGTTGGTCCTAGAAACTCTCTAACCCTTTGTCTTGGTAGCCTTGAATGCCTTGAGTTGAACACAGACCTTACTTTAACAATGATTTTGGTAGAAATTCTGTTTTGGAAGGCCTTTTCATCATGAAAATTTCCCGCCACTGGTCGGGTCTGTTTGGAACACAAGCCTCGCCAACGTTTCTCCCCACCACCTCTCCTCCTCCACCATGATCCAGCCCTCTCCTCTCTCCTCTACACTCTCTTTAACCACCTGTCCCCTCCTCCATTCTCCTAACATGGCTGTACCAACTCAGTCGTGACTTCTCTATCCTGTCCTGCGATAGTTCCCCCTTAAGGTGGCGGCGTAGAAAACGCGAGTCAAGGGCAGTAAATTTGCAGTTATTTTTGTTGTTAAAAACATTTTTTGGTCAAAATAAATCAAATTTTCTTCTATAGGAACATAGAGTTTAATTTTCTACACAAGGTGATATCAACAGTTGTTGAATATCTGTCAAGGGTGTCCTGGAATTCAATGACAACTTTTTCTGATCGTTTAAAGAGTTGGTCATCTAATGCCGCTATGCTCTTGACAGCCATTCAACAGCTGTTGATATCACCGTGTGAGGAAAATTAAACTCTGTTACTACTGGAGCAAAATTTTATTCATTTCGGCAAAAAAAAAAAAGTTTTGCTAAAAAAACTGCAAAAATACTGCATTCAGCTCACGTTCCCTATAACCCCCCCCCTTACCCCCCCTCTCACCCTCTAATTTATCATCTTATCCTTCCTTATCACTTCAATAGAGCTTATCAGAAATTTCCCAAACTTGAATTCTGTATCCATCCTGATCCTTATTATCCACATTTCCGCTGCGTAACCAAATTACTACCATACAGTGGGATTCTGTAATGAAATACACATACACATACATACATTTTCTAACCATGCTGTTCCCTTATAGGGTAGGCAAGAAACTGTGCATATAGCTAAAAAAATAGCAACTCCGTACTTAATCCATCTTCACTAACTTTCTCCAGACTTCTTTATCCTTGTATGCTACCTTCACTTAAACAACATCCATACACTTGAGTCTTTAATTCTTAAAACTCTTAATGTTTCTCTTTTTCACATATTCGTCTACAACACTCAGCCACGTCTTATATGGCCCACTCCTTCCTTTTGATCCACACACTCTACCTTCATACATCTGCTTCACCACTCGATCCACACTCATCCACTCAACATGCTCAAACCAACGTAAGATGCTTCTTTCACATTAACCTATTGGATTCCCTTTCAAACCGCACTCCTTCAGCACCCATTCATTACTGACACTGTCCATACGAGTTTTTTCCACATACCTTTCTTAAATATCTCATTCAAACCTCATTCATCTTCCTCTTGTGTTTCTCCTGACAAAAACACGCTTCACATCCATAAAACAATGTTTGCGTTAACACACTTTTAGTTACTGCCATCTTTGCCTCTTTCGATACTAATACTTTCTTTGCAATATTCCACATACATCCAACTACTCTCCGAGATGCACTCACCTGTCTGTCTGTCTGTACCAAATAAGGCCTTCCAAAATGGACTTTTTACCAAAATCATGGTATGCCGCTGTGTCTCTTTTGCTATGAGTGGGCAGGGCACCCTCTAGCTCCTCATTGGCAGGATGAAATTTACTGCGGTTACCGCCGAGGGTTCGCGACCAATATTTTATTTTATTTATCAGCTCGATTGAGATACGGACTGATGCTGTAGTGTCCCGCGACTGCTTTGTGACATCAGCGAACACTGTCTCCTCGATTGAAACCTCACTTCACGCAAGGACAGCATGCGTGTGCAGAGATGAGGGTTTTCAATCTTGTCGTCATTGTCGTTTTTGACTTACGAGGTTGTCTCAGAGCAAAACTTTACCAGCTATGTATCTGAAACGATCTGATAAATAAATGAAATATCAAGTAACTACAGAAAACAAATCAAATGCCTAAACAATGAAAAAAAAATATTCATATCTCATAAAAAAACAAAGCAATACAAATAAAATACTATTTATTAACTCACCAGCTGTACCTTTGCACAGGCGTCTATTTGACATTCCGTGCCAACAATTTCGCACAATTGAGGGCTGTGTACCCAGCATTAGAAACTGCTCAGTACTAATCCGTCTCTAATTTTCAAAACCCTCCATTTTCTATTAAATTATATCTTTCACGTAAACAAAGCTTTGTAACGTTTCAAGGTAATACCAAATAACGCTAAAATGATCAAATATTACCAAGTTTTAAACATTTGTCAGTGAAAAAATTATTTTATTCCAGGGCTGGCACGTTTACTAACTGTGTCGAGTCACTTGAGTGTGCTTAACTCGGTCGGTTTGAATTCCGTCATATGGTTGGGGGAGTAATGGTTATTTATGGATCCATATTCCTCATATCATATTAAAGGAGACATCTTGTAGACACTTGTGTAAATTTCACAGCTCCTAATGAGCATTTACGATGGACTCGCTGGTCATAAGACGACTTTTGGGTCCTTGTGTAAGTGTCTCATGTATGTTTGGAATCATGTATTCTTGTGTGTATGTATGAATGAATGTATGATTGAAATAGGAATTAACTTTTTGACAGTTATTGTTAGGTTTTAACATTTGAACTATTATATCACTGGTTTGATAATTACAATTTTATTGAAGATTGGTCTTACAAACCATTTACAAACAATTCTCATTTAATACACACTTTGCTGATCACTTAAATCTATAAATATCTATCTATCTATCAGTGATTTATCATGTGAACACCATGGTCACATGATGACATATTGCCAGCACAACCATACAACATAACTATCCTACAGTAAGTTATAAAAGTTACTAAAACAAATTTTAATATGACTATACGCAAAGTAATCTGAGTTACTTTCCATAATTATTAAATTATACAACAAATAAAATAAAATGTGACCAACGTTGACTGTAAAAAAAATATTGTATTTTCTAAAAACTCCTTCCTACCAGAATCCTACTTTATGTGTGTATGTGTGTGTGTGTGTGTGTGTGTGTGTGTGTGTGTGTGTGTGTGTGTGTGTGTGTGTGTGTGTGTTTTGTGTATGTGGTATATTGCTGAAGTATTTGCGTCATTTTCATCTGAATCCAGTGGAGATGAAGATAACATTAAAATATAGCTGCAATATATTTTGAGATTAGCTTTCTCATCTAGTTTGCATTTAAATTGATATATTCACAATATTATTGAAATGAGAAAAAATATTTTGAACATTATATGAGCGATCAAATGACCTTGAGAACTGTACTAACCTGGTTAGCTCAGTGGTAGAGTGTATTAGTGCAAGAGTCTTGCGTTCAATTCCCATGCCTAAATGTAATTATTGATCAAATATATTTAGATAGTGTTTTTTTTATGTAATCACTTATTGTAAAATCTATTTATAACTTTATTGTGTTTAGCTAGTTTAAAAAAAATATATTACAGCATCTAAACCATTGTATATTTTTACCAGCTAGTTATATTAGCTGGTAAAACACATAAATGTTTAGGAGAAAATTAAGTCCTAAGCTATATATATATATAATTTAGTTTGCTGAGTATGTGTGTGTGTATATATATATATTTCTTACTGTCCTATTAAAGATATACCAGTAAATATAAAAAATGTAACCAAAAAATAGGTTTGCTTTAAACACAAATGGAAGTCCTTCGATGCTCAAAAGGCACATAAATATTTACATTTATTAATATTTTATAATCAGATTAGTGATGTATTTAAAAAATTAATAGCCCAGATATTTAAGGGGTGTGACCATTTTACACTTCTTTTCATAAATTGTTGATTTTTTAATTCAAAATTAGAATTAGAATGATCAGTTTTCCACTAAAAAGTTGACGTTATATGTCGATATTATTTTTATATAACAATATATATGTTGTGAAAGGGGGTTTTGGGGGATTGACCGGGGAGGGAATACATGTGTGTGTTTCTCAATATAACTTACAGCTAGTAACAAAATTCAGCCAACTCATTTCATTCCAACAAGTAATCTTTGTACTCCGTTACCATATTGGAGGTACAAAAAAAACAAAACTTTCTGTTATTTGAAATATTGACAATTAGTTTTACAAGAGGAGGTTTTAAAGAATATGTATCTTGTAGGCGAATATTAAAACAATTCAATAGTATTTGGCTAGTGACATATAACATAAACAGTACTCTTAAAATTAAAACAAAAACAGCACATCTTATTTAAATTTGTGTACTACGTATATATGGACTCCCTTGACCCCCAAATTTACACACCCATGAAATAAACATTGGGTTGATGTTTTAACATAAACAAACATTTAAAATTCTTCAATTAATCAGCCATTCCTAATGCTATGTACATTTTTTAAATAGCTCTTATTGCTTTACCCCTCCTCAATTTTAATAATATATTAAATGACTGCTTTCAACTAAGTTTATTGATGCCTTTGTTTATTTTTTTATAATATATAATTTTGTATGGTATGCATAGGTTCATTGTGTTAAATTATGCAAATAATTCTTATTTTCCTAAATCATTTTTTATAACTTTATAATAAAACCACCGAAAGATTTAAGTAGAGTAAAATACATTTACATAAAATAATAAAAACTATGTGAGTAGGAATTATGAACTTTGTATCAAGTTTGATTAAAACATTGAGCATAATTTGAACAGAAGTATTATAGAACAATATTTGTAGTACAAATATTTAAATTTATGTAATAGATACATATTATAGCTACCATAAACATTAATATACATTTCCTCAAATGATAAATTTTTTCTTCTGATAGTAAGTTAATTAAGTGGTCTTACAAATTCAGATTTTAGACTAAATTTAATGTTTTGAAATCAAGGAAGATTAAATTTAGATTAAGGAAGAAATATTGAATATATATATTAAGGATTGTACATGAACAATTTTTGTTATAGCTCTACCAATTTTATTGACATTTTACAAATGAAAATTTATATATTACTTAAATTTAATCATTCATATAGTAATTTCTTAAATAAACCCTTGCATTTCACAATCTAACCACCATTCATACAAGTAGCCTTATTAGTATTATAATTTATTATATATATTGCTATTCACTTTTTAATATTTCATTAATATTCATCACCCCAATTACGTATTTATATTTTATTTTAAAACTAAATTTTTTTGTGCTATATTTCATTTTAGCTTTGTACAGTAATTGACTTCAAAAATGAGTAAAAATCCTTACTAAAATTATGAACATTATCAAAAATAAATTTAATATAGCAGTACTAATTATATTTTTTTTTATCTGACAAAAAGGAAATTAAATAATATATTAAAATTGAAACAGATTAGCTAATCAAATTTTAAGATAAAGTTAAAAGTTACAAAAACTTTTTTTTTTAGTTTTAATTTTTTTAAATTCAAACATTACCACTAAAAACTTTACTCCAACTCAAATTTTATATTACTCCCATAAACCACACCACTTGAGTAAAAATATATTTTTTTAAATATATAAAACATATGTATTTCTTGCTTTTGTTAAAACTGTTCAAAATATCACTTTAATAGTAGGTATTATTAGCTACTAATTTTAATAATAAAAACACAATTATCAATCCCACATTTTCTGATTGAATACAAGGTTATTTATGTACTTTTAAAATTGACAATGCATTATTTTTTCATATCAATTTTCTTTCCACAGTATTTAATTAAATAACAATAAATTTAATAAATGATTTAAACAATAATTGGATACTTACATGATTTAATTAAGGTAAATACTGTTCTTATATATCGCCAGTTTCAAGTATTCACATTTAAATCTTACAGAAATAACAGAGCTTTTAGACTATTAACATTAGGAATTCTTATTGTTACAATGTTAAGAGTTCAAGAATATTAACTAGGTTATAAAATTATCTATCAACTTTACTCTTAGATGGAAAATAAATGTATTCTCTTTATTATACCCATTCATTTTCAAGATAAGCTTGATAACATTGGTTTATATAAGAATATATTTAAAAAAATTCTTGCTAGTTGTAAAACTGTTAATTTTCTGAATTTATGAAAAATTGACTTATCCTTCAACATTAATGTCTAAGTGTTTTGTACAGTACCTACATCAAGGCATAATATTCCCTAACTACAGTAGGTAAAGAGATATCAAAATTGTTTATCTATATAATGCAAGTTTCATAATCCAGGTCATGACATATAATACATAATTATATACTTCTCGTTTCTCTTCAAAACTGGACTTATCAGAACAACAAATAAAAAATAACAACGTTATTGAATATTTAAGGCTTAACTTTTAAAGTAAAACATAAAAAAAAATGAATAACTTGAAAGGAAACCGATTAAAGTAGATAGTATCTCATATTTTATAAGCAGGATATTTATAAAAAATAAGGAAAGTGTATTGAATGTTAAATATGTAATACAGTACAACAATATAATCTTAAGGTGGGGATGTAGGGAATATGATAAAAAGGACAATGTTTTTGCAGTTTTTATAACAACACGTTTCTTTTTGGCGAAAATAAATAAAATATTGCTTCATTACAAACATAAAGTTTAATTTTTTCCCCTCGATGATATCAACAGTTGTTGAATATCTGTAATGAGCATATCGGCAATAAATGACAAACTTTTTAAATGAACAGAAAAAGTTGTCATTAAATTCCAGGACACCCTTGACAGATATTGAACAACTGTTGATATCAGCATGTGAAGAAAATTAAACTCTATGTTTCTACTGGAGAAATAATTGATTTATTTTACTAAAAAAGTTTTGTTATAAAAACTGCAAAAACACTGCGCTTTCTCGCGTCCTACTTTTTCAATAAAATGATCACTGCCATAAACTAACTTTTATAACCTAACAAGTGAAACTTTACTCGTGCTACTTACTGACACAGTTACATTTCCTTATAAACGTAAATATGTAAGTATTGCCACCATACCCAATGAGTTGTTTTAAAGACAAAAGCTATTCATTCACAAATGTAACTGTTACCAACTTATTTCATTTATAAATAACTATAAATTTTGCATTTATTCATTTAAATATTTTCCTTCATAGTATAAAAGGAATTTAAAAATATTTTTAGTCTATTTTTAAGTATATTTTATGACTCTTTATGACTTCAATACCCATGTAATTAAAATATATATCTTATATTAATTACTATAGTGTTGTACTCAATGTATTTCAAGTACATTTAATAAACTCTTTTTTTATGAAACTACATTTTCTTTGTTTTATCATGAAATTATTGTTTTCTAAATAGTTATGTGTGTTATTATATATATATATTATATATATATATATATATATATATATATTATATATATAACACAATATATTACACATAACATATATAATATATATATTCATTTTCAATTATAGATATATATATATATTTGAATGAATATTCCACTGTTGCTCATAGCGTAGTGGAGTGATGATGCTGTGATCATTCTGTTGTGTAGTGTATACGAATAGTTCCAAGGTCGCTCGTAGCGCCAGTGGAGGTAATAACGTTACAACGTATACGATCAGCCTTAGGCTTACAGTTGTGGAGGTATCAGCAGTTTCCCCTGAGGACGAGGGAAAGGTTTGTCATGTTGGTAGACCGTGTTTTCCCCTGACAATGGTCCTCATCACAACCCCGTAGAGAGTTTTTCCAAGATATGGAGTCACCTGAAGAGTAAAGAGGGAAACAGTTTACCAGGACTACCAACTTGAATCAAACATAAGGGCGAAAAGAAGTATCGGTAAAACCATGCTAAAAAACCACGCGATTATTAGTTTTAATTTTTTTTCTAAATACATAAATGCGCAATTTACAAACTTATAGCTCGCGCGCGCACACACACACACAACACACACACACACACACACACACACACACAACACACACCACACCACACACACACACACACACACACAACCACATGCACAAACACACACACGATATTAAATTCTTTTAGATACCAATCTGGATCGAACTATTACTCTTTAGAGCTTTCATTACTGATCTGAAACACTTTATATTTAAGTTATAATTTTTTATCATTGATTTTGCTTGTGAAAAAAAATATGAAACTATATTTTGAAGCATTATAGATTAGATTAATTACAGTAAACATATCATAAAGTAGAATACTATGGAATTCTTTAAAAAAAAAATTGCATTTAAAGATTTTTGAACCGAATAACCTAAAAGTAAATGAGGGAGATGATTTTAAATAAAGCTTAGCTCTTAAATGGATTAAATTTTGATCAGTATTTGTAATTCGACATACAAACAATGGATTATTTTAAAGTGTACATGTTTAACTACTTTTTTTATGGAGTACATTTTAATTTTGCAGATGATCATCAAGGCAGTGGAGCTCACCTTGTTTTTGTGTTGGATTTGGGAAATTTCCACCTGAAAAAAAAATGTTGAAAATAATTTTTAATTCAATCCATTATGTCTCATATTAATTAATTTCAGAAAACTAAACTATACAGATAAGGTGGAACTATTGAATAGTAATAATAATAATTAATTAATTGGGGATCTCATTAAATCAATATAGGCCAAAACCTTACAAAATGAACAAGTACAAAACACATCTAAAAAAATAATCCTGAGCCAGGAACTGGGCTGTCAAATTGCATGAATATTGCATTTTTTTTTAAAACACCGCTTCTTACTACCGTTCTGTTAGATGCTTGAATTATTTTGATCACAGTATTGGGCCCAATAATTAACCCTTCTTAGAAATGTGTTGGTTAATTTTACAATTTAACTTTGGAAAGATGTATTTTATTTATCAAATCATTAAATGATCTGGGGTGATCCATCAACCACATAACGACTTTTTTCTTATAATTTTGGATCCCCCATCGCCCATCAGTAACACCAAGTATACATTTAGCACCTACCCTCCAACCTGTGTACATAATTTTTCACATCAAGAGTAAATGCCATTATATCACAGGGAAGCTATTAAGCCACTAAAAGAGGTACTAAGAGTTAATACAACTCAGAATAATCAGTTATCTATAAGTTTGTTTACTAACGGTGAAAACATGAACCATTATATTATTTTGTCGACATTAGAATTTAAGTATAAGATCTGTGTTCCCTTACACTGTGATTTATCAACCCAACCCCATGTAACACCATGTAGACACTAGAGCTACCACCATGTAGTCATTAAAGATCTCCCCATGTAACACCATGTAGACATTAGAGCTCCCCCATGTAACACCATGTAGACATTAGAGCTCCCCCCATGTAACACCATGTAGACATTAGAGCTCCCCCATGTAACATCATGTAGACATTAGAGCTCCCTCATGTAACACCATGTAGACATTAGAGCTCCCCCCATGTAACATCATGTAGACATTAGAGCTCCCTCATGTAACACTATGTAGACATTAGAGCTCCCCCATGTAACACCAAGTATACATTAAAGCTCCCCTCATGTAACACCATGTAGACATTAGAGCTCCCCCATGTAACACCATGTAGATATTAGAGCTCCCCCATGTAACACCATGTAGACATTAGAGCTCCTCCCATGTAACACCATGTAGACATTAGAGCTCCCCCCATGTAACATCATGTAGACATTAGAGCTCCCTCATGTAACACCATGTAGACATTAGAGCTCCCCCATGTAACACCAAGTATACATTAAAGCTCCCCTCATGTAACACCATGTAGACATTAGAGCTCCCCCATGTAACACCATGTAGACATTAGATCTCCCCCATGTAACACCATGTAGACATTAGAGCTCCCCCATGTAACACCATGTAGACATTAGAGCTCCTCCCATGTAACACTATGTAGACATTAAAGGTCCTCCCATGTAACACCATGTAGACATTAAAGGTCCTCCCATGTAACACCATGTAGACATTAGAGCTCCCCCCCCATGTAACACTATGTAAACACTAGAGCTCCCCCCATGTAACACCATGTAGACATTAGATCTACCCCTCCCTCAACCCCCTCACAACAACGTTACGTGGTTTAAGGACGACTCCTAAGATAAATTTCTCTTTTAACGTTCAGTTCAAGTGAATTTTAAAAGAGCGGATCTCTTGTTTGCTGAGCGAATCCGGATAACTATTTTGACTTGATGGCATTTGACGTATAAAATTAGTTTACACAGTAACCGAGAATCGTTAACGAGTCTTGACACCAAGGCCGTAGCCAGCCAATAATTTCAGAGGGGGTTTGGTGGGCACATCCCCCAATTGCTGAAAGCTGGAAAAAAAAAATCTAAATGATAAACAGTTCTAGAAGCTCTCTGAAGTGTTTTTTTTTCTGGTTAAAGTAACTCACTAACTGCCTACGGTTTGGAAAATTTCTAAATATTAAACACTTTTTGAAGCTATGTGAAGTTTTTTTTATGGTAAAATATGGTAAAATGCCGAAGGCTAGGAAAATTTCGAAATATTTAACACCTCTAGAAGCTCTCTGAAGTGCTTTTTATGGCAACACAGCCCCCTAATTTGTATTTGTATCTTAATTTTAATATTTTTGAACCATAAATAAAGCCATATATATTCTGTTCATAAATTTCGCGGGGGGTTTGAACCCCCAAAAACCCCTCCCTGGCTACGGCCTTGCTTGACACAAAACTACAGAAGCACATGAGTTTACATTACCTGGAAGGACCTGAAAGGGTCCCAAATGACAAGGTCAGCGTCCATGCCCTCTTTGAGGCATCCCTTGCGGTCCTGCAGCCCGCACAGTTTGGCCGGGGCGGAGCTCAGCAACCTGGTCACATCCAGGAAGGTGAACCCTCTGAGACGTGCCTCCGTCCAGAATAACGACAGGCCTGAAATGCGAACAAACAGTTACCCGCTTCAGGGGCCGCATGGTCTAAGGCGTCACTCTCGTGCAAGACTAGCCTGCTGATTACGGGGAGATCAGAGTTCAAATCCCGGTCGGGTCTAATGAGCGTGGTTTTCCTTAAATGGTTTCCCATTCTTCTTTCATGCAAATGCGGGTAGATTACCTATTAAATTCTTCCTTCGTCATTCCTATCCTTTTTAGAGTACTTATAATATACTATGCATACGTCCTGAACAGGTAGTAAGACGCGGTAATAGAAATAACAATACAAGATTGGGTATTAACACACCTTATTCTCTTATTTTTTATCCCTTCTTCTTTATACACACTCCTCTATTACCTTTGGCCATTACTACACGCCTTATTCTCAAGTATATTTTCCTTTACACTCTCCTTTACACACCTTTCTTGACATTGCATTTATCCTACACCTTCTTAGTCCACTGTTCGTTATTAATTACACTTATATCCTTACTTCTGGACTTACTCTACACCTTTCTCTACTTACTCTACACCTTTCTCTATTCCTTCCCTACCAGCTTTATCCACACTCTTATATACCCTTTGGGTTTTAGTGTACATCTTTCTCTCTCTTCCCTTTCCATCTATTTCCGCCAGTTTATTTTATTTATCTTAGACGCTATTACACACCTTCATTTCTTCTCTTTTATCCTTTACAATCTATTTTACCTACACTACTACTTTTTTTTAAACTCCAAACCTTCCTAACTAGTCGTTCTCACTTCTACTGTTCTTTTTCGGTATCTTTCTGTTTTATCTTAAAATTACCACACACCTTCCACTTTGCTAGTTATATATTTTCTACCAAAGATGACAAATGAACGAATTATGCCTAGAGCTTTCTCCTTTATCGGTTATAATCCAGACCGACAAAGCGAAAGTGATCACCAATCAGTAGGTGCCAGGCCCTAACAGCCCATCCGTACCACATGGCAATCAAATCTCATCTAAGCTGATGACTGTACCAAACTGTAGGGATGATATTCCTCCCCAAGCCGACAAGAAGTCTCCCTGTTCCAGTTTCTTTAGGTCCGGGGTGCAGGGGGAGTGGTCTGACACCACCATGTCGAGGTCGCCTTCATGTAGAGCCTTCCACAGGAGCTCCTGTAACACGCAACATACAGTACACCTTCGTCTGCAGGATGTATATCTGTCAAGGGGCTTTCGGATTCTTAACCTCTGTACCACTTTTATATTCTAACAAGCGACCTATTCAGAAATTAACAGCTCCACCCCTGATGGAAGTCTAGCCAGGGCGGGGGCTTTCCTAGCTGTATGGTGACGACAGGGAGCGATAACAGGTAGGGCCTTATAGGTCTAAACAATTTTCACTGCGCGCGTTTACGTGCGTGGCTACACTCGGAGGACACATCTATGATGGGTTATAGGAGCCTTGATAGAATTATCTGTTTCCCGATCCTGGAGGCTGAACCTAATACGGCAAGTGGGCTCACGTTTTGAAAAGTCTCCGACTTATAAGGTGGTTGTTTAGGGACGTAGCGGCGTTCTTTAAGGTCCATAGCCACTTCAGTGGCATAATGGTCTATGATGTCACTCTCACAATAAACTGGACTGTCGATGAAAGGTAGATCAAAGTTTGAATCCTGGTTAAGGTGTGCTCTGAGGGTGTTTTTACTAAATAGTTTTACACTCTTCTCCCATGCAAATAATGGCACATTTCCTAACAGTTTTACTTCCTAATACCTAATTCATTAGCGTGATTATGTAAATGCGTACAATACAAAAGGGTGGGGAGACGTGATGACAAAAATAGAAAATAAAAGGAAGCAGGTTCAGACACAAGAAAGGTTCATGCCCAACACATATTTCTCTGTTAGGCAGAAACCTCGGTAGATAAGTTGGGAGAAAATTGGAGTATTAATAAAAACAATCCTATGCTTTAAATAGTATTTAAGTTTCAGTTTAGAAAGTAAAACATTGACTTATCACAATATATACTAAATACATTTACGTACATATATTAATTTCTTAAAACTAAACATATTGCCCACATAGGTGGGCACGCGGAATACAATTTCAGGCTCGTCCAGTCTGGTTTGCCAGTGACGTGGAAGTCGGGGTTTAAATCCCGTACAGGTGTAATGATAGTAGTTTTTACGAATGGTTTCTCACTCCACCTCCACGCGAATATAGGGAGATTGCCTCTAGATTATACCTTTCACGTCATTACTTCATAGGTTAACTAGCCAGGGCACCCGCTTCGGTGGCCACGTGGTCTAAGGCGCTACTCTCGTAGTAGACTAGACTGCCGATGACGGGGAGATCAAGGTTTGAATCTCGGTCGGGTGTACTAAGGGTAGTTTTCCCAAAATATTTTTTCACTCTCTCTCTCTCCACACAAACGCGGGTACACTACATATAAATACAACCTACCTAATCCCTAAAACCATTAGGGTAATTAGTTCATAAGTAAGACGCGGTGCTAAAGAAAAATAAAAAATGAGCCGGGTGAATGCTTAAGACGCAGGGGACAATCTCACCCTGTTTGGTTGGCCGCGCACCGGAGGGCAGCACTTGTACTGCGTGGCGCAGTTAGGTACTTCCTCCGCCGCTAGAGTGAGGTAGTGATGGCAAGTCTCGGCCGTCAGGAGCGCTCCTTGTTGCTTCGCCGCGTGTACCAGGGGAAGAGCCTCAGCCGCGGATAAGTGGACTATATGACATCGAACGCTGTGGAATGACGGAGTAGTGGAGATATGTTAGTGATGATAATATACTGGACCACGATCAGGTAAACAGTTTAATTTAATTTAACTGATGATTTATTTATCTATTTATTTGAGGTGTTTAACGTCCACTTTCTGAAATGACTGATTATATCAGACACGAGAATTTCTATGAGCGAGAACGAAAGGGCCTACCAATTTTTCAGGGGAAGGTATTTTCACATACCTTTTAGAGTTCTTTTACATGTCACAATCGACAATGAGACTGAAGGCTTTACTTACCCCTCCGAAGGAAGTTGTGCTACGGAGTTTTAGCTCTCAAGTATAATCCGTCGAACTCAGCTGGGTTTGAACCCACGAACATCGGGTCTTAAGGGGAACGCCTTACCCCAAGACCACCAAGGTTGACACTACTGATGATGTTCTATGATAAAACTTAAGTGTTTTTCATTAATATATGAATGATTTGGTTAGTCTAGGCTAATCGAAGAATCACATAAGTGAGGTAAGGATGAGAAGGTGGATTTGAGAGGAAATGGACTCGTGTTGGCGTAGGGGGAGAGTGGAGAACCACCGGACTAGCAAACAAGATGATAC
Source organism: Timema podura (assembly GCA_033556935.1). Lineage (NCBI taxonomy): Eukaryota > Metazoa > Arthropoda > Insecta > Phasmatodea > Timematidae > Timema > Timema podura. Next base: position 81,376,512 of record JAVRXN010000011.1, read on the forward strand.
TGAAGCTTTTAATCCAAATCACCACCTGTGCAGTTTTTTTAGACGGTCGTTATTTTAATAGGTCAGAGAGGTACACAGTTTCCAGGTACAATCTTTTCCGACACCTCATTTGTGGTTAGCGAAATGTAATTAATTCAGTACTAGATTTTAATTACGAGTTTCATTTGAAAAATTTCATCCACACCGATGAGTTCATGGTCTAAAGTTTGATTCACACGTTCGCCGAAAATAGAGAACAGAATCTGCTTGAGTGGCACAGACATTACACACCGTATGTTGACCCATGATGCATTGCAATGCTAACTTAAACACCTAATTATCAAAATATTTTATTTTATAGTAGATAAACATATATTTTGAGATAATTTCCCTGATTGATGTTTTCAAATTATAACGCTGTGTCGTGACACAATCAAATAGATCAAAACACACACTTTACATCAACGAGTAATTTAAAATCTCCTCACAACAACCAACGAAGCTGTCTGCCTGCTTCTGGCTGTAGAGCACATGTGTTATCAAATGCGCATGCGTACTGATTTGAGATATTTGGTTCTCCTGTGCCGAACACCTCGGACAGAGCAGACAAAGTAGAAATGAGTTGAAATTAAGCGAAACAGCTCGCGCCGATGAGGCGGAAATCTTGTGATTGGCTTATAACTCGTCACGTGTCCACGTTTATGTTCTGCGCTATTTTTTCTTCGAACGTGTGAGTACACAGTAAGACATTAAGTTCACGGTATACTCCGAGAATGGGAAGGCAGAACTCCAAGATGGGCTTGTTAGGAGTCTACTAATACACTGTTCTCTGCAATTTAGTATAAAACTTAACCTTAAAGGCCAATGTATACTATAGATTCGTTCATCTAATTGTGTACAGTTGGTCAAATGGATATTGAGGTTGAAGGAATAGTTTACTTGTATAGTCAAACCTTAATGGCCTTGGAAAACTCTCCTGGGCTAGGTCATGGATTTCCTCCGTGTTTTCCTCCTATCCGTTCTTTTAGCTAATGCTGGTGCACTTCCTCTGAGACTTTTCAAATCCCTCTCCTAAGAATAGGTCACTAATCACAGCCTTGGTGTTGAGCCCTTCCCTTACAAATAAAAAATCCTTGTGAGATATTTAGTTATCACAGGATAAAGAGGCTTTCGTTGAAGATCTGTTAGTAAAAGCAATAATATTAAAACCGACAGTTAAAAAAGAGAAAGAGAGACAATATCACTGGCTCTTTAACGCTTTGATCAGGTCATCCCGATTCGGACCTATGATACATTGGGGCAATCTCTCGACACACATTTGTCTCCGTTTGGACCAAAGAGACAGTGGCCATCTCCCGACACACATTTGTCTCCGTTTGGACCAAAGAGACAGTGGTGCCATCTCTTGACACGTATTTGTCTCCGTTTGGACCAAAGAGACAGTGGTGCCATCTCTCGACACACATTTGTCTCCGTTTGGACCAAAGAGACAGTGGCCATCTCCCGACACACATTTGTCTCCGTTTGGACCAAAGAGACAGTGGTGCCATCTCTTGACACGTATTTGTCTCCGTTTGGACCAAAGAGACAGTGGTGCCATCTCTTGACACGTATTTGTCTCCGTTTGGACCAAAGAGACAGTGGTGCCATCTCCCGACACACATTTGTCTCCGTTTGGACCAAAGAGACCGTGGTGCCATCACTTGAAGTAAATCTGTCTCCACTACTCTGCGTGCAGCATTAAGGCAGTCGCCTTTTTAAGTTGGAATGAAAAGGGACGCGAGAAAAGGCCAGTGTTTTTTACAGTTTTTATAGCAACACATTCTTTTGGTCAAAATAACTAAAATATTGCTACGGTACAAACATGGAGTTTAATTATCTTCACACGATTATATCAACATTTGTTGAATATCTGTCATGAGCATAGCGGCACTAGACGAGAAACATTTAAATGAAGAGAAAAAGTTGTCATTAAATTCCAGGACACGCTTGACAGATATTCAACAACTGTTGAAGAAAATTAAACAGGAGAAATGTTTTATCTATTTTTACCAAAATAATGTTTAGCTATAAAAACTGCAAAAAAGCCACTGATTGACCTTTTCTCGCGTCCCCTACACTCCCAACCTTTCAGTCTTGTGCTACCTGTATTTCAGACAGAGCTGGGTGACGATCCTTATCGCCTCCACCTCCATGACAGGGGGCCGAGAGTTGAGGAAGGTCTGGTACTGGCAAGGGTCATCCGACCTCTCCTTGTCTTCCAGGTCAAGGTCACACTCTGCGTGGAACTGAGGAGGAAACACTGTATCATCAATTATATATCTTCATCCACTGCAATCAACACTTGATAAATTAAATTGGCTCTTTTTTGGGGGGTTGGAGCGGGAGGGGGTATCAAGATCACGGATACGGACAACTGGGTGCCGCCAAACGGGTGAGGCCAACTGGGTGCTTACGAACTGGGCACTGGGAAGACTGGGCACCAGGGTCCATTTTTAAAAATGTTTTAGTTGTAAAAAATTAAAACAAGCAAAAAGACACCAGTTAGGTTAGGTTAGGTTTGGCTAGGCCAGGTAAGGTTGGGTTAACTCATCTTTACGTGGATAATTTTAGGCAAAATTCCTATTTTCATGGTTTTTTGTGTTATACTTTTTTAATTTTCTTTTAATATCAAGTAGTTTAACTTTATAAATATATAGCAAATTTAGTTTCCTCTCTTATTAATTTTTAAAACAACTCTAAAAAATGAGTATTTAGTCAATTTTTTAATTACGTTTGTACACTGGCGCACAGTTGTCCTAGACCATCAAGATCGGGTTGGAAGGAAAAGTGAGTTGAAGTCAGAGTATTTTAGAAAAAAACAACAACACCTTTATCGCCCAAAAATAAATAAAATATTGTTTCATTTCATTGAATAGGTAATCGGCCCCATGGTGTAGTGGTCATTGCGCCTGGCTACGACCCAAGGGATCCCGGTTCGGTTCTTGACACTTCTAGATTTTTCTGTGAAGTAGTTGGTCTGTAACAGGGTCAAACTCAGCCTCGTGAGAAAATATGAGGAGCTACTTGAATTAAAAACTTAGCTGTTATAGTCAAGAAAACTGAGATTAACGACCGGAGGTTTTTTTTTTTGCTGACCAGGCCCGGAGGGGGGTGCAGATCGAGTAGTTGGTAGTTGGGAAAACGGAGAGAGAGACACACACAGTTTTGGTGAACTGTCCTTTTTCAGACCGCAAAAGAGGAACAAATATGTGCAGAACTTTGATGTAGATGTCTTGGCAGTAGTCGAAGTTCTCAAGTCACTCATTAAGTTCTTCAATGAGCTCCGGGAGCAGTTTGATTTGTATGAAGAGAAGGCTCTTGAAGTTTGCGAAAAGAAAACTTACGAGGAAGATGAGAGACGGAAGACGTCAAGCGGACGAAACCCGCGATGGCGAGGTAAGTTTTTATGGGCGATACAATTTCAGAGTGAACACATTCATCCCCATTGTTGACAAACTGAAAGAAGAAATGAAAAAAAGAATGGTTGCGAAGATTTCTCAGACAGATTTGCTGCCATCACAAAAAAATGTGGACTTTGACCCGTGCAGAACTTGAATACGAGGGGAGGAAACTTCTCAAACTTTTTAAGGAAGAGTTAAAACCGTCGGTCAGTGACGAGCTACTTCACCTCAAATCTCATCTTCTGACCAGCAAGGATGAAGATATGAAGCCAATATCATTTCGCAAATGACTAAGGAAAAATTATCTGCGAACACTCAATCCAAATGTGGATATCCTATGTTGGCACAACTGCTACGAATGCATCAGCTGGGGAGGTCCTTTTCTAGTTTAAAAAGGATAGAAAGAATTCAAAAGATCGACGCTGCCGCTTCTCTGCATTGAAGCTGATTTTACTAAAAGTGTTAGTTTCAACCGCACCATCGAATCGTTTGCTTGGTCCAAAGTAAGAAGAAATAAATTTTAGAATTTTAGAAAACTGTGTTAAAATAACTTTGTATTAAAAATATTATTTGTTTTCTGTATTTTTTTTTTCTAATTTTACTGTTGTATGGACTTAAATCTTGCGTAATATTATGTTTCTTTAAATTTATAACCTTTTCAAATATCAACTGTATTACGTTATTATAACTTACCATAATATTCTCAATTCATATTTTATATACAAATCAGAAAATAATGTGATCTAGTTTATTTTAAATTAACTTTTAATATTAAATAATTTTAACGCTAAACAAGTACGTATTCAATGTATGTTAAAAACAAAATATTTCAGAATAAAGAAAAGCTATTCATATTTAATATAAAATCTGTTGAGATATGATAGCTATTGGAAGATTTTAAATAATTTTAATATATATATATATATAGGTGGGAAGGGGGGAGGGCGTAGCCATGAAATTTGGCCTAGAGTGTAAAAAAGTGCAAATCTGGACCTGATGCTGACCACATGACACACGATATTCTCATAAGCTGGCACTATCGTCACCAGCAGACGGCGGCCATTCGGTTTATTTGGGTCAGTTTCGGGTTGACGCAGTGTTTTATTTATTTTGGCAATTTTTTCTATGTGATAAAAACTGTAAAATTATGAACCGTAAATCAGATCACCTACCCCTTCACATTGCTAATCTTTAGGCTATATGAAATTTAAATGAACCAATCCAAAGTCACAGGATGAGGAGGTTGAATTTGTCTGGAAAGGCAACTTTTTTTTTGGTCAACTTCCTTCCCATTTTTCTAGTATAAGCAGAGCCGGGATTTGTAAGCCAATCCCTCATAAGAATCACAGTTTAGCTGAGCTAATTACACACAGTCAATAATTTAATATGAACCAATTATTGTCTCGTGGGCTGTTGCCAAGGCAAGCATAACTTGACGAGACTGTACTTGTGAATTGCCTTCTCTCATTCACTATCAAACCTTACCTTTAAGGGCAGTGCACATACTTGAGGTTACTGCATTATTGTATGTGTGGTTGGTAAAATAAACAGTAAGGGAGGAAGGGACAGTTTGTTAGTACAGTCCCATCAAGTGGAGACCCCCAGAAACATCTTTACCTAAGGTTCATAGCAACACAACACTGGTATTAGACAAAGAGGGCCATTTACTAGGAGGTTTAGTTACAGCCAGAAGGGAGGAAGTCCCTTGCAACTGCTGAAGGGTCGTGTAGTAATAGGTTTAGTTACAGCCAGAAGGGAGGAAGTCCCTTGCAACTGGTGAAGGGTCGTGTAGTAATAGGTTTAGTTACAGCCAGAAGGGAGGAAGTCCCTTGAAACTGCTGAAGGGTCGTGTAGTAATAGGTTTAGTTACAGCCAGAAGGGAGGAAGTCCCTTGAAACTGCTGAAGGGTCGTGTAGTAATAGGTTTAGTTACAGCCAGAAGGGAGGAAGTCCCTTGCAACTGCTGAAGGGTCGTGTAGTAATAGGTTTAGTTACAGCCAGAAGGGAGGAAGTCCCTTGAAACTGCTGAAGGGTCGTGTAGTAATAGGTTTAGTTACAGCCAGAAGGGAGGAAGTCCCTTGAAACTGCTGAAGGGTCGTGTAGTAATAGGTTTAGTTACAGCCAGAAGGGAGGAAGTCCCTTGAAACTGCTGAAGGGTCGTGTAGTAATAGGTTTAGTTACAGCCAGAAGGGAGGAAGTCCCTTGAAACTGCTGAAGGGTCGTGTAGTAATAGGTTTAGTTACAGCCAGAAGGGAGGAAGTCCCTTGAAACTGCTGAAGGGTCGTGTAGTAATAGGTTTAGTTACAGCCAGAAGGGAGGAAGTCCCTTGCAACTGGTGAAGGGTCGTGTAGTAATAGGTTTAGTTACAGCCAGAAGGGAGGAAGTCCCTTGAAACTGCTGAAGGGTCGTGTAGTAATAGGTTTAGTTACAGCCAGAAGGGAGGAAGTCCCTTGAAACTGCTGAAGGGTCGTGTAGTAATAGGTTTAGTTACAGCCAGAAGGGAGGAAGTCCCTTGAAACTGCTGAAGGGTCGTGTAGTAATAGGTTTAGTTACAGCCAGAAGGGAGGAAGTCCCTTGCAACTGCTGAAGGTTCGTGTAGTAAGAGATGTAATTACAGCCAAAAGGGAGGAAGTCCCTTGCAACTGGTGAAGGGCCGTCTCCACGTCAGAGAGCGAGACATGAGGGAACTCGTCCACGCCACTAGGACACAGGAAACACTTGAACCCCACCACACCCGCGTCAACCAATCCTCTCAGTTCATCCTGCAACAGAGATACAGACTCAAGGTCCTTTTAATCAATCTAGAAACACGTCTTGCAAGAGAGCTAGAAGTTACTTATAGACAATCTAGAATGATATCTTGCAAGAGAAAGAAAAGTTCTTCATACACAATCTAGATTCATCTCCTGCAAGAGGTACAGAGGGTCCTAATAGATAATTTAGAGTAATATCCTGCAAGGTCAATGATAAAGAAAAAGTCCTGGATAATCTATAATAATGTCCTGCAGAAAATAAGAAAGAGGAGAAGAAAAAGAGCGTCAATTTCGTGTTACCTCCTGGTGTCAACTGAGGGAACCAGGACACAGGAGCCCAAACAAAAATGTCACGATAGTTAAACGTGCAGTTTCTAAACCAAATGATGAAACGACTTACAAACTAACTTAGCTCTAGAACAGTCACAATAATCGTCTAGTCAATTGTTCATTGTGAAAAGGCTAAACTTCCACCATGTCGAGATTTGAACTCTGGACCATTGTCCTTGTAGACAGGTGCACTCTCCACCGAGCTAAAAAGTCATACAACAGCCGAGACCACCTCAGTAATGAAAGCTGTCCCAAGTGACCTACCTGGTTGCCAGGTATGACTCCACCCCAGAATGCTACATCGACGTGCGTTTGACCTTGAGCGGCTTTCAGTTTGGTCTGCAAGTTGCTCACAGTGGTGGTTGAAGGAATGGAGTTCCTGAAGTATGCGCAATAATCAATTCTCATTAATAAAAATTAATAATAATCTGGTTCAGACTATAAACAATTTACAGACGGTGCCTATAGGGCAGCTCCTCTTGGGATGTACTAGACCAATAGCTCTCTGTGTCCATGACGTCATTTTAACCTCGCACATGCGCATACATTTACTACTAGACAGCGCATACATAGCCCCTCCCTCTGAGCTGGACTCGACCAATATATCTCTGTGTCCATGACGTCATTTGAACCTCTGCACATGCGCATACATTTACTACTAGACAGCGCGTACGTAGCCCCTCCCTCTGAGCTGCACTCGACCAATAGCTCTCTGTGTCCATGACGTCATTTGAACCTCTGCACATGCGCATACATTTACTACTAGACAGCGCGTACGTAGCCCCTCCCTCTGAGCTGCACTCGACCAATAGCTCTCTGTGTCCATGACGTCATTTGAACCTCAGCACATGCGCATACATTTACTACTAGACAGCGCGTACGTAGCCCCTCCCTCTGAGCTGCACTCGACCAATAGCTCTCTGTGTCCATGACGTCATTTGAACCTCTGCACATGCGCATACATTTACTACTAGACAGCGCGTACGTAGCCCCTCCCTCTGAGCTGCACTCGACCAATAGCGCTCTGTGTCCATGACGTCAGTTGAACCTATGCACATGCGCATACATTTACTACTAGTCAGCACATTCATAGCCCCTTCCTCTGAGATGGACTCAACCAATATCCCTCTGTGACCGGGACGTATTGAAGAGTTACATTAAATTATGGCCAGGCTGAGTCTAGATTCGATGAGCAGTCTAGGTGTGATGAGGAAATGACTGTACGTACAATGGCATGTCGACAATGGTGGTGACTCCCCCGGCCGCTGCGGCCCTGGTAGCGCTCCAGTATCCCTCCCAGTCGGTCCTCCCTGGCTCGTTCACATGCACGTGAGAGTCAACAACTCCGGCCATAATGACTAGATCGTCCACGTCAACCACCTGGAACATCGGCACCGTGGTGGCTGGAGGAGTTACTTTGAAGAGGGACATCTCCGTAAACACGGTCCTCTCACACTAGAGTTGTGTGGTTGTTAGGGGTGCTCGAGTATTAGCTATTCATACCTGCTTCAGTGGTCGAACGGTCTAAGGCATCTCTCTAGTGTTGGACTGGCATGCTGATGACGGGGAGATCGGGACTTGAATACCGATTGGGTCAATTGTGGGTGTTTTCCCCTAAATAGTCTCTCCACTCGTCTTCCACGCAAATGCGGATAAATTTCGTCTAGAATGATTCCTTCCTAATCCAACCATGTAGCACCGTGATTAAATTAGAGCTTCGCTTATGTAACACCATGTAGACAGAGCTCCCGTCATGTAACACTATGCAGATATTAGAGCTCCCCATGTAACACCATGTAGACCTAGAAAATAGATCTCGTGGTTTATCGATGATTTCTTTACATTTCTCTCTTTTCTGTCGACTATAACAATTTCCTTACCTCCAGATCATCGCACGAATTGAGCAGTTCCCCTGTAAGGATCCTGTCAATCTTCCCATCCTGTCCTACCAGGATCCCCGCTGTCTGCAGACCACTCTCAAGGAGCACCTGCTTGCTGCGGTACAAGGTCATTCTCTAACCTCAACACACACGGATTGATAAGCAGGGCCCGGACTTAGATGATCTAAACATTCCCCAAAAATTACTTTTAATTTAAAAAAAATGAAAATTGGTTGAGGATCAAAAGTGAAAACCAGGAGTTGGAAAGCATAGAGCAGTTCAAGTAACGGGGAGGTTTGCTGATAGAAAGGATGCCTACTGCACCAAGGAAATTATGTCGAGGAACGTCATGGACAAGGAAGCTTTCAACAAGAAGAGGGTGACCTGGTGGTCTAGGGGTAAAGTGTCAGACTTCTGTGCTGAGGTCCGGGGTTCAATCCTCGGTCCCGGCACGGATTTATCTGATTGCCAAACCCTTCCTTCACCTCTGACAAGATGTGTATTAATCACAACTTGTGAATGTGAGGAATGCCAGGCCTCTACCGTGGTTCGGATTCCACGTTAAACTGTAGGTCCTCCATTTCATCTCACAATCACCCTACCATTGCACATTAGCGTAAGTGCGTATAACCCGAACGGGTAGTAAGACGCGGTGCTAATAATAATAATAATAACAAGAAGAGGTTACTGCTGACCAGAAAGTTGAGTTTGGAACTGAGGAAGAAACTGATGAAATGTTACATTTGGAGCATCGCGCTGTATGGAGCAGAAACTTGGACTTTCAGGAAGATGGAAAAGAAATGATTGGTGAGCTTTGAAATGTGGTGCTGGAGAAGAATTGAGAAGGTCAGGTTGACTAACAGGGTAACAAATGAAGTCCTAAGAAGATTGGGTGAGAAGAGAACCATTTTGGATGTGATTCTTTGGCACAACAATTTGAATTAGACACATCCTTGGTAGGAACAATCTTCTGCGCACAAACTTCTTAAAAGTAAAGGTTGAGGAAAAGAGGAGATTAAGAAGAAGGAGGATTCAAATATTGGATAACTTGAAGGAAAGAAGAAAATCCTGGGAGCTGAAGGTGGAGGTAAAGGACAGGGTGCATTAGCGGTCTAAGTTCAATGACAAAATGAGTGTATATGATCTAAAGTTTTAAAACAATTTACTTCAAACTCATCAAAATATGAAAAAAAAAAAATCATAGTGAATGCACACAACTAAATCAATCGCACACTTTGCAAATGGAAACTAAAATATATATCCACGCAATGCAACTAAACTCTTGCATTTTGCTAAATATAACATTAATTTACAAACATCTGCTTCAGAAGTAATAGCTACCCCCTTCCAACACAACCCTCTCCAGTCAAGTTGCAATCTAACCAGGAATGTGTATTTTACAACCAAAAGAGCAAAAATGATACAAAGTTCATGGCCTGCATTATACTATTATTACGACAACCTCATGTTGAAAAATAATATGTTTGAGTATTTATGTGTTTATAAAATATCGGTAGTATTTTAAAATATAGTTAATTCAACATAAATACCTAAAAACGACTCAAACACAAAATAATAAGACTTACAAATCTAAAATGAAAAAACAAAGGGCAAATAATAACCTATAAAAAAAGTTTCCTCAATCAGGAAGTCATGAACTGAGTTTATGGGGGTACTTATGAGCATTGTCTGTGATGAACAGTACCAACAAAAATACGACGTGTCATCAAAATACGAGCCCTGGCAATAAACTAAGATCAACAGCTATTTTATACATTGTTCATCTATAGTTAAAGTTATTTGTTTGGGTTTTATTTTCAGTTTATCATAAATATTATAATCATCACCACCATCATGATCAGTTCCCAGCTACTGGTGGAGTCTGTCTGGAACATAAGCTTCTCCAACTCCTCCTTTCTCCCCTCCACCATCACCCAGTCCTCTCCTCTCTCCTCCTGTCTCCCCACCACCATCACCCAGTCCTCTCCTCTCTCCTCCTTTCTCCCCTCCACCATCACCCAGTCCTCTCCTCTCTCCTCCTGTCTCTCCACCACCATCACCTAGTCCTCTCCTCTCTCCTCCTGTCTCCCCACCACCATCACCCAGTCCTCTCCTCTCTCCTCCTGTCTCTCCACCACCATCACCTAGTCCTCTCCTCTCTCCTCCTGTCTCCCCACCACCATCACCCAGTCCTCTCCTCTCTCCTCCTGTCTCTCCAACACCATCACATAGTACTCTCCTCTCTCCTCCTGTCTCCCCACCACCATCACCTAGTCCTCTCCTCTCTCCTCCTGTCTCCCCACCACCATCACCCAGTCCTCTCCTCTCTCCTCCTGTCTCTCCAACACCATCACATAGTACTCTCCTCTCTCCTCCTACTCAGTCCTCTCCTCTCTCCTCCTGTCTCCCCACCACCATCACCTAGTCCTCTCCTCTCTCCTCCTGTCTCCCCACCACTATCACCCAGTCCTCTCCTCTCTCCTCCTGTCTCCCCACCACTATCACCCAGTCCTCTCCTCTCTCCTCCTGTCTCCCCACCACCATCACCTAGTCCTCTCCTCTCTCCTCCTGTCTCCCCACCACTATCACCCAGTCCTCTCCTCTCTCCTCCTGTCTCCCCACCATCATCACCTAGTCCTCTTCTCTCTCCTCCTGTCTCCCCACCACTATCACCCAGTCCTCTCCTACACGCTCCTCTGCACGCCTTTCAGCCAGCTGTCCCTTGTTTTTCCTCTTGGCCTCCTACCCCCCCTCCACTTCAATATCCAGCATCTTCTTAGGTGTATTCTCCTCCTCCATTCTCCTATCATGGCCGTATCAGATTTAGTCGTGACTTCTCTCTTATCATATTCTGCACTAGCACCTCTTCATCTATCCCTCTCACACACTCATTTCTCCTTTAGCCATCAATATGGTAATTAAAATAATTTAAAGTCTGATTAACTATTTTCTAACACCACCACTCTCCTACTAACCCCCTGCCCCCACTCGTACCCTGAACCAACCCCCTCACCTATTTATTAGGTCACAAGCCGCCACTGCTTAAAATATTGATCTACAGTCAGCGTACTCAAGTTTGTTAGAAAGAGGGGAGGAGTTAGTGGGAAATCATTTTTAAGGACAAAAAAAAAACACCTGGCCGGGACTCAAACCTCAACCTCATCGTCCTTGGTGAACTGCGTGGACACCGTTCATTTCGTTTTGTCCGTTTTGTCTATGCACCACGTATCATTACCTATTTTGGGTTTATTGCATCTTTAGTGACCTGATGGCTTAGGGGTAAGGTGTCAGACTTCTGCGCTGGAGGTCCGGGTTTCAATCCTTGGTCCCGGCACAGATTTATCTGATTGCTTCCTTCACCTCTGACAAGACGTGTATTAATCACAACTTGTGAATGTGTGGAATGCCAGGACTCCACCGTGGTTCGGATTCCAGGTTAAACTGTAGGTCCTCCATTTCATCTCACAATCACCCTACCATTACACATTAGCGTAAGTGCGTATAGCCCGAACGGGTAGTAAGACGCGGTACTAATAAATAATAATACTAGTAATAATAATTAACTGCATCTTTAAACTAATGGAATTAGGATGTGGAAGGTGTAATCTAGAGAAAATTTACCCTTCAATTGTGTGGAGGGAGATTATAAAATTGGGGAGAGAAAAAAATCACACTCATTACACCCGGCCGTGATTCGAACCCCAATCCTCAAAACAGTATTTTTAGTGAACTTTCTAATCACTTATACCAAGGCTAGAATAATCCCTCGAACTCTAAGGCATTTTAATGGAATTATCTAAGGAAAATATACTCTTTCATAGAAGTACACATCTTGAATAATTTCACTATTCTTGATTAGTAAAATAATTTTACTACTATCTTTGTTTTATAGTGTATAATTTTAGAAATTGTTATAAAATGAATAATTGCTTAGTGGCTTGGAAATATATAATAAGACGGTGATAAGACAGTGTAGAAACACTGTGCATTAATGTAACCTGAGAGGTCATCCTTAAAACAGGTACCGCTTTGTTCTTAACCTTTTCGGACCCTTTTAAAAAGCACACATTAGATACATCAAACAAGTCACTAAGTTCAAAATTAGGGATTTGATCCTCAAATCCTAGAATACTTGGAATACTTGGAGATTTAAGAGTTGGAGAAAATATTGGATTCGAGATAACTTTTTTTTTTCCCTTTCAAATTTTGAATTGAAATTTATTTTAGACCTAAAAAATTGCTTAATGGTAGTTCGGATCCAATATAATTATTTGATGAACCTAAACTGGGGATGTAGAGGACTTGAGAAAGGGTAAATGTTTATACAGTTTTTATATCAAAAATGTTTTTGGTCAAAATAAATCAAATAATCCTCCAGTACAAGCAAAGAGTTTAATTTTCTTCCCATAATGACCTTAACAGTTGTTGAATATCCGTCAAGGGTGTCCTGGAATTTATTGAAAACTTTTTCTCTTCATTTAAAAAGTTGGTCGACTAATGGCACTATGCTGATGCCAAATATTCAACAACTGTTGATATCACCATAATATGAGGAAAATTAAACTCTATGTTTCTACTGAAGAAATGTTTGATTTATTTAGCCAAAAAAAAGCTTTGCTATAAAAACTTTAAAAGAACATTGAACTTAATCAGGTTCTCTACATCCTAACATTAACAACAAGGCCCCAGACCAATAACTTTACTATACTTATATAATTTCTACTAATCTATTATATTTATATTTCTTCTTCCACCCATGATTTTTTTTCCCATGATTCAGATTCAAATTCGAGTCTCGGAATTCGTAGGTAAAATAAAAATTCTGATTTGTAAAATATTGTTATGTATTCGATCCAGCTATATTCAAAATCCATCTTTTTTCGAAATGACTAATACATGAAAGTTCAGTACTTACACAAATAATCCAGTTGATTGCAAACAAGTAATTACACTCTATATTATTACAATGGAAATACTGTTAATTCAAATCAAAGTGAGTCCTTGAACGACATGTCCTGCTCCGCCAGACAGAGCTTTACGTAACACCACAGATCAGTCAGACTAGCGTCTGTGGAGAGAAGTGAGCGCTGAGATGTGCGCATGCGCAGATACAGGACAATAACAGTACTTTCTTGTCAGCGTTCAGACATGTTTAAAAACATAACCTATAACAACTTACTCTAACCTTAAAAGTTGACAAATTTAAGATTAGGTTAAGTGTGTGTAACCGCCTCAGTGGCGTAGTTGGCTAACGCGCCAGTCGTGTTGAGTCAGACACGAGGACGGGGAGATCGAGGTTTGAATCTCGGTCGGGTGAACTGGGGGTGGTTTTTCCTAAAATGGTTTTCCACTCTCCCTCCACGCAAATGCGGGTTCACTTACTCTAAATTCAACCTTCCTAATTCCTAATCCATTAGTGTAATTAGTACTTAAGCGTATAACCCGAACGGGTAGTAAGACGCGGTGCTAAAAAAAAAAAAAAAAGTGTGTGTAAATTAATTATCTTATGTGTCTGACAGGCAGGCGCATGAGTATATTCTTATTTTATTGTGTTTCTTATTTTATATTCGCGCCTGTGGGCAGCACAAGATAACATTTTAAAAATAGACCATCGAAATTGTCGGCTCGAATAAAGATAATACAGATGAAGGAATAAAGGGAACCAACATTCGAAGTGTCCTTGATAAAACTGTTCTATTTTCGCCTGCCATTTAGCGATCTAGAGCACTTAACTAGGTCTATTTCTTAGGTGTTCTGTCTTAATACAGGTTCATTCCTTTGTCAGTAAACCTAGACCGCATAAAATGGCACAAAATAAAATAACTCGTCTGATTTCCATAGAAATCCTGTTATTTGAAAACTGGAAATTCATGTTGCCACAATGGTGGGACCAATAATATTACAAATTTGTCTTTACAATTTAAGTTAGTTTAATTAATTATGTAAAGCGTAATTATACAGTAATCCAAAAGGAAGTTTTATTGGAAGTTCTTGTTAGCTTTTTAGGTGAACTTCATTGTTAATAAAGCAAATGATACATCTTTTTAGGATGCCAAACTTTAGTGACTTTGGTGGTCAAAAGTGGGCATCAAATAAAAATCAGGGCTTACTTGAATCTTTGGATAAGAATCTGTCGAATGTCCTTTTAGCATCTTCTTTCACCTCCTTTTTAATTGAATAACTCAGCTAAGGGGGTTCAAACTTGTTTTAAAATGGTTTAAATAATTGATTCATTTTTTGTTGGGGAAACCATTTGTGCAGTTTAGATTAACAGACTTTGGACCTGTTATGGTGGCCGCATGGTCAAAGGCGTCACTTTCATCTTAGACTTGACTTCCGATGACAGGGAGATCGAGGTTCGAACACCGGTTGGGTGTACTGAGGGGATTAATCTAAAATGGCTTAACACTCTTCCTCCACACAAATGCGGTTACACTTCTCTAAATTCTACCTTCCTCATCTCTAACTCAATAGAGGGATTGGTACGCAAGAAAGACATGCCGTTAAAAAAAAACAGACTTTGGTTCTAAAATAAACATTATTCGGAACCTTCCTTAACATTTTAAAGGTAAAGGGAAAAGGGGTGAAGTCAAATTTTATCTCAAATGGAGATAGTGCTGCCATCTGTTAGACAATCAAGATAACTTTCTGATATAATTTAGATAAAGATTGAAAGAGGTCTCTGTCATATTTAAATTAATTTAAAAATGTATTTGATGGAGTCTTTATGGGCTTTGAGATATAAAAGTCGTAATGGAAAATGTGTGTAATATAACTTTTCACCTTTTTTAATTCTACCCTTCATTTTCTTTGCTATACATATATTTTGATTGCCTATATGGGTTTTACTAGTAAAAAATTAAGACTCGAATAAATAAGCTGATATTTTTATTTAGCAATATAGATTTTCCGAGAAGGTTCCAAATATTGTTTAAGAACCAAATTTTTGTTGATAAAGATATTGAAAATGAATTCCTAACAAAAAATTAAATGTTAAAAAAATACTTTAAACTCAATTCAATACACTTAAATAAAAAGTCCGCCTCACTGCTGGAGGTTATTGACGGTTTAACCTTGTGATGTAATAGTTCAACAAGTCAACATCCTCGCTTTTATTTTTTATAGCTCGTGACAATGTTATCAACAAGTGATAAGTCCTACCATGTTTACCACAGAGTTAATGAACAAGTACTTGATTCCTGAACTCAGTCGGTAGTGAGTCTGCACAATGCACATTAATATTAGGATACCGGTTTGATTCCCGGCTTGGATGAAAACTATTTTTGGTGAAATGTGGGTTTCCCCTTTCACAGTAACGAATTAATGGTTGGGGTTTCAATGGATTCACTTAAAGGTAGATTTTATGAAAGCCAGTTTTTAGAAATTAGAAAGTTTTTTTGAAAATTGTTTTAACTATTTTTGTTTAAATTGGGAATCTATGTAGTTTAGTAATGCAAAGAAAGACTTAAATGTTTCATTTAATGGCAACTTGACATTTTATGCAAGAACTTTACGTCAAATGGGCCTAGTCAAGATAAGGTAAAATGAGTTGATAGTGGTAACAAGTAACACATTTATTGAAGATAAAAGAGCCACTATTAACTCATTTTACCTTATCTTGACTAGACCTATCTGACGTAAAGTTCTTACATAAAAGGTCAAGCTACTTTCGAATGTAACATTTAAGTTTTTCCATATATTATTAATCATAAATATATCCTTACTACAATCAACAATGAATATTATTAAAACATTTATGAAGTGTTTTACATGAAAAATAAGAATGTGTGCGTGTGCATTAAAAAATTAGACAATTTAAGGGAAATTTACTTATAAATGATTTTTTTAATGTTGAACAAGCATGATATGAATGCGTGGATGGAGTATTAAAAGCGTTCATCATAGCGGGCCCAACTCAGCTCCCAGCTCGCGCGAGGTATTATGGGAGTAAGATGGAAAAGAAAAGACCAAGATATGACAGAAATGTGTGCAATACATTCGTATTTGAATGATTACTCGACATTTTCCGCGGTGACGATGGGGGACAAAGCGACAAAGTTTCTTGTTAATAACTACAGTATGTCTCTATTATGACAGAATACAGATTTGTGCACAATGCTTATCTAAGAAGCCATTCTAAAATGGTCTAAAAAGGCCTTTTCAATGCAGTTTTTATCCACATATTATTTAATATTTAAACAATGTTCAATGTAAGGAACGTCTATTACTATTTATCACCATTAATGTTTAATCAACAATGATCCACGTGCAATATGTTCGTGTAACTTAACGATTTCTTTCCGACTGTTCCACTGAGTTGATGGGCATGTGATGCACGAACTTAATGTTTTCATTAATCTTTGGATTAGATTATATTCACCCTCTTCCTCTAAATGTTAATTATAAATATACTATCAAGTGAACCCAGTAAATATGACAACACAGCTTTCATTTGAATTTCAAGGACACTTAATACTGAGTGTATAAATTAAAACCTTATAGACTGATAAAGTAACAAGGTGACTTTTCAAGCTTCAGATACATAATTAAAAATAAGATATGTTACTAAATATTTATATATATATATATATTAAGCACGCGTATTACTGCCAATTTGAGTTATACGCTTATTTACTAATTACGCTAGTGGGTTAGAGGTGAGTAACGTAGAATTTAGAGGAAGTGTACTCACATCTGCGAAGAGAGAGTGTGGAAACGTTTTAGGAAAAACCATCTTCATTACACCAGACCAGGATTGAAACACGATCTCTCGATCATTGGCATTCTAGTATTTCACGAGAGTAGCGTCTTAGATCATGCAGCAACCAAAGTATTTTATATTAAAATTATTTATATCAGTATTTATTTTATTGCTTTTTTAAATCATAGACAAATATAACACTTATATAACAAAACAATCTAACATATATAACAAACATATACATAATAAGCTTTGTTATTGAAAATAGCAGTGATAATACTGTGATCACGGATAAATACTACTCATAAAAGTTGAAACATTTACATTAAACTCATTATCACAACTAGCAAGGGTGTGCGAAGACAAATGTTATCGATAAGAAGCGAATCAGGATCGAACATGTGAAATATTCCTGACGCCAAATAAAAACATGTGAAATATTCCTGACGCCAAATAAAAAACATGTGAAATATTCCTGACGCCAAATAAAAACACGTGAAATATCCCTGACGCCAAATAAAACACGTGAGATATTCCTGACGCCAAATAAAAACATGTGAAATATTCCTGACGCCAAATAAAAACATGTGAAATATTCCTGACGCCAAATAAAAACATGTGAAATATTCCTGACGCCAAATAAAAACATGTGAAATATTCCTGACGCCAAATAAAAACATGTGAAATATTCCTGAAAACGAATAATAGCTCTAATATTTTATTAAAATGTCTTAGATTTTTAAAAATAGAGCTTATATTGGTGATATTACTAACACTTTATAAACACTAAACATAGTTTACAAAATGTTCAATATATTTTAATCGAGGCTGAATGATCAATTTGGTGTAACAACATGAAATTCAACTAAATGGTAATGTACAAAACTGCACAGAATGATAAAAATTGAACATAAATGTGTTTTTAGCTGTCAATAGTTTTTTGTGAAGTTGTAGTTTTTGAAACTACGCACACCCGAAACAGTTTGTGATTACATATTATTTTTGAAATGACTGTAATAGCTCAGATTAAAAACTTTGAAGATGCTGTACTATTAATGATTTAACAACACTTTATGCCCCACGGCTTCCAAACATTACATTATAGAAACTATGGTGGTATCGTGCTGAGCTAAGAAAATTTTAAAAGTGGTAGGTCTACAATTTAAAATATGGAGAGGGTAATAAAAGTGGAGGTAACATTTGCATTCAATTTAGTAGAAATATTTTAACCTAACACAAAATTTGTATATACTTTCCAAGCATAGAAGTAATAATTAAATTAAATATAATTTAAAAATTGCATTTGGACACGGGAATCAAACCTGAGACCTTTGAAGATTTTTAGTTTATAGAATTCAACTAATATATTTTATGTTATGCATAAGTAACAAATAGAATGGAACCATAATCTACACAGTAGCCTACATGCTAACTTTGTTTTGCACACACATACACAATTTTTATACACACACATACATATAATCAGAGCCCTGCTTTTATGGTGAATAAAAAGGCCCAATTTCGTTTTTAAGTTTCCCAAAAGCGGTGAATAAGCGGTGAATTACAAAAATCCTATTTTTGTGACGAAATTATCGAATTAAGACAAAAGCGTTAAAAAAGTGGTTTTTACCAAACTTTCGTGATTAAGGTGACTTTGTTGGGTTAAAACTAGACTTCCAGGACAATGTTTGAAACAGGTAAATTAAACATATTGAAGTGAAAACCAAAAATTACATTTTGTTTGGACAAAACGGTAAAAAACACTAGTCCGCAAAAAAATGTGCTGTCAACTTATTAAAAAAGTAAGATTTAGCGGCAGCTGGTCCAGGAAAAGTATGTACAAGTCACAAAGACAAAATATTACACAAAAATTATCTTGTTACTTCACAAAAATTGTGACTATATTTTTAAATCTCAATTTAGGCTAGAAAAATACAAAATAACTACTCAACATCACCAAACTGCAACATGCAGCTGGTAACAATGTTATCCACTTTCATTGTGGTTCTGCGGTCTGTTACTACTAAACTATACCTAGAAAAATATCGCGAATGCCGAAAATCGCGGACATCGTTTAAAATCGCGAATATCGCGCTAAAACGCCGATTTCGCGAATTATCGCGACAATTCTGAGCATATATTTGCAATCAGGGTAACCTGAAATGTGAACATCTGAAAGAAAAAATGCCATATCTAACATTCGCGAATTATCGCGATCTCCACAAACGCAGGGCTCTGCATATAATACATATATATACTCATATACACACACGTATATGTATAAGGGATAGCTAAAATACTTAACTTTAGACTTAAAAATATATATTTACACATTTGTCAAACATCTTATATTATCTTATAAAGTGTATTCCTATGCATTTAAATATATTAAAATTTTGTAAGAGACATATATTTAGAACGGGTACTTTATCATTCACAAAACGCTACTCACTACAAAACCGCACTGATTCGCAGTGTCGGCCTGTGATGTAAAAACTAGGGGGTTAACAAAATCAAAATTATAATTAATACTTTGCAAATATATATATAGTTTGATTTTATCAAGAAAATACCAACATAAATATATGGGTCTATATTAAGTTTTAAAATCAACATAGCACATTAATACGTATAAATAGGCCTACATAATTATATATACAGAGTGTTCGGAAACTCATAGCCCAAACTGCACCTATAATTTTTTGAACTAAAAGTAATACAGAATCCTTATACACTTACATCCGGAAAACTATTATAATACCATTAAATTGTGAATTTTGTCGTACAGCTCTTGGAGAGCAAAGCTTTGCAAGCACGCGTGTACAACAGGTTGCATAGGAGCTAGGCGCGCGGCACTACACACCTTTACATCTTGGAGCACGCAGCAGAACATATCCACATAATAAGTAAACAACACATCAGTCCATCTAGAAATGGAGTACGTTCTGAGTTCATCATTAATGGTCTTTACACACAGAACAGTGCATGCCATTATTACATGTGTAGTGCCGCGCGCCTAACTCCTATGCAACTTGATGTACACGCATGCTTGACAGCTTTGCTTTTCAGGCACTGTACGCCGAAACTTTGAACAACATTTAATGGTATTAGCATAGTTTTCCGGATATAATTGTATAGTGATATTGTATTACTTTTGGTTCAAGCAAGCTAAATGTGGAGTTTGGGCTATGAGTTTCCGAACACCCTGTATCTAGCGACACCATAGTGAATCAGAACAGGTAAGCTCACTATTCGATTAAACAAAGAATACACACGTTTTACTTGACCTCAAATTGACAACAATGCATTCTTGTGGAAATGTAATTTTCGTGATTTTAAATTTTCTCGTAATATTTAGTTGTCGTTATATGAAATAGTTTGAGTAGCCATGGTTTGTTCAAGTATTTATCTCTTTACTAAACAGGGGAGCAAGGAAATCAAACAAATAATTGATTGAACTACAGCTAAATAATCAATAGTATTTTTAGTAAATTGTTAACCTAGCAATGGCGTTTGTAATCACATAATTTGTTTTAAAAACCTTTTAAGTTAAATTTGGTTCATCGAATCCTAGCCTTTCAATTACAGCACTAAAACTGATAGATAAATTTATCATTATTAAATATATATTGCAGTTTATTCATCTTTAAAGGAATATTATAAACAAAATACGACCTTATTATGTCTGCTTACACTTTAAATAAGTTAATATGCATTTTTATAATACAAATAACTATATTCTATTTTGGCGACACAAGGTTTAAACAAAGTATCTTAATATATAGTTTTTAAAACTTCACTCCAGAATTACCAATCAAAGAAAGACAGTTAATTCAAAATGTTTCGTTAAAACTTCTTGGTTACCTCTCTCGACTGAAAGTGACGGACCCCATGAGGGTCACAAACCTCCCAGTTTGTTTGGATCAGCACGAAAGGCCCGACTCTCGAGGATTGTGATAAAGGTAGCTAGTCAAAACATTAAAATGTTCATATCAACAGATGTGCACATTCCAGGCTAAATCTCCATAAGAGCTATGTAATTTGTCATGCGCATGCGCATGCGCATTAGCATTATTCCTAGTGCTCACTATCGTGCTGCTAGACTGCATCTCCGGCGCCCGCACACGACACGTTGCCAACATTACACCAGAAAAGCACTAACCACAATATAAGAACGTGATGGTTTAGGTGATAAATTATTACATAGATTTAGATAGACTAATTAGTTATTTAAAACTAAATATTTTTATGGTCGTATCAGAATAGATGCTCATTCACGAGCCGCCATTGCCGAAATTCACAAATCACAAAATAATGTTTGATTCAACGTGAATAATATTAAAACTGTTGGGTTACAAATAAATCATTTTTTAGTGTTAACGGTACATAATATATAGAGATTAAATATCATTCATAGATTGCTTTACAAAAAATCAAGTCAAGATAAAATGGTTTTATTTACTATGTTCTAAACTTATTTTTTTCTCAACATCGAGCTCGACTTTAGAAAGTCAACGTGTTCCAGTTTTATTGTAGGTCTGATCAGTGTTACCGCTAGAAAGTTGGAACTGAATCAAGATGGTTAGGTAGGTAGTTACTGCTCCAATGATCTGTAAACAAATCGAAATAAACGGTTTAGGTGGTGTGCTCTTTTGTAGAGTCAATTTGCCATAGGAGGGTGATAAATAACAGCTAGCAAAGGTTACCAGATCTACTTTCATACACCCCATTCGTTGATCAGCAAGATCATAAATGTTGATCTCTTGTCACTTCTTGGTAATAAGAACTTTCTCATCAAACAAATGGGTTTTAATTAATTTTATATTTTATTAGTTTTTACATTATTGAAACTTATCTAAATAATAGCTTGGATTATTTTATTTTATGGAATCAGCTTCTGCGGTTCACTTAAAAATGTTTTACAAATGAGAGATTCTGGCTTCTCTTCATAAATAAAGATGGCGGAACAGCCAAAAAAAATGGCCGTTAATGACGTCACATAAATCAGTGTTCGGTTGTGCTTTTGCGCATCTGTTTAAAAATTCAAACGATTTATTATGAAATAAAAACTTTTGTTTCGCCTTTCTCTAAGTTATAAATATATTTATTAAATTAGTAGCCTACTATAAGAAGATACAAGTGTTTAGTAGAATAATTTTTAATTCATTATTTCATCCACTATAATACCTCTAGTTGCCACAACCTCGAGAAAAAAAAGTTTTTTAAATATTTTTATTCTTTCAAGAGTCCGAGCGTGTCTGCCTACTGAGCTAAGGGTCCCGGGTTCAATTCGAGTAGGGAAGGGTTAACATTAAAAAGGTTCAATACAGCTTTTAGGATAAGCAGATGATTAGCTTTTTTGGGTAGAAGACAGGAAGCTGTTGCAAGAAATTCAGACAGTTTATTAGAGACTTGTAAGGAAATAGGTTTAGAAATGAACGCTGGAAAGACTGTATTGTACAGTACTTGATCACAAACAGAACACCGAGTGGAGAAGATAGTTTAGAGATTACTGTAAACAACACATCAATTTGACTATGTTAATGAGTTTATATATTTAGGAAAATTTTAACTAGCATAATGATACTAGAGTGGATACTAGGATAACTAATACAGTCGGGAAACGCATGCTATTACTCGGTCAGTGAGTTTTTAACCCCTCGCATGCTGTCAAGGCATTTGAGACTCAGAATATACAAAACAACAATTTCACCAGTTCTCTACGGATGTGAAATGTGGTTTCTAAACTTAATGATGAAAATAAATTTAGGTTGTTTGAAAATAAGGTGCTAAGAAAGATATTTGGTCAACAAAATATGAAGATACTGGGGAGGGGAAGATGCTATATAATGCTGAGTTATATACCCTGTACTCCTAAAAAATATTATTAGAATAGTCAAATATAGCAGGTTACGATGGGCAGGTCATGCAGCGTTAATGGAATAATATAGAACCGCGTTCAAAATATTGACTGACAGATCCAATGGGAAGAAACCAGTGGGAAGACCTACGCGGATGGGAGGATAACATTAGAATGGACCTGCAATAGATAGGGTGCAGTGAGGTGGACTGGATATATCTAGCTAAAGATAGGGATAGGGTGTAATGAAGTGGACTGGATATAACTAGCTCAAAATAGGGTTAGGGTGTAAAGAGGTGGACTGGGTGGATTTAGATCAAGATAGGGACAGGGTGTAATGAAGTGGACTGGATATAACTAGCTCAAAATAGGGTTAGGGTGTGATGAGGTGAACTGGGTAGATCTAGCTCAAGATAGGGTTAGGTTGCAATGAGGTGGACTGGGTAGATCTAGCTCAAGATAGGGTTAGGGTGTAATGAGGTGGACTGGATATAACTAGCTCAAGATAGGGTTAGGGTGTAATGAGGTGGACTGGATATAACTAGCTCAAGATTGGGATGGGATGTAATGAGGTGTATTGGATATAACTAGATCAAGATATAGATAGAATATAGTGAGGTGGACTAAATAGAACGAGCTCAATATAGGAATATTTGGCATACATCTGTCAATGTGGCAGTGAACTTTCGAGTTCCAAATGCCATAAATAAATAAATGAGCCACTAGTTAATTTGTCCAATCAAAAATCGTTCTCCTCTTCACCAAGTGAACATTTTCCACTACGTATAAAAAAGAGGAAAAATGTCTGAAATAGAATTGCTCAAGTTTTATTTCGAGATGACGGATGGTTTTGGCATAGTGTAAAAGCTAAAAACTTCATTTATCTTTAAAATGTTTGGCAACTAAATTATAAATTTTTTGAACCTAAGGTGCTATCGTAATGGGTTGTTATTCTTAAAATCCGAAAGTCTAAAATTAAAATATTTACTTACTCAACTACAGCATCAGCAGGACAAGTATACACACTAACCACACGACCTTTCTTACCGAGTAAAGCAAGGTGTAGTCCAAAGGAAAGAATCCACAGGCAGTGAACTGAACTTTGCGATGAAGAAGCTGTAGAGAAAACATCTGCAGCTGAAATCAACCGATTATATTCCGATTTTAAACGTTCCAAGATTAGAAACATTAGTCACATTATTATATATTATTAAAATATAATTTAAGATTAATAACTTATAACACTTATTTTAATGGACTATCATGAAGGTAAAAGTTTTTTTTTGTTAATTTGAATGCTCCTTCCCTTTGTTGGGGATAAACTACCAAGAGTTAGTAATCAAATTACATAGTCCGAAAAAAAATGGCTATTAGTTTACAAACTGGTTTTGATTTTTTTTTTTCATTTCTTGAAATCAAAACATTAGAAAAATTGTAGTTTTAGGAAAATTTGAGCTATGGTACCTAAATGATAAACCACAACAACCAATAAGCAGGTTGATAAAATTATTCGTTCCAAAGGGATATGTGAACCAAATTTGGTTAAAATCAGTGGAAATCAAAATTACTTTAAATTAACAATTTTTTTTAAAATAGATGACATAATATTTTAAATAGAGAAGGCAAAGTGTTTCTCTGACATATGTGATCTATTTGACTTGTTCTTGCTTCCATTGCTGTATTTCCGTTAAGGCTGGATATTTGAATATAGTTAAGAGACTGGAAAATTGGGTGGGGCGTGCAGTGGGGTTTGTTTTACGTGTAACATGTGTCACGTGCTTAGGTAAGGAAAAAAGGAGGGGAACATTCGTGTAGTAAGCTATGTTTTGTTGAAAACATTACATGATAAAAATTTGGTGGATATATCTGGTGAGCTCTGCGAGTGGTGGGAAATGTTGGGAAGGGAAGATTTTGGCTACGTCTGTAGAGAACAGTTGTAGGAAATCCGTTCTGGTTCGTACCAGAATCCTACTGTATAGTATTATTTTGGTGGATAAAAAGCCTACTGTCCCATATGTAGTAGAAACATGGACTATGAATGTATGAGAGACTGGTAAAGTAGAGGCCATGGGAATGAAGTTTGTGAGGAGCATGTTAGCTGTCACAAGGAGAAACAGGATCAGGAATTAAGTTATCCAGGAAATAATGGGGGTACAGGGAGTACATGAAATAGTAGAGGAAGTAAAACTGAGATAGTATGTGCATGAAATGAGGATGGAAAAAGAGAGGATGGTGAAGAAAATGTTGGAAATGAAGTATGTGGGGAAAAAGACCGCAGGGGAGGCCAATAAAGAGATGGGAAGAGCAGATAACAGAAAGTGTTCAAGTGAGAGGAGAGGAATGGAAGAAATCAAAGGAGGAAGGATGGTGGAAGGATATAAGAAGATTGAGGCATTTTACTAAAGTGACCCGGCCAGAGGCTGGAAAGGGTTGATGATGATGATGATGAAATAGCCTTCTAGAACAGGTTTCTCCACTACCGTTCTAAAATATCTTTTATCCTACCAAAATACAAAATAGGGCCTTTCAAAAAGGACTTCATATAAAAACCAGGATATAGTAATAAACGCTATATATTGTAATGATATGGAATTATACATCTCAATAATTCATTATTCACATCTATATTCAAAATTACGATATTATAAATGCGATCGGGTAGTAAGATTTATTTGTGTTAAGTTGTTAAGTTGCAAGATATGGCGACATCTTTCTACGTCTCTGTTTGAAAAGCCAACTCAGTCTTGTAAACAGAAACGCACCTGGATGACCACACCCTTTTTCTTTTGGGAAGTTTCGAGAAGGAAATGTCACTAGATATACCTCTTCAAGGTACGCATCTCTTCACTTGCCTTCCTGACGAGGAGCCGTGTAGGTTGAGTCTATGACATATTAATCTATATTCTAAATTTCACGTGTCGGGAATTATCATGCATATAACACAATAGTCGGGCTCTTATTAAAATCTACAACGTGTGAGATATCTATCAAAAAACTGTTTATCTACTAAAAATAAAAACTATAAAACACCAAAACTTTTGTTTTCTAAAATAAGACATTATCCCTTTTTAATTATTATAATACAGAGTAACGAACTTGAAACCAATTCAATAATTATATAAAATATCACACTAATTGTGGCGAACAAACAAATAATATATCAGGCTAGCTCTTTTATACGTTACAATATATCTCTAAATTTCCAGCCAGTCGTTGAAATTATCAGTCTACCTCTTGTCTTAGCTGAGGATCATTGGTTTGGTTCAGCAGTTTGTGTACCAACACCGGGGTGCGGTTTGCCTGTGGAAACAAAGAAATATATAGTTAATTTTTATCAGAGAAATACTAGAACTTTACGTTGTTTTATCTATCAGGTAAAAAAAAATCCCCAGAAATCAATTTGGCATAAATTAGATATAGATAGCCATTTCCGAAAACTTTCAAATTTTCTAAAATTTGGTCATCAATAAGTGCTAGTTAGTGCTAGAATTAAAATAACAATTTTTTTCTGTGAGGCAGGATCACATAAAATCAACATTTCGAGTTTGAAAAAATCCCATCAAACCATTTTTGGCTGTAGTACCAGAGATATACTGATATACAGACAAAAATATAAAGGCGTATCACACGTAGATGTTGACCTAGTTATCTTGGGGTAAAGTTCTAGCCTTAGTACCCAATGTTCGTGGGTTCAAACCCAGTCAGGGTCGACTGATTTTTCGTGAGTGATAAAATTATTATTATTATTATTATTAGCACCGCGTCTTACTACCCGTTCGGGTTATACGCACTTATGCTAATGTGCAATGGTAGGGTGATTGTGAGATGAAATGGAGGACCTACAGTTTAACGTGGGATCCGAACCACGGTGGAGATCTGGCATTCCTCACATTCACAAGCTGTGATTAATACACACCTTGTCAGAGGTGAAGGAAGGGTTTGTCAATCAGATAAATCTGTGCCGGGATCGAGGTTTGAACCCCGGACCCTCAGCACAGAAGTCTGACACCTTACCCCTAGACCACCAGGTCACCCAAGTGATAAAAATCCATAGCACAACTTCCTTCGGAGGGGAAGTAAAGCCGTCGGTCCCATTTTGATTGTGACTTGTAAATAAACCCGGGAGGGTATGAGAAAATACCTTTCCCAGCAAAATTGGTAGGCCCTTTCACTCTAGCTCGTAGACATTCTCATGTTCTGTTATAATCAGTCCGTTTAAAAAGTGCACGTTAAATATGTCAAATTAATAAAAATAAATACATGTAGCAGGTTTCAACGTTGCTTTCTGACGCTGCTTTTGACGAATATTTATGTTGTAGTTCAGTGAAAAGAATGTGGGGGGGGGGGGGGGTATCATCCCCCACTTCTCTTTTGTTGGTTTACTTCGTGCCAAGATGTCTCGTGTCAACAACAAGAGGATAAATATTTGCTTCTACGGTATCAATGGTTTCTATGGTTTTACTGAAGTTTCAAATTTTGTAACATTGAAAAAAATGCAACAAGAAAATTGCGTGTGGACCCACTTCGGTGGGTGCATGGTCTAAGGCGCCACTCTCGCAATAGACCAAGAATACCGATGATGGGGAGATCAGGGTTCGATCCCAGTCGGATATACTGATAATGGTTTACCTAAATGGTTTCCCACTCTCTAGTTCTCCATGCAAATGGAGGTACGCTTAATCTAAATTCAATATTCCTCATCCCAACAAATTAACTTGATTAGAACAAAGACTTATAGCCCGAACGGGTAGTAAAACGTGGTGCTACGAAGAAGAAAGAACAAAAAAAGGTGCGTGTAGTTGAGATATGGGTAGTAAGACGTGGGTTTATAAGCAACTCAAGAAGTTAACATACGATACCATAAATGTCCACATTAAAAGTGGCCAAAATATAAAAAGGTTTGTGTAGAAAGTTTATAAAGTTTGGTAGAAAGTTCTAAAGTTTAAATTTGGAGTTTTACTAATCGCTTGTTGGTAACCCTTTTTTTTGTTTAAAAATAAATGTGGCATGTAAATGAAAATGGCTGTGTGTGCCATTTCCAGATTTTAAAGTAGAAACACAAAAAACTGATAGCAAACTACAATATTTTCTTGAAAATTTTGTGAAAATTTTGTCTGAACTTAAAAAATACGAGAACTACGTTGCATTAATCCAAATTAGAATTTTGTTTGTTTTTAATGATGTTTTTGAGAATTTACCTTGAAACCGATGAAAGTACCAAACAGTAAATCTAGCGGTGTGTCTAAAAACTAAACCTGATAGAAATGATACTTTCAGCGTTCACTATGCTATGCGCTTTTGTAACATTCAGTTTTTCCCAACCTAGTGGTGGCTTTACAAACAAAACCTGATAGAAAGGGCACTTTCAGCGTTCACTATGCTATGCGCTTTTGTAACATTCAGTTTTTCCCAACCTAGTGGTGGCTTTACAAACAAAACCTGATAGAAAGGGCACTTTCAGCGTTCACTATGCTATGCGCTTTTGTAACATTCAGTTTTTCTCAACCTAGCGGTGGCTTTACAAACTAAACAGTGCGTATAACCCGAACGGGTAGTAAGACGTGGTGCTAATAATAAAATAATACAAACTAAACCTGATAGAAAGGGCACTTTCAGTGGTTAACACGTCATTGGCGATGGCACAGAGCACAGTTTCCGGTAAAAAAAAACGAATTTTTCATAGTTTGGCACTTACAGAATTTCCCATTTACATGCCATAAAAGTTACGTGCTATTATCTAACCACGTCAACTCTTCAAGTGCAATATCGATTACTCTTCTTTACATAATAGACGTCTTATCATAATAGTAAGCTGTCCCCATTGTATTATCAAAGTATCAAGAGGTTAATTGATTGGTTAGTAGAATACCTTTTATATGCTTTTCTTATAATATATTTGCAGGAATACTTATATTCAACATTGAAGCATTTAATTTTAAAGAACAATTTTATATATATATATATATATATATCAATAACATATTACAACTTTGTTAATAACAGGCACATAAACAATAGTTCAAGTAAATCATGATCCACTTCGTCGGCCCATGGTCTAACAGTCTACTCTTATGTTGGACCAAGCTGCCAAATATGGGGAGATCGGGGTTCGATCCAGGTTAAGTTTACTGAGGTTTTTACCTAAATGGTCTCCAACTCCTTCCACGTAAATGCGGGTGCATTTCCTCTAAATTAAACCTTCCTTATTCCTAAACCATTAGTGTAATTAGTACATAGGCGTATAACCCTAACGGGTAGTAAGACGTGGTGCTAAAATAATAATGTAAACTATGGTTTTAGAATGATATATTACGTTTATAAACCACTATTTTCTTATCCAGATAGTTTGAGTATTAATGTAATACTTAATTTCAATGTTTAAAATGGTGTTAACATTAAGATATCATAAATATGTTTTTTAAATACAGATTTTTATTCTATAATTTTAATATGTATTTATTTTGTAAATTAATTTATACACATTTCTAGTGATGATGAATTCTTATTTTAAAATTTCATAGACAGGGACAATAGGATAACTACAACTTTATTTACATTCTCAGCCTATGGAGTGGTGGTGGTGGTGATGGGGGTGTGGTGGTGGTGGTGGTAGTGGTGGTGGTGGTAGTGGGGTGGTGATGGGGGGTGGCGTGGTGGTGGTGGTGATGGGGGTGGGCGTGGTGGGGTGGGCGTGGTGGTGATGGGGTGGGCGTGGTGGGGGGGTGTTAATAAAGATCATTAAGTTAGGTTTTAAATGAGTACAAACCAGAAAAAAAATATTTTTTTTAAATTAAATGTGTTTTTTTACCATTGATAAATTTGATGGGGAATCCTTGTGGGTTTGAAATATCCAATTTCTCGAAATAATCAATGTTTAATTAGCCAGATCCTTCTATATTAGGACTGATCCTCCGTACAAGCGACACGTTTCAATTTGTGACACACAGGAGTTAATAAACCCACAAGCCAACTTACCTCATACACAGTCAGGATACTTGCTTTGAGTATCCACAATACTTTCAGAGAGTAGAATACGATACAGATAATGTGTGACACCAAAGATAATGAGGCGACTTCTTCCACATGCACAAGGTCACATATGATCAGCAGGGCACAATACAAGTGTGTGGTTATGTGGACGAATATCGACGCCACGTCTGATAACATACGGATCGAAAAGGTAGAGTTGACGAGATGAACGAGATCGCAAAGAACGTCGTGAAGACGAGTGACCCTTCGGAGTTTATTCTGCGCCGAACATTCCATAGGAGTTGGTCCGGGTGAAACAGTTTGATCGGGTAGAATGGACCAACTCTTCTTGACCAGACCCAAGTTAATTCTCTTGAAGTTCCTTCCCATGCCCAAGATTTGTGAGTTCAAGTCCTCAAAGTAATGACACGCGATATAAACCAACGAGACGTATTGACACTCCATTAAAAATATGATCAAATCACTCGAAAAGACTCCTAGAACATAAACATCCAGACTCATCTCAGGAGTTGATGTGCCAAAGCTCACGGAATACGTAACGCCAAAGATGAACACCCAAATGACTACCTGAATAAGGATGCATTTATTTATCTTTTTTGGAAGGATACCGTTTTTCAAGTCGTACTTATTTAAACTGATGATCAATTTAAACACCTTAATGAAGTCCCTATACTTCGAAATACTTTGAAGAATAGAAACGGAGATGACTAACATGATGCTTGATATTTGCAAACCAGTAGCTACAAATATTATATTTTTATATCCTACTCTCCAATATAATATTCGAAAAGACTCGGTGATGCTCACGAACAAAACCAGTACACTTAAAACGAAAAGACAGTTTGATTTTTCGATGTCGAAAGAAACGTCTAACGTCTTGAGCCGAAATGGGCCACACCCAACAACTTGGAAGCTACGAAGAGGAATCCCAGGTTTTTGTTATGACCCATCTTTTCGGTTGGCAGGAAACGTTTCAATGTCGTAGATGCCACTTAACCTGATTGAGCACATATAGACTAAGCCGAACTTTGTTTACCATTCAATGAAGCGGTAATTCCTTGCTGAACTAAAATATGACCCCATTTCATAAACCGTTCCTTAGTGAAAACATGTAAGCTAGCTTGCTTCCTTTCTGGATGAACGAAGTGTTTATCGATAATTTCATGAGAGAAGACATATCGTTTAATCAACTGTCTGGTTATTGCATTATACGGTCCTGGTTTAATTAATTGCTGCTCAGTGAAACCTATTATATGTTTATTGTGTATTAGACAACATTTTAGACGAATATACTAAACTACCTGTTTAAAATTATCAAATTATTGTTTGGGGCAATCCTACAACAGAACTACAGGTGTATATTCAAACACCCCGCTATTTCCAATAAATACAAAGGTATTCATCGCTCAATAATTAATTATATGAATATTTGAAGATTCGGCCCGATCAACTAAACTTGTTTATCGATTATATTATGAATAATTCATTGTTTCGTTTTAATGAGTTTTTTCTTTAAAACACATTTAATCTTACTTAAACATGACTATTTCCAGACATTTGCATTTATCTTTGGGTAAATATATTTTGAACATATCCACTTAATTTGTGTGTGTTCTTCTCTTCCCGAGCTTAAACTAACGACATGTTATCCCCACATTTTATTGTTAGTACAACCAATCAATCAATCAAACAATCAATCAGTGTATATAATGTATAACAAAGCTTAATGTCATGCCATTGACATCTGGTGGAAACAACTGTTTGTAACATTGTGTTACTGCTGTGTTTAATTTTTTTATATAGAAACATTAATAATTATATTTATTTCGAGCTTAAAATACAAATGTATGAGTAAGTTTAAATTAATAATTCTATTCAACCCCCAAATTATTGGTATAATAAGGGATTTTGTTATTTATGTAAAAAATAAATTAAATATAATTCACTAAATTAATGTATATTACTATAAATAATAAAATATTATTCCTTAAACAACAAGGGAGAAAACCAAATAATTTAGAAACAGATCTAATAAATTAACAATTTAAGTATTTGCTAGAACGATTTACTCTGATCGGGAGGTTGTGTTTAAATTACCACCCTATCCCTCACCGGGGATGATTTTCCTCTCTTGTCTTTTGTATAGTACCTACGTGCGAATAGTGGTGCATTTCATTTAAGACTCAGCTTCCTCTCCACGATTATTTAGCCTTACCTTAAGTAAGTCCAGCAGTCAGAATGCTACTGACCATTTTAGAAACCTAAAATGAAGGGTACACAGGAAAAATGTTGAAATTCCAATTTTAACTCCAATTGAGTTAGTGCTGCCATCTTTTAGACAATCACAAGACCTTTCTAATGAACTTTAAATTATGGTTAAGAGAGTCTCTGTCATATTTAAATTGAGTTAGTGCTGCAATCTGTTAGACAATCACAAGACCTTTCTAATGCACTTTATATTATTGTTAAGAGAGGTTTCTATCTTATTTCAAATAGTCAAAAATATTTGATGGGGTCTTTATGAGGTTTGAGTTACAAAAGTTGCTGTTGTCTTGGAAAGTATTTGTAATATGACTTTCCACCTTCAAATAATATGTGATTATGAGTGTTACTTTTCAACTTACCTTGGAACACGTTGATTTGCACGATGCCACCAGGTAAAGTAATCCCAGGATAGACAATAACAGCCACACCAACAGCTGAAAATCGAACGTCATGGCTGCATACCTCCTGATTCATAATCCAGGAGACCACCTATAAGATTATGCGCAATAAACACGATGGATATGAAAAATAAAGTTACGAGACACGTGATTTGGACGGAGAACGCAGAGTTGACTAGTATGGTCATTTCAGACAAGGAGCTGTCGAACATGACCAGCTCAGACAATACATTTTTCATTTTGTCAGAATCTGGACGAAGATATTCCCCAAAAGGGTGATACAGTGAATGATTCTGGTCGAGAATAGAGGCCCGTCTTGCATTTGTTTCGGATGAGCGACTCAACCTTCCGGATGTGTAATGATTGTTTTCAGATGTAAGGGGATAAACCTTCCCTGTTGGGATTTGCGAAATCCGTGACTGTTCCAATACGCGATGGTTCTCCGTATCACTCAACTTGCCATTGACTTTTTCGAACCAATCCCCCAAAATGGCCACCATGCCACCAAAGATAAACAGCGTTACATACTCCTCCATAATGGCACTCATGGTTGAAGCCAATAAACAAAATGAATACATTGATATTGATAGTGAGAATGGATTCATCAGTACAATCAGAATAATGAACATAGAGCAAGTTTTTATAAGAAAACCCCAGCAATACTTAGTATATTTCTTATCACCCATCGGTAGTATTTCTTCTAACAGAAAGTACTTATTTATTATTGACTTAATTTGTTTGTAATTCATCAAGTTTGCGACATGTATGATGGTGTAAAGGGCTATGTGGATTTCAAAATGTGCAAATGAAGTTTTCTTGAAAATATGCTCCATATTTTTCTGATAAATCTGCAGTGTTTCACTAAGAAGAAAAAAAGACAACATTAAAATTGTAAAGATTCCTCCAAAAACTGCTTTTGAAATAGAAAAGCGAAACTTACTGAAACGTCCATTTTTTACCTCAAAACTAAACGGTATTCTCATTAAAACACTGGAAACACTGTAAACTCTTTTACTCAAACTGTACAAATCTGACATTTCTTCAACTGATTCGGGCTTTTTTTTTTAAAAAGAAAAGAATTAACGGAACTCTTATTTACAGGCCACCCATCAATAATGCCTAAATGGAAATGCCTGTTTTTACCAAAGTCTATTTGTATGATTAAACTTGATCAACGTGCCATTGTCACGTTACGTGTGCTTTTATTCTCTAAACTCGGTCATTATTTTAATTTGCCAACAAAATTTAAGTGATATTGTTAAAACATAACATAAACAAATTAAACTAAACAACCCAACGTGACATGAAACATAGTTATGGTTTGGTAATTTTCACGCTCAATTTAATTTATTATCTTCCAATTATATAAACATTTTTTGACCTTCTTCCTCACATGACAAGACTTGCGTGTTTACTAACGTCCATAAATATTTATATGTAGTACCTACTCTTTTACCCATCCTAAAAAAGAAAATAAATTTGTTCTAAGGCCTATTTATCTCTCTTTATTTAAGATAGAATTATTATTAGCACCGTGTCTTACTACCCGTTCGTGTTATACCACTAACGCTAATGTGTGATGGTAGGGTGATAGTGAGATGAGAATGGAGGACCTACAGTTTAACGTGAGATCCGAACCACGGTGGAGGCCTGGCATCCACACATTCACAAGTTGTGATTAATACACGTCAGAGTGTGAAGGAAGGGTTTGGTAATCAGACAAATCTATGACGGGATCGAGGATTGAACCCCGGATCCCTAGCACAGAAGTCTGACACCTTAACCCTTGACCGCCAGGTCACCCAGTTTTAAAGTAAAAGGTACAACAAATTTTCTCAATCCTTTATCTAAATTATATTTATAAATTGTGAGACATGTGAACAAAAATACATGGTAATAAAAAAATTATGGGGGGAAGCGGAGAAGAAGGGAAAACACCCCGTTGCATTCCACAAATGACCCGCTTCGGTGGCTGCATGGTCAACCGCACTACTCTCGTATTTGACTAGACTGCCAAGGATGGAGAGATCAGGGTTCGATCCCAATCGAGTACACTGAGGTGTAGAAAAGTAGAGTTGGAGTCGAGTTCATAGCCCTGTAAAGCAGGCCAGAGATTGTTGGACGTAGAGACAGATATTACATCAGTTTAAAACGGAGCTTACCTCGTTGACAGTTTTGTTACATTCTCCAAGGATCCAGAAATATTTCGAGAGAGATGTGAGCAGTTCAAGACAACGGAACAATTTCAGTCCCATCAACAAGTCCACAAACTACCAGAAGTGAGCAATACATGTGTGAGGTTATGAGAATAAAAATAGAAGCCATATTTAGTAACATGCGGAGAGTGAAGGTTGAGTTGACGAGTTGAACGAGGTCACAGAGGGCGTCATGAAGATGGGTGATGTTCCTGAGTTTATTTTGCCACAGTCTTCAAGAAGGTCGACTTCTGAGCTACACTTGAGTATGGTATCAAGTCCAACTACTGATTATGGTATTTAGAATAATTTTCTTTATATTGTTTTGTAAGTATAGGATTTTGGAACTCAAATCTTCAACGTAATGACCTATAATGACACTGTAAAGACGCATTGAAACTCCATCATCAATTCAATGACATCAGGAAAAATCATACCTATAATATTATATACATCCAAGTCCAACTGAGATGAGAAAGTGAAAATCACAACAAAGTTTGTGCTGACTAATAATAAAAAACCAAATAACTGTATGAGTCAAAATAAATGTATCGCTATTTCCTGGAAATATTACATTTTTAAAGTTGTAGGCTACTTCTTCAATGTGAATACTTCGTTGAAAATTTTGAATTTAAGCCATTGTATTTCATGTTATAGAATAATGGCAACAGAGATGAAAACACGAGGAAAACAATTTGAATACTTGTAGAGACAGACACAATAGTTCTATAACCAACTCTACAAAATAATATTCGGGACATTTCAACTATCTGTACGATTAGAACAAACATACTATAAACAATCTAGAGAGTGGATTTCACTATTTTGGAAGAGTGCTCTAAGATTGTGATACTCATTGGAGCTAAGCCCAATATTATGTATGCCATGAAATAAATTTCAATATTTTCCTAGAACACATCATCCTATACCAAAATAACTATTTCCCCTGGCTATGTCTTGTTACGTCACGCAGCTTACTAATGAGAATAACGGTAATGATTATATTATATATTATCACAATGTGATTACTTAAAAAGTTTAGAATAGCTACATACTAACCCTCGTGGTATCAGTAACCTATCTGTGAGTTTGACTGCGAGGACGGGATCGAGTTCGAATCTCTCGGTGATGAGGTGGCTTTCTAAAGTTTTCACTTACTCACTAAATTGGTTCCTTCCCTTATCCAACCTTTCAATCTAACCCATTACGTGATTAGTACTTAAGCGTATCACGAACGGATAGTAAACGCGGTCTAAATAAATACAATAATAAAATAATAATACATACTTAGGAAACATATTTTTTCTTAAACTCGAATATAACTTATTAATCATAAATTTCATGTAAATTAACTTTTTTTAGAATATTTTTTTACATTTAAAAGGACAGTTGGAAGAATATATAAAATGGATTATACAATAAGCTACATAATTTGTTACTTTATAATCACTTCGTGTTATCTTGAACAAATATTATTGAGTATTCTTCATAAGCACTCAAATTAGAAGAGTATGAGTACATTCCCTCCCACCCCTCACTTGTTCTCGTGCAGCTGGGGGGGGGGGGGTGAAGTGCGGGAAGGGGTTGATCATGGTGTGCATACTGCTATGTATTTCTTACTCAATCTAACTAACCTAGCTTGGACGTACGTTCATTCTGCCTCTTCTCACCGGACAGAAAACGTCCTAGCACGCATGCGTATTCATTGTATTTGTACGGTTTATATTAAGGTAACTAATGTTTTTTCATAAGAGTAAAGAAACAAGATATGTAATTTAGACGAAAATAAATATAGCCACACAAGATTTGTTATAATATCAAATCACAATTTTGCATTTAAAGTATTTCGTGAATTGCAGCCCGTGGACCATCTGTGGCCCTCAAGATAGCTATGTGAAATCTTCGACTGTATATATGTCCACTATAA
This sequence comes from Timema podura, assembly GCA_033556935.1. NCBI lineage: Eukaryota > Metazoa > Arthropoda > Insecta > Phasmatodea > Timematidae > Timema > Timema podura. Next base: position 81,413,232 of record JAVRXN010000011.1, read on the forward strand.
ATGAGGATTCTGTTAGTAAAAAATTCTTTCCAGATGGTTCTTCCTAAGAAAATGTTGATGATAAATAAGATGCCTGAAGTAAAAAATACACAATAATATAATTTTGTTTTTTAATCATTGACTCTAACATAATGACAGTAGATGGGGTGATGAGTTGGCACAATCTGACCTACTTTTCTCTGATAGGTCGCTATAAATAGATCTGGCCTCTGATTGGCTGCTATAATTAGACCCCCCACCCCTCCCCCCCTCCCCCCCTCCCTCCCCACCCCTCCGCTCTGATTACAAAATCTCCACCAGTTGATTACGAAATTTCCTCCCCTACAACCCCTCCCCCTACAACCCCCTCCCCTACAACCCCCCCCTCCCCTACAACCCCACCACACCTTGAACATGTTAGTACTTGTGCGGGCTTTTTTTCTTAATTATTGTTGCGTGGTAATTAATTATTCATGTCTGCTAATTGATTATTGATGTGTGCTAATTAATTATTCATGTATGGGTAGGGGGGAAGGACATTGGAGTATATTTTATTTGGATGGTGAGCATACGTCTCTGCACGAACCTCTCGCTACGACTGCGTGGTGTAGAGTGAGGAGCATCTTATTTGGGGGAACATGCAGCCCGATGCGTCAGGCGCTCCTCCCGTGGCATGAGAAGGAACACGGAGCAGGAACCTTTTCCCGACGGCCGCTTAGCGAAGAGTGTGGCCGCTGAGAAACTGACAGCGTATCACGGCCTTATGACCCCCTTTCACTTTTCCCCCTCACTCCCCCTCCTTCAAGGCAACCCCCTATGTGGTAAAGGGTTTTTTCCAGTGTCGCAAGCCCTTATTTGGTAATGGGTTTGCCCGGTGTCGCAACCCAGCGCAAGTTTGACGGGTTGACAAGACAAGTCGAGACAAGAATAGATCACGATGTCGTAATCCTCTACCCCTATGTGGTAATGGGTTTTCTCCGACAAGCATTGACACAGCCTTGGAATGCTCAGTTAGGGGCCTCCATCCCCCACCGCTAAAGTCTACTAAAATTGGTTGTATGATATCGTCTGTCGACATGCGCGGATGTAGGTATCAGTCATGAGGGAAGAAATATCTACACTTTACACTGCAGGGATTCAATTTCCCTCAGCTGGAATTATATGTACCTGACATTTAGACGGCGTGCACACCGGGACTCAAACCGCGATATCTTTAGCACTGCTAGTGTCTGCTATAGCGGCCGTACTTCCTGCACCCCCACCATTTTGCAGGTCGACCAAGTAGAATGTGTACCCGCATTTGCTTCAAACGTCAATCACCGGCCGTCTAGTGGCGCCTTAGAACATGCGACCATAGATGGCACTCACATCTGGACTCAAACCTCGATATCTTTAGCACAGCTATTGTCTGTTAGAACGGTCGTACTTCATGCACACCCGCCATTTTGAAAGGTTGACCAGGTAGAATGTGTACCCGCATTTGCTAGGAGTGAAAAAATCAAACGTTGATCACTCTGTCATCGGTCATCTAGTGACACCTTAAACCATGCGACCGTCGATGCATTGTGACGGTAGATAAAGTGAAAGCAGGCGTTTTATTCCTCGAGATATTTAATGTTCTCATGTGAGGAATGTCGGGCCTCCACCATGGTTCGGTTTCCGCGTTAAACTGTAGGTCCTCACAATCACCCTACATTAGCGTAAGTGCTTATAACCGAACGGGTAGTAAGACGTGGCACTAATAATGATATCACTCTTACATCAATTCATAAGTAATATCGAATTTAATGTTCGCAACTATATTTTGACGTGATAATATATATCTACATCAGGCTTGAGGGAGATATAAAATATATACTTGTATTTGTGCGACACGGCCGACCTGGATCCAATACCCCTACCTCCCCCTGCTAATAGCCAAGAAGTTAGCGCGTCACTGACAATCGAACCCTCTAACACCGCCTGAATGAGAGATAAAATAATAAAATTAGTGATGTACCCTCATTTACGGAGGGTTGAAATGTGAAAACAGTCAAAGCTATTATTTATGCTTACTCCTGCTAGATATCTTTGACAGGAGTCGAACCGGGGACTTTTGGCGTAACAGTATAGGGTTTGTCGACCTTGCAATTTGCCTAGAAATAACCAGGAGGATAAAAAAGTATTCAGGGTGCATAAAAAATATGCGTGTTTTTATGTAGAAAAAATAGCTCAAAATCTTTGAAAAAATTGTCTGTCTAAAAAAGATTATTCAGCCCACGGGATTAGAACCAGACCCAGTGACTGATAAGCACGATCTCTAGATAAAAAAACGAAACTAGTACAGGGTTTCGAACCCCCTACTAGTTGGGATGCATTCAGTTCTATCACCTAGTGTTTTCTTATAAATGTTTGAAATGTTTACTCCGGTTAGATATCATCGACGGGGTTCAAACCAGAGACTTTGCCGATTGTCAAGTCGAAGTCCTTAGCCCTACAGTCACAGAGCGTGATGTGTACCAGCAATTGTGCTGCCGGAAAAAAATAAACACGCCGGCATTTCTATTACTATAGCTAAACTTCAAAATATAACAACATACATATATATCTTATTGAGGCTATTGTCTAGAATTAATCAAGTAGGTGCGCGTCCGTCCAATGCTTCAGGCAAGTTGAAAAATGCACCCCACATTTGCGAGAGTGAAAAAAAAGGGTTTTGCTCAGATATCATCGACGGGAATCGAACCAGGGACTTTTGGCGTTTGTCGAGTCAACGTCCTTACCCCCTCCAGTCACGGGGCGAGATGTGAACCAGCATTTGCACGCCCGACTGTCATAGGATCCACCCCTAGACAGCGCTGAAGAAAGACCCCCGTCCTCTATGAAAGCTTTAACGCAAATGCAATATAACGGTACTTACACGGACCGGGTAGGCTCCGATACGGAAATGACTCTGGAACCTTTGCATAGTGTGTGTAATAAAATAAACTTGAACCCTAGGACAGCTTCAAATACAGTCTAGGGCAGTTAATGTATCACTATGAAAGGTTAAACCCCTCATTTTCACCCCATGTCTGGAATCGAACTAGGGTCCTTGGCTAGGCAAACAAACAAATTATCATGCGCGAAGAGCACGCTTTGGGAGCCTCCTGGCTATACGACCCATTCGAACTCCCTGAGACAGCTCGTCTGAAATTGATGAGGTAATCTGGTAACCTGGAGACCTGATCTGAATATTTATCTTTTATCTAAACTGTATCTAGACAATCCATCATCAGAAACTATTATTAACTCTCAGAAAGGACCGCTTTTTAAATTGATTGTATTTTTTTATTCTACTCAAGACAGTCAATATTTTCTTTAAAGTTACCTACCTAATAAATATGGAGAATTATTTTAAACTACTCAAAACATTTTAAATTTTGATTTTTATGGCATAATAGTAGTAGAATCTAGTTTCTAATATTTCAAGGCAGCACGTTTATTTAAATATATAAATGTACTTATATTCGGGCCATACGAGCTGAACCTACTAGCTACAGACTATAATACCCGGGTTTTAGACCCACAGGTAGATTTAACAGTCAACTGTTTCCATCATTCCATTGTTTTATTTTCTCATTATCACCTTCCCCCACAGTATTTTAGAAAAGCACCACGTCTCACTTCTTATTCAGGCTATACAAATATTTACTAACTACGCTAGTGAGCGAAAGATGAGGACGGATGAATTTAGAGGAAGTGTACTAGCATTTACGTGGATAGAGAATGTAAATTAATTTTTTTTATAAACTACCCTCAGCACACCTGACCAGGATTCGAACACCAAACTCCCTGTCATTGGCATAGGCACGAGAGTGATGTCTTAGACCATGCGACCACCAAAGTAGGTAAGTATTTATTACAAATTAATCAATGAATCTTCCTAATTAAATGTGTGTATTTGATCCCTTTTCCATGTGTTCGGGGCTATATTTTTTCGCATTAATTCTCAAGTTTATTAAACCTAATATATATGATTTGTGTTCAGTACTTTCTGAGATTTTGTTTGGTTAAAATAGTCTTTCAATGCTTTTCTATGATAAATGTAAGCGTTTCATGTTGAAATCCAACTAATATGAAACATAGTGTTTCTCAATCCGGCCCGCAAGAGAGAAAACATATATATGCAAGAATAATCTCAATAGCGAGATTTATTCCCACTGCACCCCAACGAGATTCAAACCGAATCCTAGAGATGAACATGCCAGCCGAGCACTGTCACCGAACTACAGACCCATTTTCATAGGAACAGCCACTAGATCTAATTTCACGTATTCATACGTCAAGTAGCCTGATGCGAGTGTAGAGCGTTAGACCATGCGGGCACCGAGGCAGTGATTACTACTTTGTTCTCTAGTATAGGCCGGTTTGCTATCTATTACTCTTTTTAGCACTGCGTCTTACCAACCGTTCGGGTACGCTTAAGTACTATTTACACTAAAGGATTAGGAATTGGGACCCTTGGACCCGCATTTGCGTGGAAATAAAGTGGAAAACACGCCTAGTTTATCCGCCCGAGATTCGAGCCTCGAACTTCTTAAGTATTAATAACGCTAACGGATCGATAATTGCTAAGTTTGAATTTAAGGGAAGTGTGCCCGTATTTGCACAACAATATAGGATTTGTCAGCCTTGTAGGGATTGAACCCTCCTACCTCCTTACGTCACAGGGCGTGATGTGTACCCGCATTTGCGCGGATGGAAAAAAATAAACACGCCCGCAGAGGCTCCATCGGTTAAAGAACGGCAAATTTACCATTTAGACGATATATCTCGTCTGACAGTGAACCCCCTCCCTAAGAAATAGATGAACCTGACATTTAGACGGCATGCCCATTCTAGCATTTACGTGGATGGAGAGTGTAAAACAATTTTTTATAAACTATCCTCAGCACACCTGACTAGGATTTGAACACCAAACTCCCTGTCGTTGGCATAGGCACGAGAGTGACGTCTTAGACCATGCGACCACTAAAGTAGGTAAGTATTTATTACAAATTAATCATTGAATCTTCCTAATTAAATGTGTGTTATTTATCCCTTTTCCATGTGTGCGTGGCTATAATTTTTCACATTACTTTTCAAGTTTATTAAAGCTAATATATATGATCTGTGTTCAATACTTTCTGAGATTTTGTTTGGTTAAAATAGTCTTCCCCCTTAGTGCGAGCCTGACGTCTTGTACCCCCGCGACCATCGGTGTATAAAATATTAGTGTAACTATGAGAGGGTGAAAAAACTTATTTGCGTGGAAGGAAAGTGGTAACCCATTTAGGGAAAAACCACCCTCAGTTCACCTGACCAAGATTTGAACCTCGAACTCCCGCATCGAAGCGGGTATATATCACGATGCACTCTTTTTAGAGAGTTAACAATATTTACGAGGCTGACTCTTCAACCAGCCCAAATATTACAAAAAATCGAAAGAAGAAGCAGAACCGCGAGTCCCGCTGTATTCGGAATTGGGAAGGTTGAATCCACATTTGTGTTTTGGGGGGGAGTAGGGAAATGTTCCAGCGTTTACGTGGAGGGAGAGCGGGAAAACATTTAGTGAGAACTACCAACAGTACACCTCAGCGGGTATTCGAATCCCCAACACAGATTCGAACCCCGATATCTTTTGCCGGTTGCTTCATGTTCTTTAGTTACCAAACACAAGAGAAGAATAAGGTGTTTCGCCTGTTCTGACCCTAAAATACGTTGTGACAGAAAGGCGCCGGCAATATACACGTGTCAGCTTTGCCGGAATAAAATATTAAAGAGCGCAGAAGTGAGCCCACATTTGTATAGAGGGAGAGTGAAAAACTACCCCCGAGGTCAAGACAGCACTCTCACAATATACTAAACTGCCGAGGGATTCGAATCCTGGTCCACTGGCTACCACACGCTAATGGATTGATAATTGGGAGGTTTGAGCCCGCATTTGCATAGAGGGAGAGTTAAAAACACCCCTAGTTTACCCGACCGAGATTTGAACCTCGAACTCCTTAAGTATTAATAACGCTAACAGATTGATATTTGGTAAGTTTGAATTTAGAAGAAGTGTGCCCATATTTGCGCGGAGAGAATGAAAAGTCTATTAGAAAAAAAACCTCCCTAAATACGCTCGACGCTGATGAAGGAATCTCCAATATTGAGTACCTATATCTCACACCACGAAAAGTATACTTGGAATATTTACACAAATCAAAGTTTTTACAAATATATCTCACACCCTGAAAAGTATACTTGGAAAAATATTTATTTACACAAATCAAAGTTTTTACAAATATATCTCATACTACGAAAAGTATACTTGGAATATTTATTTACAAATATATCTCATACCATGAAACGTATACTTGGAATATTTGTTCACACAAATCAATGTTTCTACAAATACATCCCATACCGCGGAAAGTATGCTTGGAATATTTATTTACAAAAAATTATATATATATTATGGAAACAATAATCAATTTCTTGAGCTCGTAGCGGGAATAGTGGCCTCGGTACTAATTTTATAAAGTCCAGTTTAAAAAGTATTTTAACATATGGTTTCAAATTTGATTAGAATTAAAATATATATACAACCAAATTTGACTAGAATTAAAATATATACAAAAAAACTAATTTTATTTGACTAGAAATAACCAGGTAGGTGGAGATTTATAATGGCGGATAAAAAAAAACATAAAAAAAATATCCCGGATACATAATATAAATCAATAAAAAAATATGCTTGTTTTCATGCAGAAAAAAAATATGAAAAAAAATTTCAAATCTTTGAAAAAATGGTCCTGTAGACTTTATTCTGCGAAACGGTACATACAGTCGCAAGACCTTTTCTTACAATTTTGTGCGGTATCTGTATGTATCTTTCCGCGGCTTGTTCAGTGACCATCGCTTTCAAAACGTCAAAATTAACGTCGTTCCTGTTGCCGTAGTCTAGCTCAGCACAAATCTAGCGCGTTAGCCACAGTACACCTCGACAGGTATTCAAACCCCCCCAACACGGACTCGAACCCCGATATCTTTCGCCTTGTGCTTCATGCCCTCTAATTAACAAACCCATTCTTTTCCCTAAAATACGTTGTGACAGAAAGGCGCTGGCAATATACACGTAACAGCTTTGCCGGAATAAAATATTAAATATCGCAGAAGTGAGCTCGCATTTGCGTAGAGAGAGAGTGACAAACTACCCCAGGTCTAAGACAACACTATCGCAAAATACTAAGTTGCACGGAGTTCGAATCCTGGTCCACTGGCTGGCACTTTCATTGGCCAAATGATTATATTTGACATATGCTTGGTAACAACATAATTACTTTTATTTTGAAAATTACTCTAGTTATTCACAAAACCCTGTCCTTCCTAATTTATCACTATGAAAGGTTAAACCTGCACTTTCATCCATACTGGAAATCTATCTCTGGACACTTGGCTCGGTGGGCAGACATGCTAACTCCTCACTTAAAGTGAGTGACCTTTCACAAGTGAGTTCTTAGACGTCTTGACCAATGACGCGAGACGCTCGACAGAGATTAAATCAAAACTCTATTAACAGACAAATACCAGTCTCAGTCGCTTCTTCAGAGAGAGAGAGAGAGAGAGAGAGAGAAAGGTATATCTACATTCTTTTACAAGCACGTAGCAAATTTGTCTGGGGACGGTGGCACCCAACAATACCATGTTATTTTAACTTTCGTCCGACTGATTATATCAGCACACAACTTACAATCTAACAAATCTATAACATACAGAACACCCATTCCCCCCCCTACCGCAAATGAATCACTATGAAAGGGGGGAAAGCCATATCCCACTAATGAATCATTTTCAGGCCATTCAGGGGATCGAATCCAGGACCTATTGCTTAGTAGGCAAACACACTAACGACAGAGGTAAAGTGCAGACCTTTTAATTGTACTTTTTTTCAGTGATTATCCAATACTAGCTAGAACTAAGGTGAAATGAGACAGTTAATATTTGGAAAACCTTTGCGGCATCATTTAATTTTGTCAACATGATTTCACCCAACTCAGTGACAGTATGGTCTAATGCACTACTCTCGTGATAGACAAGACTACTGCTGACAGGGAGATCGAAGTTCAAATACCAGTAGAGTGTACTGATGCCTGTTTTCAACTCTTTCTCTACGCAAATGCGGTTACTTTTCCTCTAAATATAGCTTTACAAATCTCTAAAATCATGATATAATTAGTACTAATGTGTATTAAATATTCGGTTGCGCAAATGACGATGCATTTATCAACGTAAAGACGTTGGAAGGAATTACCGTTCCAGCAGTCATTAGCGATGCTAAAAACTCCTTTGGATCTCAAGTTATGTCATGATGTACATTACAAAAGATAGCTGGGTTCATACATTCTAAATTCGGGGGTTCCAATTTGAACGGCCCATTATGAAACACTGAGGGCTTGGGAATTTCATACTGTTTATCAGAGGTCAGAGCTGCTTATTCACAAGACCATTTGTGACAGAAATATACCTGAATGTCAATGCTCCTAGAGACTTGTAAGATAGAACATGCTTGCAACATCGAGATTTCCCTTTCTATTCCCAAAGCTGATTGTAGCTCTAAGAAAAAAACTGTTGGTCGCATCTTTCATAGTGTTAAATTAGGAAGGACTGGGTTTTGTGAATAACTAGAGTAATTTTCAAAATAAAAGTAATTATGTTGTTACCAAGCATATGTCAAATATAATCATTTGGCCAATGAAAGTGCCAGCCAGTGGACCAGGATTCGAACTCCGTGCAACTTAGTATTTTGCGATAGTGTTGTCTTAGACCTGGGGTAGTTTGTCACTCTCTCTCTACGCAAATGCGAGCTCACTTCTGCGATATTTAATATTTTATTCCGGCAAAGCTGTTACGTGTATATTGCCAGCGCCTTTCTGTCACAACGTATTTTAGGGAAAAGAATGGGTTTGTTAATTAGAGGGCATGAAGCACAAGGCGAAAGATATCGGGGTTCGAGTCCGTGTTGGGGGGGTTTGAATACCTGTCGAGGTGTACTGTGGCTAACGCGCTAGATTTGTGCTGAGCTAGACTACGGCAACAGGAACGACGTTAATTTTGACGTTTTGAAAGCGATGGTCACTGAACAAGCCGCGGAAAGATACATACAGATACCGCACAAAATTGTAAGAAAAGGTCTTGCGACTGTATGTACCGTTTCGCAGAATAAAGTCTACAGGACCATTTTTTCAAAGATTTGAAATTTTTTTTCATATTTTTTTTCTGCATGAAAACAAGCATATTTTTTTATTGATTTATATTATGTATCCGGGATATTTTTTTTATGTTTTTTTTATCCGCCATTATAAATCTCCACCTACCTGGTTATTTCTAGTCAAATAAAATTAGTTTTTTTGTATATATTTTAATTCTAGTCAAATTTGGTTGTATATATATTTTAATTCTAATCAAATTTGAAACCATATGTTAAAATACTTTTTAAACTGGACTTTATAAAATTAGTACCGAGGCCACTATTCCCGCTACGAGCTCAAGAAATTGATTATTGTTTCCATAATATATATATAATTTTTTGTAAATAAATATTCCAAGCATACTTTCCGCGGTATGGGATGTATTTGTAGAAACATTGATTTGTGTGAACAAATATTCCAAGTATACGTTTCATGGTATGAGATATATTTGTAAATAAATATTCCAAGTATACTTTTCGTAGTATGAGATATATTTGTAAAAACTTTGATTTGTGTAAATAAATATTTTTCCAAGTATACTTTTCAGGGTGTGAGATATATTTGTAAAAACTTTGATTTGTGTAAATATTCCAAGTATACTTTTCGTGGTGTGAGATATAGGTACTCAATATTGGAGATTCCTTCATCAGCGTCGAGCGTATTTAGGGAGGTTTTTTTTCTAATAGACTTTCCATTCTCTCCGCGCAAATATGGGCACACTTCTTCTAAATTCAAACTTACCAAATATCAATCTGTTAGCGTTATTAATACTTAAGGAGTTCGAGGTTCAAATCTCGGTCGGGTAAACTAGGGGTGTTTTTAACTCTCCCTCTATGCAAATGCGGGCTCAAACCTCCCAATTATCAATCCATTAGCGTGTGGTAGCCAGTGGACCAGGATTCGAATCCCTCGGCAGTTTAGTATATTGTGAGAGTGCTGTCTTGACCTCGGGGGTAGTTTTTCACTCTCCCTCTATACAAATGTGGGCTCACTTCTGCGCTCTTTAATATTTTATTCCGGCAAAGCTGACACGTGTATATTGCCGGCGCCTTTCTGTCACAACGTATTTTAGGGCCAGAACAGGCGAAACACCTTATTCTTCTCTTGTGTTTGGTAACTAAAGAACATGAAGCAACCGGCAAAAGATATCGGGGTTCGAATCTGTGTTGGGGATTCGAATACCCGCTGAGGTGTACTGTTGGTAGTTCTCACTAAATGTTTTCCCGCTCTCCCTCCACGTAAACGCTGGAACATTTCCCTACTCCCCCCCAAAACACAAATGTGGATTCAACCTTCCCAATTCCGAATACAGCGGGACTCGCGGTTCTGCTTCTTCTTTCGATTTTTTGTAATATTTGGGCTGGTTGAAGAGTCAGCCTCGTAAATATTGTTAACTCTCTAAAAAGAGTGCATCGTGATATATACCCGCTTCGATGCGGGAGTTCGAGGTTCAAATCTTGGTCAGGTGAACTGAGGGTGGTTTTTCCCTAAATGGGTTACCACTTTCCTTCCACGCAAATAAGTTTTTTCACCCTCTCATAGTTACACTAATATTTTATACACCGATGGTCGCGGGGGTACAAGACGTCAGGCTCGCACTAAGGGGGAAGACTATTTTAACCAAACAAAATCTCAGAAAGTATTGAACACAGATCATATATATTAGCTTTAATAAACTTGAAAAGTAATGTGAAAAATTATAGCCACGCACACATGGAAAAGGGATAAAATACACACATTTAATTAGGAAGATTCAATGATTAATTTGTAATAAATACTTACCTACTTTAGTGGTCGCATGGTCTAAGACGTCACTCTCGTGCCTATGCCAACGACAGGGAGTTTGGTGTTCAAATCCTAGTCAGGTGTGCTGAGGATAGTTTATAAAAAATTGTTTTACACTCTCCATCCACGTAAATGCTAGAATGGGCATGCCGTCTAAATGTCAGGTTCATCTATTTCTTAGGAAGGGGGTTCACTGTCAGACGAGATATATCGTCTAAATGGTAAATTTGCCGTTCTTTAACCGATGGAGCCTCTGCGGGCGTGTTTATTTTTTTCCATCCGCGCAAATGCGGGTACACATCACGCCCTGTGACGTAAGGAGGTAGGAGGGTTCAATCCCTACAAGGCTGACAAATCCTATATTGTTGTGCAAATACGGGCACACTTCCCTTAAATTCAAACTTAGCAATTATCGATCCGTTAGCGTTATTAATACTTAAGAAGTTCGAGGCTCGAATCTCGGGCGGATAAACTAGGCGTGTTTTCCACTTTATTTCCACGCAAATGCGGGTCCAAGGGTCCCAATTCCTAATCCTTTAGTGTAAATAGTACTTAAGCGTACCCGAACGGTTGGTAAGACGCAGTGCTAAAAAGAGTAATAGATAGCAAACCGGCCTATACTAGAGAACAAAGTAGTAATCACTGCCTCGGTGCCCGCATGGTCTAACGCTCTACACTCGCATCAGGCTACTTGACGTATGAATACGTGAAATTAGATCTAGTGGCTGTTCCTATGAAAATGGGTCTGTAGTTCGGTGACAGTGCTCGGCTGGCATGTTCATCTCTAGGATTCGGTTTGAATCTCGTTGGGGTGCAGTGGGAATAAATCTCGCTATTGAGATTATTCTTGCATATATATGTTTTCTCTCTTGCGGGCCGGATTGAGAAACACTATGTTTCATATTAGTTGGATTTCAACATGAAACGCTTACATTTATCATAGAAAAGCATTGAAAGACTATTTTAACCAAACAAAATCTCAGAAAGTACTGAACACAAATCATATATATTAGGTTTAATAAACTTGAGAATTAATGCGAAAAAATATAGCCCCGAACACATGGAAAAGGGATCAAATACACACATTTAATTAGGAAGATTCATTGATTAATTTGTAATAAATACTTACCTACTTTGGTGGTCGCATGGTCTAAGACATCACTCTCGTGCCTATGCCAATGACAGGGAGTTTGGTGTTCGAATCCTGGTCAGGTGTGCTGAGGGTAGTTTATAAAAAAAATTAATTTACATTCTCTATCCACGTAAATGCTAGTACACTTCCTCTAAATTCATCCGTCCTCATCTTTCGCTCACTAGCGTAGTTAGTAAATATTTGTATAGCCTGAATAAGAAGTGAGACGTGGTGCTTTTCTAAAATACTGTGGGGGAAGGTGATAATGAGAAAATAAAACAATGGAATGATGGAAACAGTTGACTGTTAAATCTACCTGTGGGTCTAAAACCCGGGTATTATAGTCTGTAGCTAGTAGGTTCAGCTCGTATGGCCCGAATATAAGTACATTTATATATTTAAATAAACGTGCTGCCTTGAAATATTAGAAACTAGATTCTACTACTATTATGCCATAAAAATCAAAATTTAAAATGTTTTGAGTAGTTTAAAATAATTCTCCATATTTATTAGGTAGGTAACTTTAAAGAAAATATTGACTGTCTTGAGTAGAATAAAAAAATACAATCAATTTAAAAAGCGGTCCTTTCTGAGAGTTAATAATAGTTTCTGATGATGGATTGTCTAGATACAGTTTAGATAAAAGATAAATATTCAGATCAGGTCTCCAGGTTACCAGATTACCTCATCAATTTCAGACGAGCTGTCTCAGGGAGTTCGAATGGGTCGTATAGCCAGGAGGCTCCCAAAGCGTGCTCTTCGCGCATGATAATTTGTTTGTTTGCCTAGCCAAGGACCCTAGTTCGATTCCAGACATGGGGTGAAAATGAGGGGTTTAACCTTTCATAGTGATACATTAACTGCCCTAGACTGTATTTGAAGCTGTCCTAGGGTTCAAGTTTATTTTATTACACACACTATGCAAAGGTTCCAGAGTCATTTCCGTATCGGAGCCTACCCGGTCCGTGTAAGTACCGTTATATTGCATTTGCGTTAAAGCTTTCATAGAGGACGGGGGTCTTTCTTCAGCGCTGTCTAGGGGTGGATCCTATGACAGTCGGGCGTGCAAATGCTGGTTCACATCTCGCCCCGTGACTGGAGGGGGTAAGGACGTTGACTCGACAAACGCCAAAAGTCCCTGGTTCGATTCCCGTCGATGATATCTGAGCAAAACCCTTTTTTTTTCACTCTCGCAAATGTGGGGTGCATTTTTCAACTTGCCTGAAGCATTGGACGGACGCGCACCTACTTGATTAATTCTAGACAATAGCCTCAATAAGATATATATGTATGTTGTTATATTTTGAAGTTTAGCTATAGTAATAGAAATGCCGGCGTGTTTATTTTTTTCCGGCAGCACAATTGCTGGTACACATCACGCTCTGTGACTGTAGGGCTAAGGACTTCGACTTGACAATCGGCAAAGTCTCTGGTTTGAACCCCGTCGATGATATCTAACCGGAGTAAACATTTCAAACATTTATAAGAAAACACTAGGTGATAGAACTGAATGCATCCCAACTAGTAGGGGGTTCGAAACCCTGTACTAGTTTCGTTTTTTTATCTAGAGATCGGTGCTTATCAGTCACTGGGTCTGGTTCTAATCCCGTGGGCTGAATAATCTTTTTTAGACAGACAATTTTTTCAAAGATTTTGAGCTATTTTTTCTACATAAAAACACGCATATTTTTTATGCACCCTGAATACTTTTTTATCCTCCTGGTTATTTCTAGGCAAATTGCAAGGTCGACAAACCCTATACTGTTACGCCAAAAGTCCCCGGTTCGACTCCTGTCAAAGATATCTAGCAGGAGTAAGCATAAATAATAGCTTTGACTGTTTTCACATTTCAACCCTCCGTAAATGAGGGTACATCACTAATTTTATTTATTTTATCTCTCATTCAGGCGGTGTTAGAGGGTTCGATTGTCAGTGACGCGCTAACTTCTTGGCTATTAGCAGGGGGAGGTAGGGGGTATTGGATCCAGGTCGGCCGTGTCGCACAAATACAAGTATATATTTTATATCTCCCTCAAGCCTGATGTAGATATATATTATCACGTCAAAATATAGTTGCGAACATTAAATTCGATATTACTTATGAATTGATGTAAGAGTGATATCATTATTAGTGCCACGTCTTACTACCCGTTCGGTTATAAGCACTTACGCTAATGTAGGGTGATTGTGAGGACCTACAGTTTAACGCGGAAACCGAACCATGGTGGAGGCCCGACATTCCTCACATGAGAACATTAAATATCTCGAGGAATAAAACGCCTGCTTTCACTTTATCTACCGTCACAATGCATCGACGGTCGCATGGTTTAAGGTGTCACTAGATGACCGATGACAGAGTGATCAACGTTTGATTTTTTCACTCCTAGCAAATGCGGGTACACATTCTACCTGGTCAACCTTTCAAAATGGCGGGTGTGCATGAAGTACGACCGTTCTAACAGACAATAGCTGTGCTAAAGATATCGAGGTTTGAGTCCAGATGTGAGTGCCATCTATGGTCGCATGTTCTAAGGCGCCACTAGACGGCCGGTGATTGACGTTTGAAGCAAATGCGGGTACACATTCTACTTGGTCGACCTGCAAAATGGTGGGGGTGCAGGAAGTACGGCCGCTATAGCAGACACTAGCAGTGCTAAAGATATCGCGGTTTGAGTCCCGGTGTGCACGCCGTCTAAATGTCAGGTACATATAATTCCAGCTGAGGGAAATTGAATCCCTGCAGTGTAAAGTGTAGATATTTCTTCCCTCATGACTGATACCTACATCCGCGCATGTCGACAGACGATATCATACAACCAATTTTAGTAGACTTTAGCGGTGGGGGATGGAGGCCCCTAACTGAGCATTCCAAGGCTGTGTCAATGCTTGTCGGAGAAAACCCATTACCACATAGGGGTAGAGGATTACGACATCGTGATCTATTCTTGTCTCGACTTGTCTTGTCAACCCGTCAAACTTGCGCTGGGTTGCGACACCGGGCAAACCCATTACCAAATAAGGGCTTGCGACACTGGAAAAAACCCTTTACCACATAGGGGGTTGCCTTGAAGGAGGGGGGAGTGAGGGGGAAAAGTGAAAGGGGGTCATAAGGCCGTGATACGCTGTCAGTTTCTCAGCGGCCACACTCTTCGCTAAGCGGCCGTCGGGAAAAGGTTCCTGCTCCGTGTTCCTTCTCATGCCACGGGAGGAGCGCCTGACGCATCGGGCTGCATGTTCCCCCAAATAAGATGCTCCTCACTCTACACCACGCAGTCGTAGCGAGAGGTTCGTGCAGAGACGTATGCTCACCATCCAAATAAAATATACTCCAATGTCCTTCCCCCCTACCCATACATGAATAATTAATTAGCACACATCAATAATCAATTAGCAGACATGAATAATTAATTACCACGCAACAATAATTAAGAAAAAAAGCCCGCACAAGTACTAACATGTTCAAGGTGTGGTGGGGTTGTAGGGGAGGGGGGGGGTTGTAGGGGAGGGGGTTGTAGGGGGAGGGGTTGTAGGGGAGGAAATTTCGTAATCAACTGGTGGAGATTTTGTAATCAGAGCGGAGGGGTGGGGAGGGAGGGGGGGAGGGGGGGAGGGGGTGGGGGGTCTAATTATAGCAGCCAATCAGAGGCCAGATCTATTTATAGCGACCTATCAGAGAAAAGTAGGTCAGATTGTGCCAACTCATCACCCCATCTACTAATGACAATATAATTAGATTGATATTATGTTAGTTAAAAATGAGATTTATCTATTAATTTTGAAGCATTTACATTTATTAAAGTACAATGTTTGTGAAGTAATCGTTTTTAACTCACTCTTTATAGCGCATCTATGGTTCTTTATCAAAATAAAACTTATGGACAAACAATTTTATTCTGTTTTTCAACCAACATTGTTAACAAATACACACATGTTGTTATAATACATTCTAAGTTGACACAGCTATAACTTTTTATTTGAACACAAAGTCTTCACAACATGAAATCTGTGCTCATAAAATTAAATATAGATACACAAATTGTTTATTAAGTGTGCTACAAAGCCAATTTATAATTTAAGTATTTATTTCTGTCATGTTCTTCATGGATTTCTTTGTGTTCCTGAACGAAAGTTGGAACTGAATCAAGATGGTTAGATAGGTGGTTACTCCTCCAATGATCTATAAATAACAAATATACATAAACGGTTAGGTACTTGTTGTAAAAATACTATTTTTAAACACAAGCGTATATAAAAACACGGTTTGGAAAGTGAGTTATTCAATTGTAACGTATTAATTACTAGCACTAGTTTAAAGGTGACGTAGCAAACACGCACACAAATGATTAATATTTGTATCTCTTTGGAGTCAAATCTTAATTTTATAAACCAGTTTGTGCAAGTATATTAATTTGAAGTTTAAAAGGCATAGTGCAGTAAATTAAAACTGCACTTTGCTATATAGGAGTTAAAAGGGATATTCACACCGACCACACGACATTTCTTACCGAGTAAAGCAAGGTGTAGTCCAAAGGAAAGAATCCACAGGCATTGAACTGAACTTTGCGATGAAGGAGCTGCATAGAAAACATCTGCAGCTGAAACAAACGAATAATATTTTGATTAATCTCCTCTTTAGAGAAAATTTTAAAAATTTGGAGATTCATGAATTTAACTTATATACAATTAGGTTTGTAATAGAACCAGGATAGCTCAATTGGTAATCATCCGTTTCGGTGGCCACAGGTCTAACGCACTACTTTAGCAGTTTTTTTTAGCACCGCGTCTTACTATACTTTCGGGTTATACGCTTATGTACTAATTACACTAATGGGTTAGTGATTGGGAAAGTTGAATTTATAAGAAGTAAATCCGCATTTACGTGGAGGGAGATTGGAAAACCATTTTGGAAAAACACCCTCAGTACACCCGAACGAGATTCTAACCTCGATCTACCCGTCATCAGCAGTCTAGCTTAATATGAGACCGGCGCGTTAACTAACCACGCCACCGAGGCGGGTCTCTCGCAGTTGGCTAGACTGCCGATGACGTGGAGATCGAGGTTCGAATCTCGGTCGGGTGTACTGAGGGGTTTTTCAAAATGGTTTTCCACTTTCTCTACACTAATGTGGGTACACTTCCTATGAATATGACCTCCCTAGTGCCTAAAACTATTAGTGTAACTAGCACATATGTGTATAACCCAAACAGGTAATGCAGTGCTAAAAATTAGTATTATTATAATCGTTACAGTATTTTAATGGATTAAATAGCAAAGTTATTAAATTCACAGTGTTTTTGGTGATTGTATTTACCTCCTGGTTCAACAAAGGGTCCTTGGTTTGATTTAGAAGTTTGTGCACAAGAACTGTAGTTCTGTTTGCCTGTAGGAAACAAAGAAATATAGTAATCATATCTTCGACGAGAGAACATTGGCATATTATCTACAATAAACTTATTTTAGTGATAATTGGAATCCTGTTCTATCAGTGAATTTAATTAAACTACTGCATATTCGTATTCCAAGTTAATGAGCATGTAGGGTGGATCTGATTAGGTGGGGGGGGGGGGGGGGGAGGAAGTAGGAAACGCGATAAAATGCCAGTGTTTTTGCAGTTTTTATAACAACACGTTTCTTTTTGACAAAAATAAATAAAATATTGCCTCAGGAGAAACATAAAGAGTTTAATTTTATTCGCATGGTGATATCAACATTAGTTGAATATCTGCCATTAGCATAGCGGCATTAGATGACAAACTTTTTAAATGAAGAGAAAAAGTTGTCAATAAATTCCGGACACCCTCGATAGATATTCAACATCTGTTGATATCACCACGTGAAGAAAGTTAAACTCTTTGTTTGTACTACAGTAAAGGAATACACTATGTCAATGTGAAAGAAGCGTCTTACGTTGGTTTGGGGATGTTGAGAGGATGAGTGTGGATCAAGTGATGAAGAAAATATATGAAGGTAGAGTGTGTGGATCAAAGGGAAGGGGTAGGTCATGTAAGACGTGGCTAAATGTATAAGAATCTGTGAAAAGAAAAACATTAAATCTTATAGGAATAAAAGAGCATGTTTGACTCGGTGTATGGATGTTGTTTTGAAGTGAAGGGAGTTTGCAAGGATAGGTAAAGTGAGGAGAAAGTTAGTGAGGATGGATTAAGTACGGAGTTTTTTTAGCTATTTGCACAGTTTCTTGCCTACCCCGCAAGGGAACGGCATGATTAGGTCTGTGTATGTAGACCTATGTATATATGTGTGTATGTATGTATGTATGTATGTATCTATGTATGCATGTATATATGTATGTATGTATCTATAGTTTAACATATTTCAAAAGATTTGAGATGTTTTAAGCACCATACTTAAATATCATATGACATATAACTTTCATGTTATCTCACTTTTTACTTTCTCTCTATCTTACAGGTAGAGAAAGTATGGTGATCGTCAAAAAAATCGAACTCGAGATTTTGATGAATTTTGACGTTTCATCACTCCCTGAATCCGAAAAAGCGGTTTTTGAATTTCTGTCTGTCTGTCTGTCTGTACCTCCAACTAGAGCCTAAACTATTTTACCGATTGAGCTGAAACTTGATATCTAGGGTTTTCATAGGGTTGTCCCGAGGGGTTTTTGGAATTGGATATCTACCCCTAAAATTAAGGGTAGTTTACTGAAGGTAAAAAAGAGAAAAAGGCGATTTTCTCAAAATCGGCTCTAACGATTTTGATTAAATTTTATTTATGAACATTAATAAATATTTCAAACAAAATGGCTACTCTCAATATTTCGGCAAAATAGCTTTAAGGGCTCCGTTCTGATGCGTAAATTAACATTTTTTATAATATCTCCGAAACTATTTGAGATATGAAATTACTTAGCATTACAAATATGTATATATATTTATAATACAAATATTTTATTCGAAACATATTTTTATAAAATCAATAATTTTCAATCTATACGCAATTTTATATATATATTTTTTAAACTTTTTGGACATTAAAGCTTAAGTATTGCGATCGTAAAAAAAACTAACCTGAAATGTTGATGGATTTCGACGTCTCATGACCCCCCGAACCCTAAAAAATAATCTTTGCAATGCCGTCTGTCTGTGTGTCTATAAAAACTTAAAATTAAGGGTAGTTTATGAAGGGCGAAAAGAGAAAAATTTGGTTTTCTCAAAGTCTGCTCAAACGATTTTGATTAAAATTCGTATCTATGCGTTGATTAAGATTATAAATAAACTGGCTATTTTCATTTTTCCTATGAAAATGATTTTTAGGGTACTTTACAGAAGCGTTAATTTCCAGTATCTCCACAACTATTTGAGAAACTAAACAACTTATCATTGCAAAATTGTAGGACTATTAGAAATAAAAAACTTTTATTTGACATATATTTTTATAAAAGCAACTTTTCTGAGATATTTGCAAATATATTAATACAATTTTGTGAGCTTTAGTTGTAAACATATACTACTTAAGTCTTAACGCAATAATTCTCCAATGCATAGAGTATTAAATATAAGTATCTAAAAAAAGTATGTTATTTTTCCTTAAAGCTCTTAGGAGAAATATTTGCATAGACTCATAGACTGTTTGCATTTTAGACTCAATAGTCAATATTTACATTTTTTATTGGTCAAAATGTATAAATGAATAATTAAATATCAATGCGATGACTTGAAGATCTGCAACACCTTATAAAATGTTAAAACTTTAACCAGAAATCGAAATTTTAATACGAAGTGTTGACCCTTGTGGAAGACATTAAACTGTTTGAAATGTTCTTAGGTGGACAAAGATGCGCCTTCTTTTCTCATTGATTCTATATCATTGTATATTATTTTATGCGTGTTCTTATGTGGAGTGGTGATACAATGTACATTATTCCGTTCAGAAATCTTACGAGTTTATAGAAAGAGAGAGAAAGTCTGTGCGGTGCGCCGTACCATTTATTTTAAATAAACTGTTAATGTATACTCGATGATATGTGTTGCTATAAGCTTGTCAGATTAGTTAACTACAAAACTAGACTTAGTTTTGAACGATGCTGAAAGATCCACATGTTATTACTAAACTTTTATAAATCATTATGAGCGCTTACCTTTCCAAAGGTATTTGAAGAGTTGATGTTATGGTACTTTGTATCTATGGTAACATATACAGCAGAAACATGGACATTGAGTGTAAGAGAGACCAGGAACGTGGAAGTCATGGGAATGAAGTTTGTGAGGAGCATGTTAGCTGTCACAAGGAAAAACAAGATTAGGAATGATGTTATCCAGGAAAGAGTGTGGAATACAGGATCTAAGTGAGATAGTAGAGGAAATAAAACTGAAATGGTATGAGCATGTAATTATAATGGAGGAGTGGATGACAAAGAAAATTATGAACATGATGTGTGTAGTAAAAAGACCGAAAGGGATGCCAAGAAAGAGATGGGATGAGCAGTTATTAGAAAGTGTGCAATTGATAGGAGAAGCATAGAATCAATTAAAGGAGGAAGAGTGTTGGAAATAAAGGGAATATGGATGCATTTTACTAAACTGACACAGCTACAGGCTGTAAACAGTTGATGATGATATTGATTTGGAAGTAGGGGAAAATGCTGGTCTGCAAGCAAGTTATTGAAGTTGACTATGGTAAACACAACACTTTTTGTATGACATACAGTGTTTTAGTTTGAACAATGGAACTTACCTCGTTGGCAGTCCCCACACACGCTCGGAGGATCCAGCAAGCTTTCAGAATGTAGAACATGGCCCAGAGATAATGAGAATTTAGAGACAACGAAGCAATTTCGTTCACGTCATCAAGACCGCAAACGATCAGAAGTGTGCAATACGCGTGGGAAGTTATGAAAACAAATATAGAAGCCATATTTATCAAAATACGAAGAGAAAATGTTGAGTTAATGAGTTCGACGAGATCACAAAGGTCGTCATAAAAATGAGTGATGTTTTGGAGTTTGTTTTGCCACAGGTCTTCAAGTATTGTCGCCTTTGGCGTTACAGCATGTGAGGGCACAGGGACCATGTCCTGAAAATAGTACTTTGTCTCATTTTACTTACATTGTCTTGTAGGTCTAGGATTTTGGAGTTCAACTCTTCAAAGTAATAATCTGTAGTGAGGACTATAAATACGTATTGGAACTCCATCATCAATTCAATAATATCAGCAGGTATCATGCCTAGAATATAGACATCTAAAGCCAACTGAGATGAGAAAGTTAGAATTCCTACAAAGTTTATGCTACAAAATATTAAAAACCAAACAATTATATGAGTCAGAATCATTTTGTTGATCTTTCCTGGAAATATGCCATTTTTTAAGTTGTACTTTTTCAAAGTGGAAATATTGTTGAACAGCTGAATGAAACCATTGTACTTCACTATACCATGAATAACTGCGGAGGAGAAGCCTAGCATCAGACAAACGGTTTGAATCCCGGTAGCAACAGAAACTATATTCACATAGCCAAGTCTCCAAAGTAATAACCGATACAGTTCTGCTAAAGGGACGATAAGAACGAAAAGACTATAGACAATCAAGAAATTTGATTTCACTATTTTGAAAGAGCTAGTCAAGGTTTTTATCTGAACTGGAGCTAAGCCCAGTATTCTGGATGATATGAATAGAAATTTCAATACTTTCCAAGAAGCCATATTCGTATGTAAAAGCTGCTAGCAACCGTTCACAACCACGTCATGACTCAACTAGGGAAAATAACATCAACGACGCGTTTTTAATACGCCACTTAAAATTAGGTCTGACGTCAAAAACGTTTTAGGTTGATTACAAGCTTAGCAAAACATGTGTTTTAATTTATTAAATTTGTGTGAAATAATAGATTGTTAAAATCGATTAAAATATTTTATGTTGATACTTCACAGTTTTGTTAATGTTTAAAAATACTGTAAGAATTTTTATAAACCATTGTAACAGACACAAATTTTACACAATTTCCCATTATTTTCCGGTTTTAAAATCAATTGGTGTAATTTTGAGTAACTATTATCTTATGGGCTATAATTGTATCTGCGTACTGCACTACAGGAGGTTCACGAACAAATTATACAACGCTTTAGGGGCTGTAGGTGGGTGGTGATGGAACAATTTGATCAGAGGGACCCATAGCCAGAGGAGATCCCTTATAGATTAAAATGGCGACGGAAATTCTCAGGGACAGGTATTATTGTCCCGTATCTGGCTTCGTCACTTTAGGGGAACCAGTTTCTCGTAGTCGCTGGAACCAGTCGTGGATACATGGTATGCGTTGCCGCCTGTTAGGATATCGTCTACGGTACAGCCCGTCCGCTTCTATGGGAATCTCCATACTCTTTCCCATTCTCCTTACACCAACGCCCTGTCCATCTGCTCCGCGAAACTGTCCAGTGGCATGCTCACAGTCACGTAACAACGGCACAAGCACCTGCAGGCACGTGATATGAGCCGTCCCTGCAGCCGCAGTTAAATGGGACAACCCCTACACGTGCGTACAATACCACACTCAATTTCCAACAGTTGGTTGTCACATTATTTTATGGTAATGACATGTAATGAGGATGGAAAAAAGAGAGGATGCAAAAATAAAATGATGGAAATAAAGAAGATAGTAAAAAAGACCGCAAAGGATACCAGGAAATAGATGGGAGGAGCAGATAACAGAAAGTGTGTGCAAGTGAGAGGAGAAGAACTGACGTAATTAAAGGTGAAAGAATGGTGTAAAGATAGAGGAAGATGGAGGCATTTTACTAAACTGACAGGGCCATAGGCTGGAAAAAATTGAGGATGATTATTATGTTAATGATGATGATTGTCCCATACCCTGCCCCTGCACATTTCCGTCACCATTTTTGCCTAGAAAATTTATGAATACGAGTCCCTCATAGCCTATCAATTTCCAATTAAACACACACATCTACCTCTCCCCCCCTAAATCATTGTATAATTTGTTGGTGAACATCACATACACGTACAGACAGGTATGTTTAGATTAGAGTTGTTCAATGTTTTAAAAAGTAAATGTTTGTGTAGGTTGGTCCATAGGAAAGTACAGGCATCTATTTACGAATGTGTAATCAACGCTGTATATCGATTAATGCTTACAAGAGTCCCTAAGGTGCGTTTCTAGGGCTTCTTGTGCATGTCCTGCACCAGCTTTTATATTTTTTAATAAATTATCGAGACAAAATGTAGAAATTTAAATTAATCATATTAGAAAGCAGCACAAGTAAAATTATATTTAGTACCCTTATCATAAATGTTTAAATAATTAGTTTTAAGCCACGAAATATACAAAATGTGTACCGCTGATGGTGATTGGTGAGTCTCAGAGCTATAAACGTGCAGATGGTGATTAGTGAGTCTCGGAGCTATAAAGGTGCTGATGGTGATTGGTGAGTCTAGGAGCTATAAAGGTGCTGATGGTGATTGGTGAGTCTAGGAGCTATAAAGGGGCTGATGGTGATTGGTGAGTCTAGGAGCTATAAAGGGGGTGATGGTGATTGGTGAGTCTAGGAGCTATAAAGGGGCTGATGGTGATTGGTGAGTCTAGGAGCTATAAAGGGGCTGATGATAATTGGTGAGTCTAGGAGATATAAAGGAGCTGATGGTGAATTAAATTGCCATTTAGATTTTTTCTCTCTCCTGAGTTGTACACTCATTTATACAGGGTGAGTTATCCGGGTATGAGCACAACTAAACTACTAAACAAGTTAATAGCATCAGATCTGCTTCGGTGGCCGCATGGTATAAGTTGCTACTCTCGCAGTAGACTAGACTGCCGATGATGGGAAGATCGAGGTTCGAATCTCGCTCGGGTGAATTGGAGAGGTTTTTTCTAAATGGTTTTCCACTCTCCCTCCACGCAAATGCGGGTTCACTTCCTCTTTATTCAACCTTTCCAATTCATAGCCCGTTAGTGTAATTAGTACTTAAGCGTATGACCCAAAAGGGTAGTAAGACGCGGTGCTAAGTATTATTTTTATAAACCTTATTATTATCATCCATTGATAAGTTATGTTTTTAATTCTTAGCTGTTAAAAATTGTTTGTAAATAAAACATAAGCAATGTATTATTTTTATGTGTGTTTGTTCAGCTATTTATTATATAAAATTGTAGTGAGTCTTTAGCGTGACCCAATACTAAAAACCTCGTAGCGAGCCTAGTACAGTTTTATTTTCATATAAAGGGCCTTAAATCTTATCTAAAAATGTTACTAAAGCTACTCTAATGGATTGATATGTCAAGTCACATGAGCTGAAGCTTTAACTTTTCATACAAAGAGTATCAATACCTTTTAAATAACATCCATAGGATAATAAAATGTAATAAATATTAATTGCCAAAGTATATGTTTGTACAATATAAAATGGCTATTCATATCAAAATTCGACTGCAGCTTTGATTTTTTAGAGCTTTCTGAGTTGTGAAAGACAAAGATTACTTAGAAAGTTTTGATAATTTGATTTTTAACAAATCTTTATTCACATACATAAGAGAAAACCTTTTTTTGTTGCAAAAACAACAAATAATTTATCTTAGTTCTAATATCAATATAGGCCTAAATAGTTATAATAAGCTACTTAATATTACATACAAATTTTGAAATAACTTCTAATTTAAATTATGGGTACGTGACAATAAATGATATCGGATGTAAAATAAACATTCGATATTGAATTAAGTATTTTGGGAAAGTTTAATCACTATACTATAAAGCCACATGGCTGATTCACTAACTGACATTAATGTTTACCCACTTCCAGATGAGCTATAAACTTGAAATTTGGCAAACTTATAGCTTCTAGCCTGTAACCGTCGGGAAAATTCCAAAAAATTAAAAATTTTAATTTCCAACACCCGAAAAAAATTCAAAATCGTGGAGCAACTTTAAAGTCGGTGCGGACTTTTCTTTGGATTGCACCAGAGCTAGATTTTTTGATTTTAGGTAAATTTTGCACATTTTCCACACAAATTTTTTAATTTTCTGACACATATGGGACAGCTAGAATCATAAAAATTGTAAAAATAAACCAACGTTCAAAACAACGCTTGAATTAGATTAGTTTACACTCACTGGGGGTTTGGGGGCGGAGCCCACAACGATCAAAGCGATTATATATATATAAGCCTCCAAATGTTAGATAAGTGTGAGGCCTACCTCAAGGTCTCA
Organism: Timema podura; assembly: GCA_033556935.1. Classification (NCBI taxonomy): domain Eukaryota; kingdom Metazoa; phylum Arthropoda; class Insecta; order Phasmatodea; family Timematidae; genus Timema; species Timema podura. The sequence goes on from JAVRXN010000011.1 coordinate 81,438,549, forward strand.
TTGACACGAGTGAAATGTTATGGCTGTAAGTAAACTAAGATTTGAGTACACTGAGCGTTGTAGTGTCATGTGTAAAGCTATATTAATTTGTTGATATATTATGTTAAGAGAAGGTATGGTTCTGTGTAAATATTTGTTTGGTTTACGTTGATCTATTGGATTTGACCTGGGTCATGCGGTTGATCAATTAACGGCTCGTGGTAGTGTTGACCTTTTCTGACCACAGTTGGTTGTATAGAAAAAAAAATCCGTATTTTATTATTATTTAGCACCTCGTCTTACTACCCGTTCGGGTTATACGCTTAAGTACTAATTACGCTAATGGACTAGGAATTGGGAAGGTTGAATAGAGGAAGTGAACCCGAATTTGCGTGGAGGGAGAGTGGGAAACCATTTAGGAAACCCCCCCCCCCCCAGTTCACCCGACCGAGATTCGAACCTCGATCTCCCCGTCCTCAGCAGTCGGGCTCAACAAAATCCGTATTTAATAGTTTCTAAAACATGTTTCAGTATGTTGAAAAGAAAAGTCAATTTAGTACTATTTGTTAAAGCCATAAAATTTATTTTATTTACGATGAATATATACGTAAACTGTTTGGTTTTTAGAAAGTAAAAAAATAAATACCATTCTTCTCGTAAGGATATGTATCGAAATATCACAATTTTAAGTTAGCAAAATCTTTTTATTACTTTCGATGGACTCTAAACATGTTTCAAATCAAACAAAAAATAAAATAAATACAAGACAAATGTGTGCTACATCTAGGTATATATTACATTTTGATTTATAATTTCTCACATCAAAATAAAGTTTTGTGATCGTTAAAATTGTTGGCATCGAGACTTTGATGAAACTTTAAGTTTTCTGTAGGTCCGAACCCAAACAAGTGTATTCTACCATTCTGTCTGCCCCCTGTCTGTCTGTCTGTCCCTGGCCACAGATCTGAAGCGGATTGATGGATTTTTTCCCCCCATTGTGATATGTTATATAGCAATATCTTGAAACCAATTTAAAAAAGTTTTAATCTAAGCCCTTAAAAAGGGTAGTTTTCTAATGAGATTTTTGTTTTGGTTTCAAATGAATATATGGGAGTATTTGACAAGACAAATAAAACTGCATATTGGTTTTTTGGTGCAAAATTCGTTTAATGTTAGCTTACTGATTACTTTTTAAATATAAATATTTTAAAAAATGGGACTAGCAATTTGGTTAAAAATGGGTATTTTTTAAATTTTTTACTTTATTAATAATTATATAATTGGTTTTTCTAAATTTTTTTTTATAGTATTCTACTGATGGCTGATTTTTGTAAATTTTGATTACTATTTGAGAATAACTAAACAATTTTTTTTTCAAAATTGGTACTTTGGGATTATTTTATACCTATAATAATAATAATAATAATAATAATAATAATAATAATAATAATAATAATAATAATAATAATAATAATAATAATAATAATAATAATAATAATAATGATAATGATGATGATGATGATAATAATAATATTAATAATAATAATGTATGCGTCTATTTCTATCAATTAAATTAATTTAAGTTTAATTTATTTATGACAAATTATAAAAAAAATATTTTTCTAAATTAGCCTTGAAGATTGAGTTCAAAATGGGTATCTTGGAATAGTTTTTCATGATAAATAAGAATATAGTTTTTTACAAACTTAATGAAAATCTATTTTTGAACATTTACTACTGCCAAGAAATAGTAAACAATATGAGAAAGATTGTGAGATTGGGTCGTGCTATTTATTTAAAGAGTTATTGTTTATTTATCAATCCTTTGAGTAATATTTATGATGGTATGTGTCATGTGATTCATTACAACAAAAAGCTATAATTGGTTTTGTATCATTGACTATGAAATAATTACAACCATTTAGTTTTATATTTTGTTAGTTAAAAGAGAGATTTATATAAGTTAAAGTTTAAAGCATGTACATTTATTAAAATACAATGCTTCAGAAGTAAACATTTTTAGCTCTTTATAAGAAATATAATATTCTTTCTACAACTAATGTATATTTAGTTTTAAACTATGTTTTAATTAACACAATGATAATTAATACAGACTTGGAATAGTATATTATAAATTTAAACAGTTATAAATATAATTTGAATACATAGTTTTCACAGTATGAAATTTGTTCCCATAAACTTAAATATAAATACATAAACGGTTTATTAAGTGTGCAACAAAGTCTATTTACTCATATAATCTACACATTTATTTCTGTGACGTTCTTGATTGCTTTCTCGAATTTCCCTAAAGAAAGTTGGAACTGAATCAAGATGGTTAGATAGGTGGTTACTGCGCCAATGATCTGTAGATAACAAATATACATAGTTGGTTAGGTACTTGCTGTTAAATTACTATTTTTAAACACAAGCTTGTATCAAAACAATTATTTACAAACTGAGTTAATCAAAGGTGACATATGAGTAAGGCTCAACACTAGTTTAAAAGACATGAGACGAATACATATTTGTATGATTAATAATTTTTAGACCTGCCTTGGTAGAACTTTAATCTTAAAACAGGTTTGTCCAAGCATATTGTGGTGATGTCTAAGGTTAATGATCAATGAGAATTAAACTGCACAGTGCTATAGAGGAGTTACAAACGATGGACACACCGACCAAACGACCTTTCTTACCGAGTAAAGCAAAGTGTAGTCCATAGGGAAGAATCCACAGGCAGTGAATTGAACTTTGCGATGAATTAGTTGCAGAGAAAACATTTGCAGCTGAAACAACAAATCATATTTTGAAGAATAGTCCCTTTTCAGAACATTTGAAAAATTTTGAGATCGATGACTTTAACTTACACAAAATTAGGTTTGTAAAAGAACCGAGATAGCTCAATTGGTAATGCGATTTGTAATTCAAGCTGAACATCCAGATTTAACATTATTTTTCAGTCACATATGTTTCTTTAAATTTCTTTTCATTTTGAAAGTTGAATTGCCGAAAATGCATTTGGGGCAGCATCCAAAATTTAATTTAAAGCCTTCTTACTACTAATTAAAATATTGTATCAAAATTGATTACCACTGCAATTAATCAGAACCTTATTTGTAGGCCTTTATTAAAACTTTTGTATTACCAATTAAAATTTTGATTAAAATGGCAACTTTTAATCAAGATATTATTTCTTTACTTGAAAATATTAGTTTACTTCAATTTACCATCTACACTGCACCTCTATCATTCGCCTAATTCCCTTCTAGAGAAGTTGGTATTACTTGATTTAATTTAATAAATATTATAATGTGACTTTAAAAATTATTACTATTACCTGTTGCATCTGTAGTATTATTTTTGCATAATAATCAAATATATTTTGTAATCTTAGCTAAAGCACGATTAAAATAAAAAAATATCGCGAAGCTATTTACTAAGTTAATGAGTTTTTTTTAAATCTTGGTTCAAATATAATTTTTTCTTGTAATTTCTTTGTGTCTTTTAAGGTATTTTTTATTTAACTTATATTAATCAACTATATTTTGATCAAACTGTTTCGATAGCTACGAAATTAAAAACATAAATTATTATTACCACCACATTAATCAAATCACTTAACTATTCAACATAGCAGGCTATATTCAAATTTAAAACATAATTCAGAGTATTTCTCGTTATAATATAAAATATACAGTAGTAATGAAGAGTGGTTTTACCTCCTGTCTTAACAAAGGGTCCTTGGTTTGATTTAAAAGTTTGTGCACCAAAACAGCAGTTTGGTTCGCCTGCAAAAAACAAAGATAAATAATAATAATTTCTTAGATGAAGCAACAGTTTCATACAAACTCTAAGTAGCTACGGGAAATCTGCTCATTCAATGACAGTCGAATTTATAAAACTTAGAGAAGATGCAAAAATGGGATAATATCCATGTGAACCAATTTGGTAAACAAACAAGATATGATTTATATTACTTCACCTTTTCAATACATATGTATATTTATTATCATTACTTTATAATCAATGTTGATGCCTAAATTTTACCCATGTTCCATTTTATTAGTACAATTATATCTTAACATATTTCAGTACGTTTCTTTGTATGAATAAATACCAACTAATACAGAGCATAATGGGTGACCTGGTGATCTAGGGGTAAGGTGTCAGACTTCTGTGCTGAGGGTCTGGTGTTCAATCCTTGGTCCCGGCACAGATTTATCTGATTGCCAAACCCTTCCTTCACCTCTGACAAGACGTGTATTAATCACAACTTGTGAATGTGAGGAATGCCAGGCCTCCACCGTGGTTCGGATTTCACTTTAAACTGTAGGTCCTTTATTTCATCTCACAATCACCCTACCATTACACATTAGCGTAAGTGCGTATAACCCGAACGGGTAGTAAGACGCGGTGCTAATAATAGTAATAATAATAATAATAATAATAAAAATAATAATAATAATACAGAGCATAGTTAAAATGATAAGAAAGGTTTGGTCGCTTACTCATGACCAATAAATAATATAATAATTATGTCAGCCAATTACCAAATTAAATACATTCTCTTTAATTTTTGTACCCGAATTTGTGGACACACAAACAAAGGCGTCAAATTTATATGGTCTCGACCAATGGTGACGCGGAGATTGCAGCTTATATTTCGGCCAGTGTAGTGAGTTTGGCTTACCCTAAATGGTTTAACGCTCTCCATCCAAGTGAATTTGGACTTATTTCCTAAATATTGTACTGTCATAGCTTGGTACCTTTTGTCTCACCAAAATTCCACAAATCTGACGTAATCCAAACATCTATTGTCAGGTTGTTTTATATTAACAGTCACGTGCAAACATAATTTTTGATTATTTTTTTTACGTTGTTGTGCCAAGTTGCATTAATCGGATGATATCGGGCCCTCCAAACTTCTCTAATATCTCATCTAGTGACCCTCGAGTCGCATTCTAGTCGGAGTGTTGTGAGCCATCGATAAGAATTAGAGATGTAGCATCTGGACTGGGTCAAAGAGCTGGCTGTTGAATGTTACCTCACTGAGAGAAGTAGGAACTTTCCTAAAATATCTCTAAATATACATGTACAACCACATCACAAACTATATATAACTAGTTCCTACTCAATAAACAACTGTTAGTGTACCCACACAATTATTTGACGTTATCCAATCCAAACCAATAAGCCATCCTGACAGATTTTACCTTGAAGTGACATGGTAGCAACAATACCGTCATAATCCTTAACCCGTTAGCATAAATGTTTGTATCTAACAGGAAAGTACTAATACATGACGCAAAAAAAACAACAAAAAAACACTATAAACAATAATAGATTATTTCACTTCCAAAGTGAATTGAAGAAGTTTACATACATGTCACATATAGGTAATCTTACCGTGTGAACATGTTCATAAAATTGACTGCACTATGTAAAGATACTGATTTGGACCCCTCTCATATATTTAAAAAAAGTCATAGATGAAGGTATTTTTTCTTCAATAAATTGTATGTAAATTATCCTTTTAAGACTTCATCCATGGAGCATCACGCGCTTTTCAGAAATAATGTCGAAGGATTGCACCATTAAAACTAATTTTTTCTTTCAAAAAGTAACTCCGTAGTGTTTTTTTTTAAAAAAAAGCAAGTGATGTCAAGTCTCTCTACCCAATAGGAAGCTAACCTTCACGATACCTGTCGCCAGGACGCTTTAGATTTGTTGTTTTTGACACTGGTCAGGTGAGGTCCAAGGGGTAAGGGGTAGGTCATATATAAGCTGCTTGTGCGTATGAATATATAAAGTATTCACATAAATCTACAGAACGTTGTAATAAACAAGTGCCATGATCTAAATAAATCGTGTGCAATATTAAAGGTTTTATTTATTTAATTAAATTATATCACAAACATTCTGTACCGCTTTAATTAGTGCTTGATCACGGGGCAATTATCAGCTAACTAAACTGTATAACTTTAACCGGCACCCCAATCAAACGTGGGGCAGAATAATAATTCCGTATTATCATAATTGGCGCTCGATCACGGGGCTATAAATACCAATTATCTCACAAACGAATTCAAGAACGTTTCAAGTACCAATAAACAACAGTTTTTGTACGCCTTGAATTATTTCTGTTTGAAAGTTGAAACTTACCTCGTTGACAGTTGTCGTACATTCTCCGAGGATCCAGAAAGCTTTCATAATGTAGAACACAGTCCAACTAATGTGGGACTCTGGTGGCAACGAGGCGATTTCGTTTACGTTACCGAGACCACACATGACCATAAGTGAACAATACATGTGGGAGGTTATAAGGATAAAAATAGAAGCCATATTTAGTAACATACGAAGCGAGAAGGTTGAGTTGACGAGTTGAACGAGGTCACAGAGGGCGTCATGAAGATGGGCGATGTTGCTGAGTTTATTTTGCCACAGATCTTCAAGAACGGTCGGTCTCGAAGTTAAACTTAGGGATGGCATCAAGTCCCAACTACTGCTAGTGGTACTTAGATTCATTTTCTTTATATTGATTTGTAGGTCTATGATTTTAGAGTTCAAACCTTCAAAGAAATGACCTATAATGAGCACTGTAAAGACGTAATTAAACTCCATCATCAATGTTATCAGATCAGCAGGAAAAGTACCGATCATAAACACATCTCCACTGATCTCCCTCATTGCAGTTACAAACCCAGCAGTGCTAATGCTGACAAATAATAAAAGCCAGATAACCACATGAATCAAGATAATTGTGCCGGTCTTTTCTGAAAATATGCCGCTCTTCAAATGGTATTTCTTCAACGAGGTGATCTTGCTGAATAGTTGAATCGAGGCTTTGTATTTCATTATATTATGAAGAATAGCAACAGAGACCACTGACATAATGCTCAAGATATGAAGACCGGTAGAAAGAGAAATTATGTTTTGGTAACTGATTCTAAGGTATAATAAGCGCGACATTTCTGTGAAGCTCAAACTTAGAATGAACAAGCTATAAACAATTAGTAAATTGGATTTCTCTATTTGGAAAGAACTGTCCAAAGATTTTATCCGCACTGGAGCTAAGCCCAATATCTTGAATGCCATGTATAGACATTTTATTAATTTTCTAGAACTCATCCTTCTTTAGTGAATATAACTGCTACTATCAACCTTCCCTAGCAACACAACTTAGCTGACTAAAGCCGATATTATTAATTATAATTGTTCTACATGGCACCTAGTATGTGATATGTGATACTTTGTCAAAAACGTTTTAGATTGATTACTTTCCAAGAAGAATATACTTTGTGTTTTCTCGCATTACCTAATTGGAATAATTATGTACCAACATTAATTTAATAAGAGCTTTTCAAACGCTTGTCTTGTATTGGTTTTTCGGTGTGGGAGAAATCGGGATGAATCCCAGTCTGGTTTATTAAAGGTGGTTTTCAAAAACAGCTTTCCTCTCGAAATTAATATTCTACCGTATTATTAAAAATAAAATTTAGTGCCGCATCCTACTACCAGTTGGGGCTATACTCTTATTTAATAATTACGTTAGTGGTTTTAGGGATTTAAAAGCTATATTTAGAGGAAGTGTACCCGTATTTGCGTGGAAAATTATGTAGCGTAAACCACATTCAGTAGACCCAGGCGAGATTCGAACCGTGATCTCTTCATCGGCAGTTGAGTCTACTGTGAGGGTAATGCATTAGACCACGCGGCCACCTAAATGGGTTTTACTGTGATACTTTAATTTTAATACTGTGATATATTTTATTGTTTCCTGCATGCATTAGAAAATCACATTTTACATTTTTAAAGGATCTAAAACATTATATTGATTGTTAGATACCATCATTCTAATAATGGATTAAATCTTTATATTTTAATGATATTAGACCGAATTAAGTTTTTTTAAGTGTGTTTTTAACAAACATTAACCATATATATATAGCTGAAATACATACAAATCAAGAGTACTTTGAATATATCAACAAACAAAATTGTTGAAATGATTAGTAATTCTATGAACAGAAGATCTTGCTTGCGCCCTTCAAGCTTCTATCTTTACTACAATCTTAACATTTCTCTTTGGATTTAAAATAAAAATATCTCCCATAATTACTCTTTGATTTGGGGTTGAAACATTTTGTTGGTGATAAAGCTAGAAAAACAACCAATGAATTGAATACTATATTCAATAGCGGACGAAGACGTTGTCCTGCCGAATTGGTTTTCGTTTGGGTGCATAGTTGATTTCGATAATAAAAAAAATACTATGTAATCATCACAATACAAATTCACATGAACCCAATTAGTGATTACCTAAATTACAATTCAGTGTTTTCAGAAAACATACAAAAAAAACATCTATTCATTTGGAATTTTGCCCACAACTCCACAAATATCAGCTGTATCGAAAAATGCGAATGTTTATGCGGTACAGTTATTTTTTGTGATCCCATCCCCCAATCCTAAAATAAAAAATCTAGAATCGATGCAGTGCCACTACGGTCCATGTGAATCTAACATCCATGGACCACTCAACAACACAAAATTTCATCAAATCGGACCACAACCTCAAAAACCTAAAAATAAAAATATAGAACCGATGCAGTGTCACCTACGGGTCCAACTGTGAACTAACCACCACGACCACTCAAACACACAAAAATTTATCAATCGGTCCAGCCAAACCCCAAAAATCCTAAAAAATCAAAAACATAGAACGATTGCAGTGCCACTACCGGTCATGTGAATCAAACCATCCACGAACCATCAACATACACAAAAATTTCATCAAATCGATCCGCCGTTAGAAGGAGTTCGTGACATACCCTACAGAGAATTATATTATTAAGATAATGCATAATATTTTAGGCGTTCATTTCAAGGGTGCCTTGTATAGAAAGAAAAAAAGTAGTAATAAATAATAATAATAATGTGCTGCTCCACACCCAAAATTAAATAATATAGCTCACAAATATATTTCAATGTTTAAGTTGTCCTAATGAAGCTATATCTCACAAATATATGTCAATGTCTAAGTTGTCCTGCTATAGCTGCTATCCTTCTAAAGCTCTTATATATAACTTCCTTTCCATGCTGTTAGTGATGTATGAAACAAGAACATAGGCTAGTTGGAAAAACTTCACCCATAAACTTCTTTACAATTCCTTATAGTTGGATCTATTGCGCCCAATTATTCGCCTGTTTACAATTCCTTCTAGTTAAATCTAGGAATGCCCATTTTCACCTGTTTACAACATCCTAGAATTTTAGAATCTAGGTGCCATCACTGTTTACACCCTAGTATCTTCCATACCTGTTTACAATTCTTCCCAGTTGAATCTACGGCGCCCATTTCATATGTTTACATTTTCCATTATAATCTAACAAGATGTGTATTAATCACAACTTGTGAATGTGAGAATGCCAGGCCTCTACCGTGGTTCGGATTTCACGTTAAACTGTAGGTCCTCCATTTCATCTCACAATCACCCTAACATTACACATTAGCGTAAGTGCGTATAACCCGAACGGGTAGTAAAACGCGGTGCTAATAATAATAATAATAATAATAATAATAATAATAATAATAATAATAACATTATAATCTAATTGAGGATGCACAATCCTACAATTTCTCACACAAAAGGTGCCTAATTCACAACAGTATGTGGGCGTTATATTTATTTTAGATTTATATCTACTTAAAAATTTATCTATGTTTAATAAAACCAGTTTGAAAGAATACAATAATTTGATTGTATTTTTTATAAATTCTAGCTTAGGCCTATTATGAACTTTATGTATACAGGAACACCATAATTTTGGTATTTAATATTGAAATGTATTTTTTCATTATTTATTTATTTATTTCATGTCAAAGCGCTCGCAGGCTGTCAGGCTCATTCCACGGACGTAGTTTGGTGACCCCTGTACTAGAGTTGGACTAATTTACCGCCGGCTGTAATCGTATGTGGGGCACTACATTTATCAACGGAAAGGATATTTGGAACACTTTTAGAAAATACAAACGTATTAATTTTCTTGTGGTCAACATTGATGACATAATATTTTATAAAAAATAAAATTATAGCATCCATCAAATAATACATATGCAGATAACAAAGACTTGACTTATGAATACTTGAAAATAGATCTCGTAAGTTATAGCTTCAGATAGGGCTCTTCTTATGAAAATTGGATTGTAATTATTATCACTGGCATTCATCCATTCTAGTTTTTCTCTATGTCCCAACTCAGGCACACTACCTGTGCGGCTAACACCCCTGATTCGAAGTAAAAGTTGACGTAAATAACTCAAGAACGTGAGGTGGGGCCCAGTAACTCGGTGAACTAATTGCAAACCTTAATGGCCCTACCCTGAACGCACTTCGTTTCGACAGGCGAGGAGGAAAGGGGTAAAAAAAAAACCCCACTATATACGGTGGAAGTTTAGCGCTCGTGGCTGTATTATGTTTAGGGAGGGTGATTTATTAAAGAGTGTAAAACGATGTCATTAGCGTCGTTCCCTGCTTTAACCGCTCTCCCTATAACTTCCTCCTTCCGTCTTATAAACTATCTTTACACTCTTTTCACCTCCATCCCACACAGACTTTTCTTTACTTGGCCCATTATTCTACAGGTTCTCTCGTCATTCGTGTAGCCAGTTGCTTTCTTTATCCTTCGTTCCTACCGTTTGTTTCTCTCTTTCTCTATATATCCCCTCCCTATTCTTCAGTTACTCCACCGTACAAGGTTTGGCAACGTCACGAACATAAATAAAAAAAGTTCTGTGTCAAAAAGTGCGTTGTTCTTCGTGTGAATCGTGCAGAGTTTAGGTGGGATGGAAGAATTCGCGAGAAAAAAAAAGTGTTTTTTGAAGTTTTTTTTATAAAAATATTTTGTTTGGCCAAAATAAATAAAATATTGCTCCAGTAAAAACATAGAGTTTAATTTTCTTCACATGGTGATATCAAAATTTCTTGAATATCTGTCAAGAATGTTTCTGGAATTTAATAGGGGCTTTTTCTCTTAATTTAAAAAGCTTGTAATCTAATGCCATCACAATGATATCACAATGTGAAGAAAATTAAAATCTATGTTTGTACTGGAACACTATTTTATTTATATATAAAAACTTCAAAAACACTTTTTTTTCTCTCGCGCTTCTTCCATCCCACCTTAAGCTTATGTCACACTCCTCGGCACCTAAGGAGAAGCAGGGAGTCAAAGGTTTTCAATATATATATACATATATATATATATATATATATATATATATATATATATATATATATATATATATATATATATATATATATATATATAAATATATATATAACCACCGAAGCAGGTTGAAGCTTATTAATTTGTCATTTTTTTTGAAGGTGTGAAAGTTTAGTCCGTTAAAATTTAGTGTAATTTATATGTTTTTAAAGTTTCTAATGATAGATGTAAATAAATAAAAAAAAGCAAAGCTGTTGTTAGTAGGCAACCTTTAATTTGTTATGCAAATGTCTACATTAGGTTCCGTGCTATCCGAGTTTTTTTTGCTAACCAAGACCATCTCAGAACAATTTAACCTCGAATAATTGAGACTCTACTGTAGTAACTGCTTCGGTGGACGCATTGTCTAAGACGTCACTCTCTCAATAGGCTAGACCGCCAATTACAGGATGATCGGGGTTTAAATCCCGGTGTGATTGTACTTAAGCAGGTTTTCCTTAATTTTTTTTCTATCTCTGTGCAATTTCTGGTGCACTTCCTCTAAATTCAAACTTCTTAATTCTGACACATTATTATAATTAGTTCATATGCGTATATCCTGTCCTGTGATGGTAAGACATGGTGGCATGAACATTAATTATTATAACTCTTATATTTATACTCCAGATGAAAATATTGAGGTCCGACACCTTAGATCTAACGGTAGCGTCTCCGCCTACTGAGCTAAGGATCCCGGGTTAGATTCCCAGCATGGCCGGCAAATGTATTATTGATAAAATGTGGGTTTACCCTTTCACAGTGATGAAATAAGGGTCCAGGGACTGGATGTTGTGCCTGTCCTAGCAGGCGCGGATTCGGGAGGGGATCAAAGGGTCAGATGACCCCCTGTGAAAGTTAGTAAATTAATATAAAAAACAAAATGAGAGTTCAAATTTTAGAAAGAAAATACAACACAGATACATAGTACAATTTTTTTTAAAAACTTTTTACGCGCAGACACCTCTAAAGCCGGGTCAACATGTGCGTTACTCGTCCACGTTTATTCACTGTTCAACAGGACTCACGCAAATGTGGAAAAAAATTGGTTTTCATGTACTAATATTTGTCGTGCATAGCGAGTAACGAACATTGTTCCACATAGAGATGGTAGACTATCACACATCAAAGAAGACTAATAATCGCCTGAGAGCAGTTCATCCACGAATACCAAATATAGAGTATGTGTGTACAGCAGGAGCGGTGGAACTGTGGGGGACTCTGCCCCCTGGAAATAATTTGCCCCTTCTTGGAAGAAATCCCCGCCTAGATATATTTCAAATCCTCTGATAGTATCGAATATGAAGCTGAAAGATGGCCTTAAATCAAACTCCAAATTATTTCTAGATGTATTCTATTGTCAAAAATTTACTGGAGAAGACAGCTTCAAATAACTACTAGACTAGAGGTATCTAACTGGCACAAAAAGTCAGGGGAGGAAATCTCTGAATAGCTTCCAATGTCATTCAAATTTTAAAAATGTCTAGAGGATGACAACTCCAAATATCTTCTAGATGCATGCCATTTTGAAGAATTTTCAGGTGAGGAACATTCCAAATACCTTAGTTTCTGAAATAATTCACTTTTAAAAATTTTATTGGTGGAAGACCACTTCAAAGATTATCTTCTATCCTAAAAAATTAAGGTGAGGATCATTATAAATAGCTCCGAGCGGCATCCAAATTTCAAAAATTTCTAAGTGAGGAACACTTTAAATGGTGGCTTATAATTTATAAAAGAATCTAATTTAATAAAAAAAAATCTAAGCAAAGACTACTCATAGCTTCTAGAGTGAACAATTTTTCAAAAAATTGTTGAAGAAGGGCCACTCCAAATAGTTGATAAAAACTATCTTATTTAAAAAAAATTTGGAGAGGATGATCATGGTTTCAAACATGCATAAGATCAATTAATATGAATGAGAAATTACAAAATGGTTTTAAACCGAAATCTAACATTGCTAGTAACTATGTTATTTATAATTATGAGCACCCCCCTATGAAAATGATCTGGATCCGCCCCTGTGTCCTAGTCTTAAGTTAGATTATAAAGCATATGAAGCTAGAACAGGCCCAGCAAGCTGGTAGTGGAATATATATACCTTGAATAAAAAACTGACAGACTGGAAACAGTAATGGATGTGAAAAAATATATTTGAAGTATTTAGCATCTCTTTCTGAAACCAACTGATTATATAAACACAATACTTATGAATGAACTTAAATCTAGAACAGACACAACACCCAGATCCCCTGCCTGTAATTCATCACTGTGAATTAATAAACTCCATTTTCACTATAGATACATTTCTAAGCCATAAAGGGAGTCAAACCCGGGAGCCTTGGTTTGACAGTATGACACGGTACTCTCTGAATTTAAGCTTTAGGACCATATTAGAAATAAATAACATTACAAGAAATGGTTCTGCTAGTTGATAAATTATTATTTAGAGCCAATAATTAAATTGTTAGATCAGCCAGATTATAACCAGGCTATAAAAACTTTTTATTTTTATCTAAAAACTGAATGTAGCTCCGGCTTTACATTGTAACAATTAAATCATAGCAGATTGTATTTTAAATTTATATTTTCGTATTTTATATACCAGGAAAAAATAAAAAGTTCTCTCTTTTTATTTTACAAGTGCCAATCTGTCGTGCCTTTAGTGCTAGGAAAAGTTGAAAACCAAACAAACCCTTTTATGTCAAACTCTGCGTGTTATTAGCCATGTAACAACACCTCCAACCCCACCCCATACTCGGACAGGGATCAAACTCTTCTAAAAAACGAAGCGCTTAGAAGTAAAACGTTCTAAGTATTCTTTTATGTCCACATTTTTTTTCTAATTATTTATAACATATTTACTGTTTTTTGTTAAGAAACAGAATTATTATCACACATATTTAAAGAAAAACTCAATTTTTATTTTGTTTTTAAATAATATATTAATAAAATAAAAACCTTAAACTTAGTGTAGGTGGAATTGATCAAAGCTTCTTGACCCAGACTGACACCAATATTTTCACCTCAAGGTAAGCTTGACCTAACCTAATCTGACCTAACTTTTCTTACCCTCTCATTAAGACTTAATTTTACTCCTGATGTACTTTACGGAGTAACGCACGTTCAGATGAATGGTTTTTATTGGACTGTAGTCTGCTGGAGATTCGTTGTATTTATTTACAATTAATTTTTTACCATGAAGTGCCCAATATACCTGTCTCCGTTTCCTTAAAACCAATTCAACGGTGCCCAAACCACCTATTTAAAATTACTTCAAGTCGAATCCTGGCACATACAAAATACCAACCTATCACCATATCCTTAAGATCTCCAGCGAGTTTTAATAATACGAATAACCCCTTTGGTGGTGGCATAGTTGAGGCGTCACTCTTTAAATACACTGGACTACCGATGATGGGATATAAGAGATCGATTCCTGTCGGGTGCACTGAGGGTGATTCTCCCTAAATTATTTTCCAAACTTTACCCCCACGCAAATTCAGGTACACTTCCTCTAAATTCAACTTTCCTAAGACTTACTCATTAGATTAATTAGTAAATAGTGTACAGCCTGAACTGTATTAATATGCGGTGCTCTTTTTTTTTTAAAAAAAACCCAGCGAATATACACTTGTAACTTTTTTCTACTAGCGCGTTTTCTAAGACCCCCCTCTCCCTCCGCCCCCCGAATTATCGCACAAGCGCAATACCAGCCTACCTGAGCCATGGTGGCGCGTTCTTGTGGCAGCCTACTTAAGTAGGTCAGCTCGACGTAAGTAAGGTACGACGGGATCGATATGGCGGGACTCGCAGCTCCAAGGAGGCTCGCAAGAGAATAGTCACCGCTCAGAGAAATGTCGGTATTAAGGTGGGATGGAAGGGGGTCGCAGCTCCAAGGAGGCTCGCAAGAGAATAGTCACCGCTCAGAGAAATGTCGGTATTAAGGTGGGATGGAAGGGGGTCGCAGCTCCAAGGAGGCTCGCAAGAGAATAGTCACCGCTCAGAGAAATGTCGGTATTAAGGTGGGATGGAAGGGACTCGGAGCTCCAAGGAGGCTCACAAGAGAATAGTCACCGCTCAGAGAAATGTCGTATTAAGGTGGGATGGAAGGGGTCGAGCTCCAAGGAGGCTCGCAAGAGAATAGTCACCGCTCAGAGAAATGTCGGTATTAAGGTGGGATGGAAGGGACTCGCAGCTCCAAGGAGGCTCGCAAGAGAATAGTCACCGCTCAGAGAAATGTCGATATTAAGGTGGGATGCAAGGGGTCGAGCTCAGGAGCTCACACGAGAATAGTCACCGCACAGGAAATGTCTATTAGTGGGATGCGAGAAACGTCAGTGTTTTTTTTTTTTTTGCAGTTCTTATAGCAAACAATTTATTTCAGGTCCAAAATAAATCAAATATTGCTCCAGTAGAAACACAGAATATAACTGTTGATATCAACAGTTGTTGAATATCTTGTCATGTTTATAACATTATTAGATGACAAACTTTTTAAATGAAGGATAAAAGTTGTAATTAAATTACAGGACACCCTCGACAGATATTCAACAACTATTGAGGTCACCTTGTGAAGAAAATTAATGTCTATGTTTCTACTGAAGAATTATTTGGTTTATTTTGACCAAAAACATGTTTTGATATAAAAACTGCAAAAACACATTTTCTTTCGTCTTCTACATCCCCACCTGACGGTTCTGGTGTAGCAGGAAACTGCTGCCACAATTTTGCTGGGAAAAAAAAAGTTACATTAGGTATTTACATTCTTAGTCCGCATTTATTAAGACTATACAGATAAATAATACAGAGATGGATAAAAAAAATTGGAAGCTTTTGATTGATTTTTGGATGAACTTTATAAATAATAAATCAAATAAGACATATTTCTAGAATATAAATGTTTGGTGACTTTCAATCGATGTTGGTATTTTAGATAGTGGGGTTCCTAAAAATATCCGGGTTTAGTTTTTTTTAGCACCGCGTCTACTACCCGTTCAGGTTACACGCACTTACGCTAATGTGTAATGGAAGGGTGATTGTGAGATAAAATGGAGGACCTACAGTTTAGCGTGGGATCCGAACCACGGTGGAGACCTGGCATTCCACACATTCACAAGTTGTGATTAATACACGTCTTGTCATAGGTGAAGGGAGGGTTTGGAAATCAGATAAATCTGTGCCGGGACCGAGGATTGAACCCCGGACCCTCAGCACAGAAGTCTGACACCTTACCCCTAGACCACCAGGTCACAAACGCATGATATAAGGCGTCACTCTCGTGTTAGTCTAGACTGTCAATGACGGGGAGATCTGAGCTCGAATCCATGTCAGGTGTACTGAAGGTAGTTTTTTTTCGTTAAACGGTTTTTCCACTCTTCCTTTCAGACAAATGTCGATAAATTAACTATACATTCAACCTTACTCATTCCTAGAACATTGACGAAATTATTACATATGCCTTTTAAGCGAACGGGTAGTAAGACGCGGTGACAAAAAAAACCCCCACAGAAACACGTGCCGCCGGACACATGGCCTAAATGTCAAACTTATTTTAGTTTGTTTTGTCAATGACAGGGAAAGTTGGGAGTTCGAAGAGCTTATCACTCCCTCTACATGAAAATGCGGGTGCATTTACTTTGAAATTATACCTTTTCATCCCTATCCAAAGAACATAGTTAATGTAGGCGTCTACCCTCAGTGGGTACTAAGACGCAGTGAAAAAATAAAATAAAAAGAAGAACAAGGAGTGTTTTACTGATGTTCCTCTTACTACCCGTCCGGGATATCCTCATATTTACCCTAATGGGGTAGGGAGGAGGAAGGTATGGTTTTAGAGAAAATATTCCAACATTTGTTAGTGGGGAAAAATTTAGGAAAAACCACCGTTACTACATCCGACCGGGATTCGAGCCCCGATCTCCACATTATTGGCAGTAAAGTCTATTGCTAGAGTGACGCCTTAGAACATGCGGCCATCGACGTGGATTTAAAGAGTTGATGAAAGTAGTGCTTACCCCTTGACAACAAAAGCGTCAGTCTCGTCTTATTTTCCGATGGTGAGAGGGATTTGGATACCAGTTGGATGGGTTCTTACGTGTTTTATTAAAAGTAGATTACCTCCATTTATCTTTACAAATTATAGTACATTCAAATTAAACTCTACCTTCCTCTTGCATACTCAATTAGTGGAAATATGCGGATAGCATGAAAAGGAGGTAGGACGTAAAACTTGGTAGAAAAATACACGATCACCTGAAGAACTTGCCTCAAAATCGCCCCACAGATAACAGCTAACTTAGGTAGGTAATACAGCTAGAACCAGACGTCTTAAGAGCCCGTCTCGCCCCACAGATAACACCTAACTTAGGTAGGTAATACAGCTAGAACCAGACGTCTTAAGAGCCCGTCTCACCCCACAGATAACAGCTAACTTAGGTAGGTAATACAGCTAGAACCAGACGTCTTAAGAGCCCGTATCACCCCACAGATAACAGCTAACTTAGGTAGGTAATACAGATAGAACCAGACGTCTTAAGAGCCCGTCTCACCCCACAGATAACAGCTAACTTAGGTAGGTAATACAGCTAGAACCAGACGTCTTAAGAGCCCGTCTCGCCCCACAGATAACACCTAACTTAGGTAGGTAATACAGCTTGAACCAGACGTCTTAAGAGCCCGTCTCGCCCCACAGATAACACCTAACTTAGGTAGGTAATACAGCTTGAACCAGAGGTCTTAAGAGCCCGCCTCACCCCACAGATAACACCTAACTTAGGTAGGTAATACAGCTTGAACCAGAGGTCTTAAGAGCCCGTCTCACCCCACAGATAACACCTAACTTAGGTAGGTAATACAGCTAGAACCTGACGTCTTAAGAGCCCGTCTCACTCCCAGATAACACCTAACTTAGGTAGGTAATACAGCTAGAACCAGACGTCTTAAGAGCCCGTCTCGCCCCACAGATAACACCTAACTTAGGTAGGTAATACAGCTTGAACCAGAGGTCTTAAGAGCCCGCCTCACCCCACAGATAACACCTAACTTAGGTAGGTAATACAGCTAGAACCAGACGTCTTAAGAGCCCGTCTCGCCCCACAGATAACAGCTAACTTAGGTAGGTAATACAGCTAGAACCAGACGTCTTAAGAGCCCGTCTCGCCCCACAGATAACAGCTAACTTAGGTAGGTAATACAGCTAGAACCAGACGTCTTAAGAGCCCGTATCACCCCACAGATAACAGCTAACTTAGGTAGGTAATACAGCTAGAACCAGACGTCTTAAGAGCCCGTCTCACCCACAGATAACACCTAACTTAGGTAGGTAATACAGCTAGAACCAGACGTCTTAAGAGCCCGTCTCACCCCACAGATAACACCTAACTTAGGTAGGTAATACAGCTCGAACCAGACGTCTTAAGAGCCCGTCTCGCCCCACAGATATATCACCTAACTTAGGTAGGTAATACAACTTGAACCAGACGTCTTAAGAGCCCATCTCACCCCACAGATAACACCTAACTTGTAGGCCATGGGCACATTGCTTCCCCCACCCCCCAACCAAGTGATCTCTTCCTGGTGGTGCAAGTTTTAGAAAATTGAACAACAGGTCTTGGGACCAGTAATATTGAAAAAGCATGGTTGGTCTCATCCTTTATTTGCATGGATTAAGGTGGGGATGTAGAGAACGCGAGTTAAGGGCAGGATTTTTTCAGTTTTTATAATAAAACTTTGTTTTGATGAAAAAATAAAATCTTGCTTCAGTATAAACATAAAGTCTAACCCCATATAAACACACATGACCTTTCAGATAGTAGTTTAATGGTAGTGATGCTAGGCTATGTTTGCCTACATTATTTTTTTTTACTTGACCTAGCATATACCTAACGTCATTTTTCTTCCCCTCCCTCCCCCACTGGTTCATAAAACGTTTTGTCAACCCTGTCTGACATCCCGGTTAATCGGGTATGATACAGGCTCTTAAAACCCTAAAACAAAGTAGGGCCCTGAAGCATTATATTCTGTTGTAGGTTCTATATTTTACCGTCCCGTGGGGGGTGCGCGGAAGGGAGATTCGGTCGGTCTAAAATAGGAGGGGAATATGGCGGTGGTATTAGTGGGGATTGAGGGGGTGGTAGGGAGGACACGGCGCGGGAGATGCGCAGGCGCGACGCCGGTCGGTGACGTCATCGCTAGTACCGCAGTGTAGTGTGAACGTTTGGTGGTGAACGGCGCGTGACGGCGAGTCCGCTAACCCAACCTCTCGGTGCCTGGCGTCCCTTGTCCGTTCGTCCTAACGACGCCTGGCGTCTCATTGGCTTCCGTACTCAGCGGCGGCGTTCTATAAAGGTGGTGTCATGCTCATTAGTTTTACTGTTTGTCTAAGTTACAACTTCATTAACATGTTTGTATTAGAAGGTCACGCAACCCTCGAGGAAATTAAGGCTGTGTGCTCTTTCTAGTTACTTATTCCTTAAAAGACCACCGGTTTTAACTAAGTCTTTTTTACTTTCTCATAAAGAGAAAGTGGTTTGATTGTGAGCATTTTTGACCTCGAGATTATGATGGAGCTTGACTTTTTTTTTTCCTAACCCTGAACTGAAAAATGATCAAGTGTGCTATACAATTAGGTTTCCCCCCCATCACTGTCTGTATGTACCTGTGGCTACAGCCAAAAAAAGTTTGATAGATTCCGTTCAAACTTGTCATTTAGATGTTAAATTTTGGGGAAAAAAAATTGAGAACTTAATTTTTAATTTAACATAAAATTTAGTTTCCTGATAACGGAGTTTTGGAAATTTTAAATTTTTTTCTGTAAATGGTTTTAAAGATTCTGTTTCAATTGGATATGTGGGGAGTGTTTTATACAATAAAAATAAGATGTTGATATGTTTTTCTAAAAACTCTTAACGTAAATACAATATCTAATGACTGATTTGGTAAAATTTGATTTTTTTCATAAATGGCATCTAGATTTTAATCAGTATTTTATATTATAAATAAGATTTTATGGATACATTTTATTTGTATGTGTTACAAACCAAAATGACCTATATGATAGAGTACATTCGATTTTTCCATTCCATTAATTAATTAATTAATTAATTTGTTTGTTTTTAGCACTCCGTTTTACTGACCGTTCGGGTAGAGGAAGTGTACCCATATTTGCGTGGAAGGAGAGTGGAAAGCCATTTAGAAAAAATCACCCTCAGTACACCCAACTGGGATTCGAACCTCGGTCTCCCCATCATCGGCAGTCTAGTCTAATGCGAGAGCGACACCTTAGACCACGCGGCCACCAAAGTGGGTATTAAATTATTTAAACGTGTGTTCAGCACAAGACATTATTAACTCTTCAGTGGTCTTGAGGTTTAAGGTGTCACTCTCGCAATAGGCTGGACTGCCGTTGATTGGGCTTTGAATCCCACTTGGGTGTACTGATTGAAGCTTTCCCTAAAGTACTTCCTTCAACACTAATGTGGGTACATTCCCCCTAAAATTCGAGTTTCCTCTTCCTTATTATTACTATTAGCACCGCGTCTTACTACCCGTTCGGTTTATACGCACTTACGCTAATGTGTAATGGTAGGGTGATTGTGAGATGAAATGGAGGGCCTACAGTTTAACGTGGGATCCGAACCACGGTGGAGGACTGGCACTCCGCACATTCACAAGTTGTGATTAATACACATCTTGTCAGAGGTGGAAGGAAAGTTTTGGCAATCAGATAAATCTTTGCTGGGACCAAGGATTGAACCCCGGACCCTCAGCACAGAGGTCTGACAGCTTACCCCTAGACCACCAGGTCACCCTCTTCATTATTAGAGTGATTAATGTTTTCGTATAGGTCAATTGATTACTAAGATGCAAAAGAAAAATATAATAATTTATACTAAAAAAATTGCACGTTAAAAACCCTAGTAAGAAACACTAAAATAAAAATTATATATTTTAAAATGAAAATATAATAATATAATATATTATTATATAAAATATAATTTATTATTACATTTTAAAATGAAAATATAATAATAATATATTATAAATGCGTCGTTATGTTATATAAGTGTATTCGATATTCCTTTTTGAGATTTTTACGAATCTACAATCTCTCGAATAACATGGGATTTGAGAAGTCGAGGATTTAAGTGTACCAGATCTAGTTTCTCCTATTAGTAATAGATTATGCAAGAATAAACTATAAACCCTTTTATATTTAACGAGTCTTTACTATTTGAATGGTGACAGTTTAAAAAAAAATCAAGTAACAATAAAGGCTTAAATTCTAATCCCAATTGCTTGTTACTTTAATTCCTGGGAAATTAAAATTGTTATCTTTATTTGTTTTCAACATAAAATGTGTAAAGATTGACAGAGCAGTCATTTGGATAGTAACTTTGGGTGTGAAATGTTCCTCATAGAAGAGAAGAGAATATGTTTCTTTAAACTTGATACTGTTATAAATATGATTACATACAGGCTGTTCAAAAAGAAACGCACCCCATAGATAATATAGTTAATATTATTATTGTAGCCCACTATTCAGGGACCCTTAATAATTATTTATTTTAATGGGGATTTTTTAAAACACACTGGAAGTGGTAACAAAAAAAGGTCAACATTCAGAATGTAGTAGACGATAAAACAAATGAGAAGTTTAAAAAAAATGTGTTCGGTAGCATGATTCATCGGTACACTTATTTGCAATCCATAATAACTATCATCATCATCATCATCATGCACAGTTTCTCGCCACGGCCAAGGTCTGTCTCGAACATAAACCTCTCCATTAACTTCTGTCCTCCCACCATTTTTCTTCCTCCACGCTGGACCAATCCACTCCTCTCCATTCCACATTCCTCCACACTCCCTTTATCTATCTACCTGTCCCTGGATCTTCCTCTTGGCCTCCTGCCCAACACCTCCATTTCAAGCATCCTACTTGTAATCCTCCCCTCTTCCATCCTCTTCACATGTCCATACCACCTCAATCTCACCATCTCTATCCTATCCTGCGTGGGTTCCTCCTTCCCTCTTACCCTTTCATTCCTCACCCTGTCTATCCTTGTCACTCCTATCCTTTATCCTGTTCCTATCCGTTTCTTTTACCTCCCAGGTTTCTGAGGCTTACTGCAATATTGGGACATAGAACATCCTGTGCATCACTCCTTTGCAACCAACATATTACAACATTTTTTTAATATACTAATAAACATGCATTTATTTTAGGGCATCCTGTACCTTAACGCAGAAAATTGTGTCAATTCCACACCAGTAGTCACTCGGAATAAGGCATCAGTCTCTCCTTGTCTGTTCTGCTGGTGATGGGAAGGTTGGAGGCACGAATCTCGGCCTTGTGTGATGAGTTCTTATATTTACTGAACGAGTTTCTACACTCTCTCTCTCTCTCTCTCTTTCTACACGCAAATGGGGTGTATACTTGCCCCTCCCCCTTTCATTTTACCTTTTTCCAGCTTAACTATGAATTAACACGTTCGCCCAAGAACAAGAGCAGAAACGTGATCACGTGATGGGCTCCAAGCCAATCACAAGATTCTAGCCTCATCGGCGTTGTCCGCTTGGTGCGATTTGAAATTACTTCAACATTCCTTTTTCTGCGCAACAACATCAGCTTGGTAGTATACCCAATCAAATTGAGAGCAGCATCTGCTTTAGTGGCGCAGCCATTTACAAACTAACAGAAATATATATTTACCCATAATGCCTGTCACTGATTATTAATATTTTTAATTTTCTTGAGAATAAACAGACCTTTTAGATAATTAGCACCAAGGATGTTTTCTAATTATCGCGGTGTCTAGGAATAAAATAAAATCAAAACCAAACAAAAACGCTAGCCACGTTTTCCATACAACGGTTTAGGCTTATTTCAAATAACATCACAACAGTAGATGCAGCTGTATGATTGTATCTCGCTTTGTAGGTGCCTGCACACTGATTGAATCTGTTGGTTTCGAGATTTTAATGGTTCTTCCCTGCAGGGTTTATGGAAAAGTGTGGACAAACCTAATATTTTTTTATCATCACGTATTACTTCCTGTTCAACCTACGCCAATGTATTAGCTATGAGAAATATTGAATTTAGAGTAAAAGTACCCGCATTTGCGTGGGGGTGAGATAGGAAAGCCATTTAAGAAAGACCCCCCCTCAATACACCCGACTTGAATTCGAACCCAAATCTCCATGTCATCAGCAGGCCAGTCTATTGGGAGAGGGATGCCTTAGACCATGCGGCCACCGAAGCAGGTAAGATTGTTTCTACTGGCCAAGGCAGGTCATTACTTGTGATTGGCTCAAAGCTCGTCACGTGAATAAGTTTCTGCTCGTGTTTTACGCTGAACGTGTGGATCTACAGTAAAGTAGGGATTCTCGATTCATAAGCCTTTAATCGATTCTTTAGATTATTTACATCGATCTAGTCAAAATAATCTTGGGAACATCGATTCAACTATTTATATGACTAAAATTAGGTTGCTTTGACTATATTTCATAATATATAGGTGTGCATACTATTTTTTTAAGCTCCTAAGATTTAGCACTTAAAATATGTGTACATTTTTAAATTATGCTTAGTTTATTGAACTGTTGACAGTCAATTTGTTATATATTATCATATTTATAAATAATTTTATATGGTAAACTAAGCCTAGAATTAATTACTCTTGATATAAATAATATGTTATATAATGATATATTACTTTATGGCACAGTGTTCCCAACATTTGTTTCGAAATAATCCTACACAGTTGCCGAAAAAAAAGTTTCTAAGGCAAATCAATTTAGTTCTGTAGGCCTTATATAAGTTTTGTCTCCTTTCGATTCGATCTTTTTGAAATCGTCATAGAAAGAATCGATTAGTGACCTTTGAATCGATTTAAAAATTGACTAATTGAAGTTGAATAATAGATATACGTGTACCACATCGATCCAAGATCAAGCACCCCTACATTAAAGCATCAGGATAGCAATTGACAATATTACCGGCTACGGGAAGGTCAAAGTTCAAATCGGCCGAGTGCACGGAATTTGTAGCTGTAGTTTTACCACTCCCTTTTCACGCTAATTCAGGTACATTTACTCTAAGTGCCCTGCTCATCCGTATCCCTAGAAAAAAATCACCAAATAATATTTCTTTTTAAATGTATGTACTAAATCAAAATAAGTATACAACCTATTTAGTTGTGAAGAACAATTCTTTAAATAGTAATCGATCGGACTTCACATGATATAGAGAAAATTAAGTGTTAAATTGCAGAAATTAATTTTTAAATTAATACCGAAACTTACAAATAAAAATTGTGATTGTGATTGTTACAGTACATACTTTTGAAGACAGGATCATTTTGATTCACTCATTTCGGTGTCAGCATGGTCTAAAATGGTTTCACACTTACCCTTCACGAAAATTCTGGTACACTTCCTATAAATATGACCTTACCAAGCCCTAAAACCATAAGCGTAATTAGTACATAAGCGTATAGCCCGAACGAGTGGTAAGACGTGGTGCTAAAAAACTGATGATTGTCCAAAATATCTCCTTTCTAAGTAACCTAAATATTGCGATTGTAACAACACATACTTTTGTTTTTTTAAACCCTTCCCACTTAGTTACGAGAATGTTTAATTAACCCCCCCAACGTAATGAGTGATATGATATTGTTTGCCAAGTATTCTCGCTTGCGTGGGAGTACACACACTGCCTGTTGCTGATTCTCACCCCCTTCTCCCGTTTACATCCCCCTAACACTACCCTGATAACGTCAACACTTCGTCAACTTGGAATGTTGCACTCCTCCCCCCCCTTCTCTTACTTTGTTAGCACACTCTAGCTCATTCTAGACTAAACTCGAGGGCAATCTAACCTCAACAAGATTAGACACTGAGATATTTCATCTACTTTCTCTGTTTACTTTCTAATAAAGAGAACATTTTGTAATTGGGGAAATTATCGCCGTTGGAATTATAAAGCTTCTTAACGTTTAATGTTCCCTCCCAGAACAAAAGCGGGTAACATTAATAATATATTCCTAAATGGTTTTCCACTCTCCCTCCACGCAAATGCGGATTCACTTCCTCTAAGTTCAACCTTCCCAATTCCTAATCCATTAGTGTAATTAGTACTTAAGCGTATAACCCGAACGGGTAGTAAGACGCGGTGCTAAATAAAAAATATATATATATTATTATTTTTATTATTTTCAGGCTCCAACTAACCCCCGGTCTCTCCCTCCGATGACGTCATGAGTCACTGTTGTTGAGATTGGAAGACAAGCATGTGGCCCGCAAGTCGTCTCGGCTCGGCGGCCCGCAGCACCGTCAGGGCCTTGCAGTTGGCGGGGGCTGGCCTTGCGGGGCCCTGGGCCCTGGGTGTCCTCCTGTTGGTCGCCTACGCCGCGGCCGACGTGGGCGGGCCCTCTACAGTTCTCAGCGTTATCCTGGCGGGGTTGTCCACCGGGCTGGCTGGTTAGTCAGTTTTGTTTGGTATCCCTTTGAGTAAGATGTCATGTTTACTACCCTCGCAGGTAGACGCATGGTCTAACGCAGCGGCTCTTATACCTTTTATTATTCGTGGACACCTAAATATCCTAGAATATGTTCGCGGCCCACTATTTTTTACTAACATATTAATCGTTAAGATTTATTCTAAAATAGTGGATTTATTTACTGATTATAAAAACAAAAATTAACTTACCTAAATGTATTTAATGAGACCTTTCTCTGCTGTTGAACACTTTCCACTAATTGGTCTATTTTGGTTTCAATTGTATTACGTAATGATATTCGCACGCAGGAATAAATTTCACGGCTTCATTTTAATATTTACCATTGTAGAAAATCCTTTTTCACATAATTATGTAGAAATAAAGAGCAGCAAATTTTGAACGGTGATGGAAAACAGATGGGGATTATTTGTACTATCCGTGATTTATATTATCCATGCTTCGCCTCCCCTCCATTACCCCGGAAAATCGAGATCCTACTGTACTTACATGCTTACGGTAGTCGAATTTTTTCTTCCAAAACATAAAATTTAGGATTAAGTTCTTCAGTGATAAGCAAATAACATTTTAAATTATTTTTTTAGGCCCCCCCCAAAAAACCTTTAGCGGCCCCCCGGTTAAGAATTGCTTGTTTAAGGCAAGCATGTCAAACTCGTTTAATCATATGGGCCTCGTTGTACATTATAATTACCGGTACTGAGGAGGCCATATATTTTTTTACCAACAATTTTAAGCCTTTGATTTGACCCAATGGTGTTAAGGGGGGCTACCTTGGTAAGCGGAAAATTTCTACGCAGAAGTTCAGCTCGAACGCGATATTTTATTATTTAATGTGTGATTTCAAAATATAATTCACTCCAAAATAAAGTCGAAAGATTCCAACAGGGCTCTTTTTCTTAACAACCCTATAGCTTGAGTCTTATTAATAGAAATAAACGCGGGAAAATGTGATGTTAGCTCATTTTCAACGACTCTTTAAGCATATTTACGGAGATATAAGACTAGCATTGGTGAAAAAGGCTTTAGATTTATCCGTCCTCTGACAAATAGTTATTTTTTTATAGACTTATGAACAGAAAGTTTCAAGATATTTGAGAACTGGCAGCGAGCCAGTTTTTTTCCCTTCTTTATTATTGATATGACAAAGGTTGGTTGTTAGTGAAAGGCGAAAGGGAGTATAAGCTTATATAGAATAGTAGTTCTTGAAAACAGCACAGACCCTTGTATTTTAAGCAGTGTGGCCTGACAGCGATTGATTATTTCTCGCTGACCGAGTCGGCCGCCTAACTTTCGGGTTTTAAATACTATCCCAAAGTAATTTAGATAGTAAATTGTCTACAAACACATGTCCGTAAGATGATATCCCTCAGGTTTTAATATAATATTATAAAACAGCTGTACATATACGTATATGCTGCCAAACTTTGCACATATTTGATGGACAGTTTCGACCAATTTTGGGAATTGATCCATGTCTGAAAAAATAATAATTATGGATTTGGTTCATCAACCTCACAGAACAAAATTATCCAATCTCACAAATATTTAAAATGTTGTATTTTCATGGAATTTATAAAAATAAGAATAGGAACACATTACATGATGGTTCCTTCTAAGGTCCGCCCACTTGGTCCAAGGTGTCTCTAGGACAATAGACTGGACTGTCGATGGTGGGGAGATCGGGGATCGAATCCTGGTCAGGTGTTTTGAAGGTGGATTTACACTTTCTCTCTACTTAAATGTGGCTACAATCAAGGTCGTAGTCGGGGGGGGGGGGGGGTTCGGGGTTCAACCCGCCCCCCGAAATTTTATGAACAAAATATATATGGCTTTATTTATGGTTCAAACAATATCAAAATTAAGGTACAAGAACAAATTAAGGGGCTGTGTTACCATAAAAAGCACTTCAGATAGCTTCTAGAACAGTTTTTTATTTATAATTTTTTCTAGACTTCGGCAGTTATGGTGTTATGTTGTCATAAAAAAAAATTCACATAGCTTCTAGAGGTGTTTAATGTTTACGGCAGTTAATGTGTTATGATACTATAATAAACACTTTAGAGAGCTTCTAGAGCCGTTTAATAATTAGAATTTGTCCTAGCCTCCGATAGTTAGGGGGTAGTGGTGCCATAAAAAACACTTCAGATAGCTTCTAGAACAGTTTTTTGTTTGTAATTTTTTCTAGCCTCCGTCAATTGGGGGATGGGCCCACCAAATCCCCCCTGAAATTATTGGCTGGCTACGGCCTTGGCTACAATTCATCTTAATTCAACCCTCCTCATCCCTAACGCACTATTGTATCTGGAACACACGCATATAATCCGAACTAGTATTAAGACGAGGTGACAATTTATATTTTTCTAAAGTTCTCAATTGTTTATTAAAAGATTGTTTATTCCAATCAGTAACTAAACAGTCAAATATAAATTCCACACAATTGTATAATTCAGTGGCGTGAGATGTCGTGTTGCCTGGAGAAGCAGAGCCTGCTAAAACTGCACCTGTGATATGTTCTCACCCACTCAGTCCCCATTTTATCAATTAAACAAATGCTGTGCGCTTTAAATAACTTGATTTTCTTATGAATAGATATTTGTATTACCTTTCATAAAATATAAACATGTTCATTCGGTCGACATTAATAACATTTTACTGTATTGTTAGTGTTATTTTATAAAGCTTGATCATATCTATAAAAAACTGACAGATGTAGATAATACGACTTGACGTATGAATACGTGTAAGTAGATCTAGTAACTTTTTCAAGGTGTCCAGTCATAATACAATTGGGGTATAGTATATCTCACAGGATATTGTATGATTGTAGATACCTGACCAACGAGTGTACTAATAAATAAATAGAATAATTCACAGATACAGGATTTAGGTAGAAAAATACCGGCACTAGCCACTCACCCTGAGGGCAAATCTGTCTGGAATGGCTTTAGTGGTTTGATTTAGGTATAGTTGATTATAAAATTGAAAATTGAAGCTACCTAGAATATACAGTGTGTGTGATGTAGTTTGAACAAGTTGTAGTTTAGAGTAATTAGGCTACGATATCCTGGCTGTCAGTATCCTATCTCTCAACAGTCCACGCTCTGACCTGGCCTAGATGTTATTACTATTAAATATTTAGCGTTGTCTCACGACAATTTGACTGTACCACGGCTAGATACATTTAATAGTTTTAAGAAGTGTGGGGCGGGGGAAGGGAGGTTTCCACTTCCTCGTATAATATAGAAACTCTTTTAACACCCGCGATATTGTCTCAAATTGATCGTTGACCTGGTATTTGACGGTACACAAGACACCAGAGGGCACCTCTTGATACGAATTTATGGTCCTTCCTTAAAGTATACCTTACAATTTCAACCCAAAAAAATCAGGGTTTATTTAGTACAAATTTAGGCTTTTTCCCTCTCTGAGCTGGTCGTTATTACTACTGGTTGTTTTACTACACTGGGTATAATCGCTGAAGGAACTGCTTGGCTTCTATTGGGAAACAACGTTGCCATTCTCTCGTTTTTGTGAGGTCCATAATCCCCCAACTATAAGACAAGTTTCGCAACGTTGGTTAGTCGATGTTGCCAGTAGCTCGCCTTAGCTCAGCACACCACCTTCGGACATAGCTGAGCGCGAGGAAATTTGGCAGCCGTTATCTGAGAGAGGGCAAAGATAAATCTTTTCTCCATCAGATCTGCATTTCCCTCAGCCAAGGCCGTAGTCATTGGGGTTTTTGGGGGTTCAACCTCTCCCCCCCCCCCCGAAATCTTATCAACAAAATATATATGGCTTTATTTATGGTTCAAACAATATCAAAATTAAAGTACATGTACAAATTAAGGGGCTGTGCTACCATAAAATTCGCTTCAGAGAGCTTTTAGAGGTGCTTAGTATTTATAAATTTTTCCTTGCCTTCGGCATTTAGGGGGTTATGTTACTATAAAAAGCACTTGAGAGAGTTTCTAAAGCTGTTTAAATATTTAGATTTTTCCTAGCCTTCGGCAGTTAGGGAGCTATTTTGCCATAAAAAAAATCACCTCAGAGAGCTCTTAGAACTGTTTTATAATTAATTAGAATTTTTTCTAGCCTCAGACAATAGGGGGATATGCCCACCAAACCCCCTCTGAAATTATTGGCTGGCTACGGCCTTGCCCTCAGCAATGATATTGGGTGTAGTCGGCAAAACATTTGCTTACCAACAATAAATAATAATAATAACATGAGTGGTGGCCTATTGATAAAATAACAACGGACGTTAGTGATTTGAATTGTGTCAGACTTGTTCACATTTATCTAAGTTAAAGGTTCCAAGCTGTGGCAATACTTAAAAAGCTAATTTGTCACAACGTCTTACTACCCGTTCGGGTTGTATGCACATGATATGATTACACTAATGTGCTAGGGATAAGGTGTGCTGCATATAGTAGGGGTGTACCTACATCTGCCTGTCTTTAGAGTGGAAAAGCGTTCAGGGAAAAGCACCCACAGTTCATCCGACCAGGATTCTAACCCCGGTCTCTGCGTCACCATCAGTCCTGTTTGACGCGAAGATGAAGAGTTAGACCATGCAGTTCCCCCCCTCCCCCCCGCAATAAATCTCTGGAAACTTGTAGGACAAGAAACAATTACCTGAAGGACACAAACTTGTCCGTGATTACCTCCAGTCTGGTCGATAGCGTGGCTGTCACATGTTTGCTCCCACAGTACTTGGACGAGTCCAATCTCCGTACTGAATTAAGTACAAAATGAAGGGTCGTGTGTTTAGGGGATTTTATGAATCCCTGCATCGAACACGAGGACAGCCTAAACCTATTCCCGGACATATTATTGGGGTAAGGATAAACTTACTCACTACCCGCTTCGGGTGTCGAATTGTCAAATAAGTCTCTCTCGTAATAGACTAGACTGCTGATGACCGGGATATCAGGGTTCAAATCCCGGTCGAGTGTTCTGAGAAGGGTTTGTCCTAAATAATTTTCCACTATCCCTCCATGCAAATACAGGAACACTTCTTCTAGATTCAACCTTCCTCATACCTAACACATTATTGTAATATGGTCATGTACTTATAGCCCGGATGGTTAGTAAGACATGCTGCTAAAAAAACAACAACTTTAAGCCTTGACGTTCTCGGCCCCTGAAAGAAACCCCTGAACTAGTTATTGAGTATTAATATGAGACCTACACCATTGGACGCAAGTACAAAGGGGTCAGTCTTGTCTTGTCTGGTTTGACCGGTGATAGAGAGATCGGGGTTTGAATTACAACCGGGTAATATGAGACGAATTTTTCCTAAAGGGTTTTCCCCTCTACCTCCACGAAAATAAGGGGACACTTTCTCTAAAATTCAACCTTCCTCATCCCTAACACATTAGAATAATCAGTCCATGCGCTTATAAGCTGGACGGGTAGTAAGGCGCGGTGCCAAAAAAATATTTTGGCCAAACAATTTTTTTTTTGCTATAGAAATTACAGAAATACCGACATTAAGTCACATTCCCTCTCTCATCCTATCTTAAGGTTCCCAAGTCATGTCGATGACTTCCCTAACCACTCCACTAAAGAGTCAGGCTAGTAAAATTTAATTGGACGCAATTTTTTCTAAGGATAAGACTTCCATATCACTACACTCACCTCCAGATATCTAATCTTGTAAACCGTAACCGCGCATACTCGCAATCACCTCTCTCGACACCAGAAGTGATGCCATCCATTTCTTCGGATATCCTGAATCTTCTTGTGAACCTCTACAACGGCTCGGGTTCAGGGCGTGTTATCCGGTGTGTCGAGGGAGACGAAAGTATCGGCCGTTACGCGGCAGTAAAATGTCACTACCACCATCCCAATAACTTGGGCTAAAATCACTCTAGCTAATATTTCCTCTCGCAGAAGAGCATCCCACCAGGGTCACAGAATTTGGAGGAGGTGGCTCGTTTGGATGACTACACTGGGTATCATCGCTGAGGTTAACTGCATGATTACCATTGGGAAACAGCGTAGTCGTTCTCTAGTTTTGTGTGGTCAATCTTCCCTCATATATAAGCCAAGTTTCACAACGTTGGTTAGTCGAGGTTGCCAGTAGCTCCTTATTACCCTAGCACGCCACCTTCTGATGTAACTGAGAGCGAGGAGATTTGGCCAGTAGCTCCTTATTACCCTAGCACACCACCTTCTGATATAACTGAGAGCGAGGAGATTTGACAACAATTAACTGAGAGAGAGCAAAGATAAAGCTTTTTCTCCGTAAGACTCTGAGTTCCCTCAGCAATGATATTGGGTATAAAATGGAGGTAATGTTTTCGTCTACGATGCCGATGCCCAAATGCCCAAACGGCTCCCAGAACGGAATAAAGTGAACTATTTTAATAATATACCGATAGGTATATCACCTCATGATTTTAACCTACCTTAACGGGTTGTTGTATTTCGAGAAATATACCCAAACAAACTATCACTATCAAACACAGATAAATAAAACGATTTAAACCTACTAGAATTTATGGAGATAGGTATGGTCACATTATTCTCCGGGGAGTGTGGATTACAACTTCCCACCGAACAGTGCTGGTTGATACCTCGCTTACTCGAGCGGGGCTTTGTGACGTCTGTGGGGCCCTCCTATGTATATCACATATTCTCTAGTTATTATTATTAGCACCACATCTTACTACCCGTTCGGGCTATACGCACTTACGCTAATGTGTACTGTTAGGGTGATTGTGAGATGAAATGGAGGACCTACAGTTGAACGTGGGATCCGAACCACTGTGGAGGCCTGGCATTACACACATTCACATGTTGTGATTAATACACGTCTTGTCAGAGGTGAAGGAAGGGGTTCGGCAATCAGATAAATCTGTACCGAGACCGAGGATTGAACTCCGGACCCTCAGCACAGAAGTCCGACACCTTACCCCAGGACCACCAGGTCACCCATATTCTCTAGTCCCAGGGTGAGAGCCTCCAATAGATAATTGGTGATAAACACCTCGCTTAACCAAGCAGGGCTTTGTGACGTTTTTGCGACCTTCCTGGGGTATATCCCATATATTTATCTTTAATTTTATCAGAACAACAGATGTTTTCAAATTATTACTTTGTGTGTTGAAACAAATCGAAAAAAAAAACACAAAAACGACACATACGATTTCCACTAAACGAGTTATTTTAAATTATTTAACAACAGTAGACGCAGCTGTCTGCTAGTATCTCACTTTACAGTCACATGTCCACTGATTGATTCGGTTAGTTTAGGAGCATGTACATCTGATTGAATCGTTTGATTTAGCAATTTGAGTGGATTCTCCAAAGCTGATGTTGTCGCGCAGAAAAAAAGGGAAAGCGGAAGTTAGTTTAGTCCGGCCGAGCGGACAACGCCGAAGAGGCTGAAATCTTGTTATTGTTTTAGAGCCTGTCACGTGGTTACTTCTCTGCTTTGCTTTTGTTTATTGGTGACTGTGTGAATTCACAGTAATACAGACACCCCAATCAGCCCCCATCCGTTGATCATATCACTGTGAAAGGGGAAAACCCGCAATTCAACAATGTTATATTTTTTAGTCATGCCAGAAATTTTATTATTATTATTATTATTGCGTGTATGGGCTACATCATTCGTAGCCCAGTAGAGGAAAGATTAACCAGAACAAATGTACCGTTGTACAGACTCACCCGAATGTACCAATTGTATATTCTTTCCGTCTAGGCTCTTTCCATCTCTCTATAAAATGAAATGATGATGATGATGATATGAGTATGAGGGTGAACCTAACTGAAGCCTAGCTAACCAAACCCTGGTTACTATTGGGGTAATTCCTCTTTCAGGAAAAATACCCAAGGTACCAGCAAGGAATCGAAACCCGGGACCCCTAGGCTCGTATCCAGGTGCAATGACCACACCACACCACGAGGCATGCCAGGAATGTTGAACTTGGGACTCATAGCTTCACAGGCAGACACGTTACCGGCCGAGCCAAGCAATTATTAATGAACGTCATGAAGAAATTAACATAGATCAATAATGTTTGATTAAAGCTAGTTGAAAATTGGTTGGTTCCATAACTTAAATATTCATACCATTAAAATGTACTACATATAAAAAGGGTCTTGTTCCCGGTCTCATGGGTACAATATATTCGCTGTAGTATTGAACGCAAGGGCCCTTAAAGAGTTTCTGAGAAAGCTAATCCTCTTTGCACGGTGGGAAACCTTACAAATTAATGGCGACGTTTGTTTTTAATTTTGCCAACGTTGTAAAAAAGTTTACATTCCCTGGCATATAGAACTGTTTAACACTAAACCATGTTTTTTCTAAATAATCTTTCGCGTCTTTATGATTACGAAATGTTATCGAGCTGTCACAATAAATTCTAGAATCATTGAGATTCTTCTATATAATATGGCCTAGTCTTAGATTTGGGAAGAGTGGATATCGTAAAATAAACTTTATTTCTTTTTATGGTTATATTTAAAATTAATATAAAACCCGCTTCAGTGGTCACATAGTTCAGCATCACTCTCGCAACAAATGGGATTGCCGATGATGGGGGAGATCGGAGATCAAATCCCGGTTGGGTGTACTGAGGGTTATTTGGTCCTAGATGGTTTTCAAATCTCTATACGTGCAAATTGGGTACATTTTCTTTAATTTAACCTTTCTCATCCCTAAAACTTTATAGCGTTGTTATACAGTAGTCCATAGCTTCTTGTGCTGACTGACAGCGGACGGCTTTGAAAAGCTACGACAAATTATTATCCCTACGCTGAACCTATGATCTGCAAAAAACATGTGTTTAGCACTATCACTTTGACAGTCAAAATTTAGGTATAACCTAACTGTTGACTGTCAGAAGTCACTGTGAACTGTCATCAGCACCAAAGATCCATGGGCTACTGTACATATTCGTAGCTACAACCTGAACGAGTAGTAAGAAGTGGTGCTAAAAAAATAAAAAAATAATAATAGGGGGTACAAGTAAATCGTACTTACTTTTTCATATGGACTATTATAATTTTTAATATATAATATATATGTATATATTAAATTCTTTATTATTTATCAACTAAAACCTGCATAAACCTGAATAAATATTATGTCAAAGTTAGTTTCATATTAATGAGAAAGTTAACGAAGATATTAAATAATATTTATTTACTTCAAAAGTTTGTTAATTAAGAGAATACGTGGTTAGCCATACCATGATTTAACAGTAAACTGTTAAAAAAACATTTCAAGAATAAATTGTACACTCTAAGTTAAAACTTGCCTCGAAAAATTCAGAACACAGATATTCACCAAAAAGAGTAACTATTTTTGAGAGTTTTTATATAAAAATAGGCCACATTTTCTAACACAAAATAAACCTGAAATTTCTCTTCCTTGCGGAAGTAATTATTTGTTTTGGATCTGCGTTACAGTAAAATATATGACCAGGAGTATTCAACTTATTACGGAAGACATAGAATTTTTTTTTATCGTAAATAAAAAATAAGATAAAATCTTAACTCATTTTTGTTGTTGTCGCAAGAAATGTTTAAGAAGTAAAATGGCTAATGCTAGCGAAGAATCAAGTTGGCTGCTAAAGAGTCGACCACAACTTTATATATATATATATATTTTATATAACACATTCTACGAAGAGACGTTCTAAATAACTTTTTGTTGGTCGGTTTTAAGGGAGGAAATTGTAGAAGAAGGAAGGGAAGTTTTGTAAGACTCTCTTCTTCTAGCAATGTGGCAGAAGCAAAACGGAGCGACACTTTTCGTCTTCAATATTATCTGCATTCCAAGCTCTTCTCGCGAAAGTTACCAAAAATGTCGGCTTATACCACGCGGGAGAGACAGAAACTTTTTTTTTTTCCAACTTTTCAACCCTTCTTCTTCCTCAACATTTTTTCTTCTTCTTTCTTATTCTCCATTGCAAACACCCCCTCTACCCCCCCCCACTTACAGCCCCTTTTTTTCCTTTCCTAAGAAAACACCCTTAAAAAAAACCTTTTCCTCCGCTCCTTCTGTTCTAAAGCTTCTAACCAAGACAGTGTTAAAAAGGAAGATGACAAAAGAAAGATGAACAATATCGAGAAGAGAGGGTGGGGGGTGGAAGGGTGGAAGATAGAAGTTTTCGAAACTTTTATAATAGGAAGAAGTATCGAATTTCTCAAAGTGGGGCCCATAGGGCAGATGGCGTGTGATGCTTTTTATTATTACTATTATTATTATTATTATTTTGTTACGAGGATCAAAGTGTTTTGTATCATATATATAATATATATATATATATATATATATAATAGCTGAACTAACTTATCCACTTAGTAAAAAAATGTATGAGCCTAGATGATTCTTCCAATGCTCTATTTTTTTTCATTTTTTTTTAAAATTATTTATTTTAAGGCTTCTCAAATTTAATAATTTAGGTAGCTGTAACTATCTGGGGTAACAAATTGTGCTTTTAAAATATAAATATATAAATTTAAGTATAATATATTAGCTACATAATTTTACAGTAGCCTCAACGTTCAAACTATCAACAGTGGGCACGCCGGCTAAGGCGTTCCTTTTGTCTGGTCTTGTTTTCTGATGACAAGGAGGTTGAGGATTGGATTCTGGCAGGGTGTATTGACATTTTTTATTTCCTAGCTGGTTTACCATATTCCTTACAAGAAAATTCAGGTGCATTTCCTTTAAATGATACCTTCCTCATCCCTACCTCATCAAGTAGTTTTATCACCGTGTATCACCACCCTTTTGGGCTATACGTATATGTA
This sequence comes from Timema podura, assembly GCA_033556935.1. Taxonomy (NCBI): domain Eukaryota; kingdom Metazoa; phylum Arthropoda; class Insecta; order Phasmatodea; family Timematidae; genus Timema; species Timema podura. The sequence continues at coordinate 81,475,091 of JAVRXN010000011.1, forward strand.
CTAATTACGCTAAATGTGCTAGGGATGAGGAAGTTTGAATGTAGAGTAAGTGTACCAACATTCGCGTTGGACATTGGGAAAAACCATTCAATAGACCCGACCGGGATTATAACCCCGACCTCCCGTCATTGGTAGTCCAGTCTATTGCAACAGTGACGTCTTAGGGCTTAGTTAAACCATGCGGTCACCTAAGGGTTAACTAATGTTTTCCCACTCTCTCTACGCAAATATGAGGATACATTTTTTAATAAACTGAGCCTTCCTCATCCTTATACAGTGAGTGTAGGATAATTAAATGCGGATATCTCGGATAGGAAGTTGAAAGTGGTGTAGAAAAAAAAAAAGAAACAAGGGGTAAAACCTATGCGATACACACGATAAAAAAAAAATACAACGACCAGCCTCCCAAGACAAAGTCAACCACACTATCCGTGCTACCACGGGTATTGTCTTAGAAGTGGAGGGTGGTGGTAGGGGGTAGGGGAGCAGAGATGAGTGTGAGGTTGGAAATATTTTGCACATTCCAACCCTACCGCGCGAACAATGTTCGTTTCGCCAAGGGGTGGAATCCAATAGTTCCCAGTCCCTTCCCGTGGTGAATGTTATGTGGTTTGTTGATGGCATTTCCGCCCCCGGGGGTAGTAGCTTTGTGGGGGTGGCTGGAATAAAGAGTGAGGCGGTAAAGGATAGCGGGGGGAGGGGTAGGGCGGAAACCAAACAACATGACATAAGCCCTCACACACACACACTCATAAAACACAAACGAGCACATATTTGGTCAAGGACAAAAATCATTAGTTTACTGTCGAGTGATGTCATTTTTCTCCCCCTTTTGGCCAATGAAACACTTAAACTGACCTAATGGAGTCGTACCAGAACAAAAATATAGTGAACTGGGTTTTACAACCAGATAAAATTGTACAACAAGTTGAAAACATTATCTCTACTCTCGACTTTGAACAACCCATTTCCTAGTATTTATTATTATTACTAGTATTTTTACATGCGCTTAACATGAGTTGGGTTGTTTGTAAGTGGGAACCCACTAAACGATGTTGTCTTCGAAGCTAATTTGCGAAGAGGGTTGCATCGCAAATTGACTCACTTAAGCACTAGCACACTTCTATGCCAATGTATGAAATAGAATGAGAGGGAAGAATTAGCAGTCTACCTCGTGAGGGCTCTTGTCTTTATGCTGATTACACTTCCCCTCTTCCAATGACGAGTACAGACACTCACTCTATTTGTGACTGGACAGCATTGACTTGCATTTTAAATTACCTTTTCTCTTCTTCTTTCTTTTCTAGATAGACATAATAATTATGCTTCCACGGAATTTTTTAATCTATAAACTGGCAAGAAGATTACTACAGGGCGTTTGTCAACTAGACCAAATAGCCAGATCTTTAAACGATTTAAAAAAATAAATAAAAAAATTATGATTTTGTTACAATTTAAGATTAGTTTTTGAGATATAGTAAAACAAATGAATAGTTTATATTTCAAAATTATATCTTTAAAACTCGCCGAATAAAGCTAAACGCGCTTAACACGGGAACTCCTAATCTTTATTTTCCGTGACGTCACAGGCTAGGCAACGATCACCCACTGTATTTCACCTTATTTTCCCTTTCACATCGCCTGACCTCACCGGGATTCGAAACAAAATATGTCAGGTCTTTGGTTATCTTCTAAAGTCCTGATGATCTTGACAGTGGCGAGGCTCTTTACACATCTCTTGCTCGCAATCGTCACCCATCCATAATGAAGGTTGTATTTATAATGTATTTTGATATTTAGCATGCACTTCCTAAACACACGTATACATCAGCTCAATATTTACAAAATAACTTAACCTAATTCAACACTAAGCCCTCTGACAATAGAAAACGTTGCTAATATATCTGGTTAGCTTGACAAACATCTGAACAAATGCGATTATATTTTATTAGACATAATGCTTAAAAGATGACACGTGACCTACGGTTTGGCGTATGAATACATTAAGTAAGTAATAAAATTAACAAGATTAGGTGGCCGTATGGTCTATGGCGTGACACCCTCAATAGACTGACTTCCTTGGGGAATCACGTTTGAATCTTGATCGGATGTGTTGAGGGTAGTTTTCCCTAAATATTTTTCCACGCTCTCTCTCTCTCTATCGATCTCTCTCTCCACGCAAGAGTAGGTACACTTCCTCTAAATTTAACCTTCCTTATTTATTAAACATCAATTTAATTAGTACATATGAGTATAAAAAGGACGGGTAGTAATACGGGTTGATAACAAAAAAGTAGCATTTTTAAAATTTTGGTTGACCCTTTTTGATGGCTGTCCTAAATTTCTCCACGCTCAGAGATGAATGATTTCATTGTAAATTTCCATAACATTAAGTTCCTTTGAGCTCTGAGACACTTGTTCATAGCTGTGTGCAGGTTGACTATATGTATTATTGCAGGCGTTCTATATTAAGTCGACTCAAACTAGTGGAGCATAGCGAGCGGATCATCTCTCACATTAGCGTCCTCCGAACAGAAGTTCTAGATAAAGAGGCCGCGGATGGTGGTCTTGTACTTTCTCGGTAGACCAGGTATCGATCCCGATCAAGTGCAGTGGACTTTTTTTTCCTTAGCACAGTGTCTTACTACCCATTATCACTATATGTACTAATTACACTAGTGTGTTAGGACTGACGAAGGTTGAATTTAAAGCAAGTGTACCCGCATTTATGTGAAAGGATAATGGAAGAACCATTTAGTAAAATCCGACGGGATTCAAACCCCGATATTCTTCCCATCATCAGCAGTACAGTCTATTGCGAGAGTGACGTATTAGCTAGAACCAACTTAAACTAGGATTTTTGCTTAAACCTTTTTTTCCATTGCGTATTATTACCAGTGCGGACTAAACGCATTTAAATAAAGTTGATGGGCTAGAAAGGAAGAAGGAGAATTAAAAGAAATGTATCCACGTTTGCTTAGAGAGAAAGTTGGAAACCATAAAAGGGAAATAAAATATCAGTGTGCCAAACACAGTTCTGATCTTCCATCTATACAAAACCAGACTACATGAGTCTAACATTTGGTCCACGTGACCACCGATATGGGAACTATTTTAGTAAATCTAACTCAACAGTAACACTTAACCTGCTTCGGTTGCCACATGGTCTAAGGCGCTACTCTTGCAATATATTATAGTGCCAAATACAGATTGATCGGGGTTCGATCCCAGTTGGGTGCACCGAGAGGATTTCCCTAAATTGTTTTCCACTCTCCCTCTATTCAAATTCGGATGCACTTCCTTTAAATTAAGCCTTCCTAATCCCTAACCAATTAGTGTAATTAATACATAGGCATATAACCTGAAACAGGTGGTAAGGAGTGGTGCTAAAAAAAATATGCTGATTTTTGTAATAACAATTGTACCTGGATAGCTCAGTGGTAAAGGATTGTCATGTTAAGTCAAGAACCCCGGGTTTGATTCCCTTATCCTAGTTTCATATGATCAAATTTACGAATATGAAACTTTGATGTTTTATTTGTAACTCAAAATATCATTTCCATCTCCCGTGCTTCGCTGTTCAATATACTCTATTTACTCATTGAGAAAAGGTAAGTGTTTTTGCAGTTTTTATAGAAAAAAACTCTTTGTTTTTTGGCCGAAATAAATCAATTATTGCTTCAGTACAAATATAGAATTTAATTTTATTCAAATAGTGATATCAACAATAATTGTTAAATAACAGCTGGAAAGCATAGCGGAATTAGATGACAAACTTTTTTAAATTAAGAGAAAAAAATTGTCATTAAATTCCAAGACACCCTTGACAGATATTCAACAACTGTTGATATCACCATGTGAAGAAAATTAAATTCTATGTTCGTATCGGAGCAATATTTTATTTATTTTGACCAAAAAAAGTTTAGATATAAAAACTTCAAAAACATTGACCTTCTAGCGTCCCTTTCATACCCACCTTAAACTCATTATTGCTTGGTGTGTGTGTGTGTATGTGTGTGAGACAGGTGCGCCTACTAAATTGCCCAGACCAACATGCGCTAAATTGGTGGGCTGCACGGCAGCTTAGAGACCCCCCCCCCCCTGTTTCCTTTTACCCCTTCCTCTCCCCCCTCCCCTCCCCTAACAAAAAACTCACCCTTTTACTTGTTCTAGAAAACTAGGGTAGCGGCAGCCTTCCTCGTCTTCTGGGGCGCTGAGTTACCTTCTTGGAATTTTAAGGAGACCCCAGTTGGGTGGAGAAGGCAACCAAGTCCATCCTTTTTTTTTCCCATGCCTCGACACGAACTTTAAAATAACATGTTTTTTTTTTCTCTTTAGTGTTTGATCAGTACTAAGTTGCGAAGGTTTGAACATAATCACAATCCTCTATTTTTATGGAACTATCAGCAACTTACTACAGTAAAACTATACATAGTTTATTATAATTTATAATATTTAAACCCATAAGAGCTTTATTTCCCCCAGCCACCCCCAAAGGAATTCAATTATTTATCATACCATACAAATCATATCACAACGGACATTTTAAAAGGGTCCTTTTATATCTCTATTTAAACATAAAAGTGTATATATATATACATATACTCTAACAGATATGTATATATGTATTTATATATGTTTACTCTAACCAATATAATTTATATAAATATATACATATTATATGAGTAATATTACAATATATATATATCGGTTAGAGTAGGGCTAAATATATGCATAAATATACACTTATGTTTAAATATAGATAGAAAATAAACCTTTTAAAATGGCTGTTATGTAATCTGTGTAACATATAGGCTCTCTCTTTCCCTATAGTCATTATATAAAATAGACGAAGTGATTAACCAGGTCATTTTTCATGTGACATGTTATTCACTTTGTCCATAACACACACACACAAACACACACACACATATATATATGTATATATAATATATATATATATATATATATATATACTAGATTCCTCTCTATAAATTTAAGATGGCTGTTGTGATACGATGTGTATTATAATATATCCACGTGAATTCCTTTGGAACCAACTTATTATATCAGCACACGGTTTATAAATTAACTTAAATCTAGGACACACAACATCCAGGCCCCAGTCGTTTACTTCCTCACTGTGAAAGGGGAAACTCACATTTCACCAATGACAGATTTTTTTGGCTATGCCGGGAATTGAACCCGGGATCCTTAACTCAGTAGACAGATACGCTACTGACTGAGAGTGTCAGATTTCTATTATAAAATTACGCGTTATATTTATACAGGATGTTTCATATTACTTATACGTATAGATCTAGGAACTTTACAAAGTCCAATGAAAACCCGATAAGCATAAGCTTAAAAATGACAAAAAATAAATTTTTGTAACCACCATCTTTAAACAAAATGGCGGACATACATTTTAATTTTCTTACATGCTTACCGGACTTCCGAGTTATGTTTTTGCCAAATTTCTGCACAATCGGTGTAGTGATTTTTGCGCGAAACGTAATAGCCGAGAAAAAAAACCAAACAAAATTGTTTTAAATCCACCATATTTTAAAAAAATGGTGGAAATATTTTTTAATTAGCCTAACATTATGTTAACTAGATTTCCGAGCTATGTACGTTCATGTGAAATTTTACCACACAATTATTGGTATAGTGGTTTGTTCGTGAAAAATTAACATCCTAGAAAGACGTCAAACAGTATTGTTTTGTAACCGCCATATTTAAACAATGTCTTGCTAGTTTATTTTATTTGGTTCATTAATTTTATTTTTATTGTGCACAATTAAAGTTTCATGCGAATAATTGAAAAGTTTATCTTCATCCGAGTAAAACCGAATGGAAGCCTGCCTCTCTTTTTAAGTGCACTTTGTTTATTCGGTTGACTTGTTTTCCTAACTTCCAATTCTACTCGGGAAGTGAAATGGGTCAAGCGAATATCGATTTTCGATTGTTACAACCTTCTTTCACTCCTTGTTTTCTTAACAGTGTTTGTAAGACAAGGGAACATGTTTCTTTGAAAGGAAACGCTCGATTAAATGTAAAAAGAAAATATATTTAAAAGAAACAACATGTTTTTATATACCTTTTATAGTATACATTTTATTTGTATGGTTTCAGAAAAAAAAAACCCACTAAGTAATTAATTAATTAATTTTAGCACCGCGTCTTACTACCCTTTCGGGTTATACGCTTAAGTACTAATTACACTATTGGATTAGGAATTGGGAAGGTTGAATTTTAGAGGAAGTGAACCCGCATTTGCGTGGAGGGAGAGTGGAAAACCATTTAGGAAAAGCCACTCCCAGTTCACCCGACCGAGATTCGAACCTCGATCTCCCCGTCCTCGGTGGTCTGGCTCAACACGACTGGCGCGTTAGCCAACTACGCCACCGAGGCGGGTTACCCCACTAAGGATAAGGTCGTTTTTGGGCTAAGGATTCCCATAGCTTTACTTAAAATTCCCACATTGTCAACGTTTGGAAATTAGGTGAAGCTTGAAAATCATTTTCTTGTTAATTATAGAACACTGAACACACATACATTCATTGAGAATATTATGTTTTACTTTATCAATGAGAAAGTATTGTAATCATCAACATTTTTGGTTTCAAGACTAAGATGGGTCTTGAAGTTTTATTTGCCCCCAACCTAAAAAAGTGTGTTTTGCGAATTTCTGTCCCTATCCCATGTCCGTCTGTACCGAATTTTATAAGATGGATTTCTTTCGAACTTAATATATTTAGACGAAATAAAGACAACCAACCATCGTGCAATTAACTGCACATGAATAGCGAGTCTTAAAAGATGGAAATTACCTTTAGATTAGATCGCATCAAGTATCATACCCGTAGGCTTAAAAATGACACCTGTACACAGGAATCAAACCCCTGACCCTTGGCTTAACTTTACCACTGAGCTATCCAGAATTCGTATCATATTCAAGGTCATTATTCACACTAACAGAATGTCCCTAAGCGCGGTGGATTGCTTGGTGGTAAAACAATGGCGCGCTAAACCAAGGTTCGATTCCTGTGTTCGGGTGTAATTTTTCAATTTAAAATTTTGATATTAAATTTTACATGGCCATTTGTTGAGGAAGAAAATCGTGATTCTGATTCTAGATCTGAAACTAAGGGTATTAACTACTTCCCTACCGTCTTAGTTCTATGACTTGACCTTGATAACTTATAGTCGGTATAAATGTCATGTCAATCGATCATCTGGAAATATTTGTTGTCCAATGCCTGGTTTTTTTTCAGCCCTCTGTCACGCGGAGATGTCCTCCCGAAGTTCTACCTCCGCCCCCCGGCGCCGCCGCCGCCACCACCACCTCCGCTACGGGGGTGACCTCCCCGCCTTCTTGTCGGGGTGGTCTCGTCTGCTGGGTCACGTGACGGCGCTGGCGACGTGCGCGCGCACTGTGAGCGCCGCCATGGACTACATCAGCGCCGGACGCAGCCAGCAGTGGGTGTCGGACCACCTGGGTTCCTTGCCCCACACGTTGGGAGGAGCGTCGCCTGACGTCGTGGCGCTAGGCGTCACCGCAGTGCCGTCACTGCTCTTCGCTTTGGGGCTGGAGGTAGTGAGACGTTAAATTGCTAAACATCCGTTAAAATAGTTGGTTCAGTAAATTTTTTAGTGCATTTAACGTGAAACTTTTTGACCAACTGGTTATATTATAACAAGACCTACAAACTAACTTAATTCTAGAGCAGACACAACACCCAGCCCCCCTTGCACCCGGCCGTAAATTCATCACCATTTTTTTTTTTTAACCAAATGATTACATCAGCAAACGACTTATACACTAAATTAAATTTATAACAGACACAGCACCCAGCCCTTGAACAAAACTTTAACACTTTTTTTTAACAGCATAATTATATAATCTTACGAACTACAAACTAGCTTAATTCATTAAGAAACACAAAACCCAGTCCTCCAGCCATTAATTTATTTTCACTACCCATCGGCTATGCGCTTTTAATTACTATAGTTATAAGGAAGAGGAAAGTAACTTTTAAATAGAAATGCACCCACATTTACGTAGAAGGAGAGTGAAAGAGCATTTAGGATTAAATAAAAAGTCCTCGTTTAAACATGCAGGGATTCAAACCCTTAACCTGTGCCGTGTACGTCACGATGCGATAGCTGAAGTAGGCGCACTCTCTATGAGATGGCTCTGTGTCGTATGCGTCATGGATCTAGCGCGTCTGTGGTTCATTGCTAAAGACGGCCATTTGTGTTTTTTTTTGTTTAGAATGGAACAGGTCTTCGGGCTAGGATTAGTGTTGGGATAGAAGGGTGAGAATACACTATGGGGGGGAAGGGGGGCCTTGAACTAGTAGACCAACGAACCTAAACTCCATTCACGGTTAGGAATTATTCTCTGAAAGGTCTTTTTTCCTACAAATATCCTACTATATAATAATTTCTGGTAGGGAAAAGGCCTTTCAAAAAACAATTCCTACGCTGAACAGACTTTTAGGTACAAGACAATGCATTACGAGTTTGTGATTATTTAATTATTGTTCCGGGTGATTAAAATACTACATAATAAACATCCTATTATAACAAAAACATAACCGGTTTATTATCTTGTCCCTGAAAACTCCTGTTAACACACATTTTTTTTAACGAAAACACCGGTACTGTACTACTGTGTTAGTGTCAGTGGCGTGTCTAGGAAAGTTGTCAGGGTCAGCACGCAATGCCATCCACTCCAACTAGACGTAGTAGGAATTATAACAAAAATAAACACGGTCGCGTTGTGCGAAGTGTGATAAAGAAAGTAAACTGTGGAAAATGCGTTCAAAGGGGGTGAAAACTTCCCACCGTAAGAAAATCGCTATTAATGAGCCTGAGCACTAAAACCGCATGTCCACCTATGCGGGAGGACGTTAATCATTCACAATTGCTCCGATACCCGTTTGGGTGACCGCGTGGTCTAACGCGCAACTCTCGCAGTAGACTAGACTAACGATGACAGGGAGGTTGAGGTTCGAATCTAGTCGTGTCTACTGAGGGTGGTTTTTCAAAACTGGTTTTACACTCTCCCTCCAAGCAAATAAGGGTACACTTCCTATAAATATAACCTTCTTAACCCTCAAAAACACTAACGTAATTAGTACATAGGCGTATAATCCGAACGGGTAGTAAGACGCGGCCCTAAAAAGATTAAAGAATTTAATTTTCTTCACATGATATATCGATAGCTCACGAATATCTGTAAAGAATGTCCTGTATTTAATGAAAACTTTTTCTCTTTATTTAAAAAGTTTGTCCTCTAATTACGCAATATTCATGGCAGATATTCAACCACTGTTAAGTCACCCTGTGAAGAAAATTAAACTCTATGTTCCTACTAAAGCAATCTTTGAGTTATTTTGGCCAAAAAAGTTTCGCGTCCCTCTTCCATCCCACTCAAAGATCGTGGTGCTTCACGCGCCTACTAGCTCTGTGATACAGTCGGCTAGAAATGGTAAATTTAAACGAAAACTATTGCACTTGGATCATTTATATTACACATTAATGGAAATAAATAGTTGATAGAATGTTCCTAGTGCTGAAAATGGTTGAATTATTAAAAGATATTTGGATAAAAAACTTAATTTAAAATGCCGTTTTTGACCATTTTAGTTTGGTTTCACAGATAAGCCTTGTACAGAAATCTTCATTCTGTCACAATAGGGACATACTGTAGCTATTAACAAGAAACATTTCGCTTTGTCCCCCATCGTCACCGCGGAAAATTTCGAGTAATCATTCAAATACGAATGCACTGCACACATTTCTGGCATTTCATAGGTGTTTTCTTTTCCCCTTTACTCCCATAATACCTCGCGCGCGCACATATACAAACGTAGATGGGAACAGGAAGCTGAGTTGGGCTGCTATGATGACCGCTCTTAACATGGGAAATCCTGACTTGTTGATACGTCACAACTTTCTCGAAAAAGCTTTACCTGCCCGGAAATAAGTCACGACACGCCACTGCTGTGATCAAATAAAGGACACTATCAAATCAGTAGTCACCCGCTTCGGTGGTCCACAGTCTAAGGCGTCACTCGTTTTATACTAGAGTCTAGACTGTCGATGAAATGGAGAACGTGTTTTGAATCCTTGGTCTCCGTTTTATACGCCAGACGAATCTTTTAAATGCCATTTGAGTCACTTTTATAAAATGGCTCATTTGGATTTTATCTCATATTGAGATCATTTTTAACATTTTTAGTATATTTTAATATGTTCGTTTTGTCTTTTTAACATAATTGTATTTTAATATGTTGTTTTTATTTTAACATGTTTTGTCCTTTTAACGTGTTATATTTGAACATGTTTTGTTATTTCAACACGTTTGTTCTGTACTTTTAATGTAGTGTATACACCTGTGGTTTTTTTTAAGCAGGTGTATCACTGAATTTGTACTAAGAGCCCATTTGAACACTCCTATGGAGTATCTTAAATGGGTATTTTATCATTGTGAGATCTATTCTTTTTTATACATATATAGATATATCACATATTGTTCTTTTATATCGGTTATTCACCTGCATATGCAGGTGAATTATTATGTCTCTCCCCTATGGGGATTTTACTATGTTTTTTATATTGTTCAAGGCCCTAATGACCTCACAGTGTCGATGGGCCTATAAACTATATAATAATAATAATATAAATAATATATTTATCTTGATCGTGTATATTGAGGTGGTTTTACTCTCCCCTTCATGCAAATGTGGATACACTTCCTCTAAATTCAACCTTCTTAACCCCGAAATTATTAGCGTAATTAGTACATATGCGTACAGCCCGAACCGGTTGTGAGACGCAATGATTAAAAAAAACCACTCGGTTGTCGGCCTTCTTAGCTCAAAAGCCATTGGGACGTTAAAGATCCCAAACCCCTTGGATTACGTGCAAGCAACCCCTGTGAAATCAATGGGGGTTTGTTATTATTCCCTTAGTGGAAAGTTTTCCTTCCAGCCTATGCTTCTTCCTATTGGTTGTGTTTTCTCGCTATTGACTAAACTTGGCTGGTTCCACCCTCCAATTCCCCCCACACTCCTCCTCCAACTTCCTCTGTCTTCATTGCTAGTCTGGTTGCGTGACTCCTCTTTCAGAACTCACATTGATCCATATCTTTCCACTGGAACCTATTTTCATTGGCTTTCAAAATGCTCCTCTCCTCATAAGAGATTTCGTGATCGCACAAAGATATCCACTTATTTTATTTTCTGGATATCTATTGAATACTGTATACTAGTAGTTCTGTGAACAGTAGACTCCATCCCTCCATGTTATTTTTCGTATCATACATATTACTAGTAGTTCTGTGAACAGTAGACCTCCTCCATGTTATTATCGTTACTACAGTCTTACTAGTAGTTCTGTGAACAGTAGACCTCGCTCCCTCCATGTTATTATCGTTACTACAGTCTTACTAGTAGTTCTGTGAACAGTAAGACTCCTCCTCCATGTTATTATCGTTACTACAGTCTTACTAGTAGTTCTGTGAACAGTAGACCTCGCTCCATGTTATTATCGTTACTACAGTTTACTAGTAGTTCTGTGAATAGTAGACCTCGCTCCCTCCATGTTATTATCGTTACTACAGTATTACTAGTAGTTCTGTGAATAGTAGACCTCGCTCCCTCCATGTTATTATCGTTACTAGTCTTGCTAGTAGTTCTGTCAACAGTAGACTCGTCCCTACATGTTATATCGTTACTACAGTCATTACTAGTAGTTCTGTGAAAGTAGACTCCTCCCTCCATGTTATTATCGTTACTAGTCTTACTAGTAGTTCTGTCAACAGTAGACCTCGCTCCCTCCATCTTCTTATTGTTACCACAGTCTCAACAGTCTTCCTTTGATTTGAAGTTGGTATGTTTTCTTAGTGATCAAGTTAAATAAAACTAATTAATACTACATTCATTAGTACATTATTTTCTTATAAAATAACTGATAGCTAAAGTGATTTAAGACCCCATTCTCACAACATTTCTCAAACAATTAAAAAACTACTTCCTAAATACTCAACCGATTGCTTAAAATTTTAAATGAAATCACTTAAAGCTATTAAACAAAAACCATTTGATAAGCCACCATATCTAAATGGATAACCTATTGAAAAACTATTTATATAATTACTGTATTTTGGATTAGGCTAATTAAATATCCCTGCCAAATTTCACTGAATTTGATCCCGCAGTTGACATTTGTTGCGGAACAAAGATCTGGATAGATGGACAGACTGACAGTTGGATGAAATGCCAAATTGGCATGCTAAATAAAATAATAACTTATCTTTTATTAATAACAATTTCAATTTCTTTTATTATATTATTATTAGCACCGCGTCTTACTACCCGTTCGGGTTATACGCACTTACGCTAATGTGCAATGGTAGGGTGATTGTGAGATGAAATGGAGGACCTTACAGTTTAACGTGGAATCCGAAACACGGTGGAGCCTGGCATTCCTTACATTCACAAGGTGTAATTTATACACGTATTGTCAGAGGTGAAGGAAGGGTTTGACAATCAGATAAATCTGTGCCGGGACCGAGGATTGAACCCCGGTCCGTCAGCACAAAAGTCTGACACCTTACCCCTAGACCACCAGGTCACCTCCTTTATTATAATTCTGGCCAATAGTCGTGAGACCTACGACAGGCCAGCACTGAAAAGTAGCTACAAAATAAATGGTACAAAACTCCGCACGGACTTTCTCGCTCTATTGTTTAAAAATGGAGATATTTACTCAAAACTCGTAATATATGTGAAATGAAATAATATACACTAATAAGTTCAAGCATAAATTGCACTATACTTATGTAAAACAGTTTTTGAGTCCCAGTTTTAAATTTTATATTTTTATTTTTAAAGAATTAATGTCCTCATTTGTATATTTTACCAATAAAAAAGATCAATATTGGCTCCACAAGGGTCGACACTTCGTATTAAAATTTCGACTTCTGCTTAACATTTTCGACGTTTTATTAAGTGTTGCACATCTTCATGTCATTGCATTGCTATTAAATACCTCATTTATAAATTTTGACCAATAAAAAATGTAAATTTTAACTATTGAGTAAAAAATGGAGATAGATCATTGTTGTACAAACATTTTACCTAAGCGGTTCAAGGAAAAATAACATATGGTTTTTGAGAGACTTACTTATATTTAATTACTCTATGGGATTGGATAATTATTGCGTTTAAACTTAAGTAGTATCTCTTTACAACTTAAGCTTACCAAATTGTATTAATATATTTATGAATGTTGGTTTTATAAAAATATATTTCAAATAAAAGTTTTTTATTTTTAATAATACTAAAACTTTGCAATGATAAGTTATTTAGCATCTCAAATAGTTGCAGAGATACGGAAATTTCAGCTTCTGTAAAGTAGTCTAAAATTAATTTTTATGGGAAAATGAAAATAGCCAGTTTATGTATAATCTTAATCAACGCTTAGATACGAGTTTTGATCAAAATCGTTAGAGCCGATGTTGAGAAAATATATTTTTTCTCTTTTTACCCTTAATTAAACTACACTTAATTTGAAGTTGAAATAGACACATAGACAGACGGTATTGCAAAGACAACTTTTTAGGGTTTGGGGGGAGGGGGGTTCATGAGACCTCGACATCCATCTACATGTCGGGTTTGATTTTTTTACGGTCGCAATACTTTACCTTTAGTGTTCGAAAAGTTAAAAAATATATATATTTTGCGTATAGGTTGAAAGTTATTGGTTTTATAAAAATATATTTCGAATAAAATATTTGTATTATAAATATATCTACATATTTGCATCAATAAGTAATTTCATATCTCAAATAGTTTCGGAAAATATGATCAAAAATTATAATTTACGCATATGACCGGAGCCTTAAAGTAATTTTGCCGAAATATTGAGAGTAGCATTTTTTTTTTTTTAAATATTTATAAATATTTTGAAATGAAATTAAATCAAAATCTTTAAAGCCGATTTTGAGAAAATCGACCTTTTCTCTTTCTGCCCATTCAGTAAACTACCCTTAATTTTAGGGTTAGATATCCAATTCCAAAAACCCCTTGGGGCAACCCTATGAAAACCCTAGATACCAAGTTTTAGCCTGATTGGTAAAATAGTTTAGGCTCTAGTCGGAGGTACAGACAGGCAGACAGACAGAAATTCAAAAACCACTTGTTCGGATTCAGGGAGTCATAAAACGTCAAGATTCATCAAAATCTCGAGTTCGATTTTGTATCTGCTAAGATAGCGAGAGATTAAAAATAACAATAATAAAAAATAACTATAGATAGTAAAGCAAAAGTATTTTTACAAAAAATGAGTTTGGCTTTTCTTTTGTGATAAAAGCCGAATTCACTCACCTTGTAAGGCTATTGAGAAAAAATAATTTTGGATCACAATAAGCCCGAGAAGGGATATGGATACATACACGACCAAGGATAAAATTTAATAATAATAATAATAAATAATAATAATAATAATAAAAATAATAATAATAATAATAATAATAATAATAATATAGTAAGATGTTATCAATGTTGACCGTATATAATTGTGTTTTTTTTTTAAATCTTCTTGCAACTGAAATCCTACTAATCCAATGATATTTGGTAGGATCAACAGGAGGATACAGTTGGTACATTATTTGCACGGTTAAATGGCAGTCGAAGTGTTGAATGTATTGCAGAACGCTTTGTATCGGAGCTTTATATTCTAACATATGAAAAAAAAAACCTCTCTGACGAATATGATTAAAATAACAACGTTGAGTCTTCAGCCAGAAGGTCGGTTTTCTGTACTTCCCATCCATACAAAACTTGGCATGCACTCAGCCCTTAGGCAGGTTAGTGCTGACCGCACCATATGGTAGAAAGCACATGTCCTTAAAGATAGGGAAGTCCTTGACGATAGTAACTCGGAGGGATCAAGGTTTACTGTTCACATAACTACTAGAAAGACTTTTATAACTATAATTCTTACTAGGTGTTTTGTCATCTGACTGGTCCACTCCTTTTGTTAGGGAACTGAAACCACCAATGCACCCTGTCCTTTGCTTTCTTCTTCAGCGCCCAGAATTTCCTTCTTTCCTTCAAGTCATCCAATATTTGAAATACTTCTTCATATTAAGCTTACATTTTCCTCAACTTTGACTTCTATGACGTGCAGAAAACAGTTCCTTCTATGGATGTGTCCGATACAGTCGGATTTATACCGAAGAATCGCTACCAAAATCGTTCGCTTCCCACCCACTCTTCTTAAGACTTCTTTACTTGTCCCCCTGTCTGCCCAACTGATCTTCTCAAGTCTTCTCCAGCACCAGATTTTTAAGCTCTCCAAGTATTTCTTTTATATTTCCCGGATTACAGGCTTCTGATCCATACAGCGTGATGGTCCAAATGAAGTGTTTCATCGATTTCTCCTCAGTTCTAAGCTCAACTGGCTGGTCAGCAGTAACCTCTTCTTGTTGAAAGATTCCTTGGCCTAGTTTACTTGGTACGGTAGGCATCTTTCTATCAGCAGACTTCCCAGGTACTTGAACCGCTTAGTGTTTCAAACTCCTAATTTACAATTTCGATTTTCAGCGACTCTTCATTTTTTGAAATATCTATTATTTTTGACTTCTCATTGCTTATCTTCATGCCATATCTTCTACCTGTCTCCAACAGCTGTTCCCTAATCTTTTGCAACTTTTCTTTATTTTCGGTTAGTAATGATAAAATCATCTGCATATGTCACTGTCTTTATGACGCATCCTCCTATCCTGAAATTGCCACCTCCTTCTAGAGATTCCCTGATCAGTCACTCTACAAACAAGTTGAACAGACCGGGTGACAAACAGCATCCCTGCCTCACTCTTCTTCATATCTCTACACTGTTGGTCTCTCCGTCATTCAGCCTCACCTTCACTCGCTGTCCCAGGTACAGGTTTGCAATCAGCCCTCTGTCCCTCCAGTTGATGTCAATCTTCTTTAGTATTTCCGTCAGTGTCTTCCACTTCACTCTATCGAACGCCTTTTGCTAGTAGATTAAACCAATGTAGACATCTTCCTTGAATTCCAACACTTTCTTAGAAATTATTCTCAGCATTCTGATGGCATCCTTGGTTCCTTTTATTTTTCTGAATCCAAATGGATTTTCATCCATAACACATTTTACTTTCTGTTCCATTCACTTGTTGATAAAGCCTGTAGCAAACGAGGTCTACTGTTCACAGAACTACTAGTTATTATTATATAGGTATTGATTCAACACAACAATTGTGACAGCTGTTGATCAAATGTTTTAAAGCATTCATATATGAAAGTAGTTTTTGTAATTTTTTTTTACTTTAAAATATGTTCGTTTCTATAAAAATCCTACTGTATATAATATGTAACATTTTTGTTTCCAGCAATCGTGCGCCCTGCGACTGGTCCTGAACGTGAGTGTGGCAGCGAGCATCATGTTCCTGGTCGTCGTAGGGGTGGGTCAGACTGACCTTGAGAACTGGTCACACCACAGCTTCATGGCAGCTGGATGGCCGGGGGTAACTTCACAATCACGCAATAGCTATCGTTAACACTTTGAAACAAAGCAGCAAACACCCTTTTATTAACATCAAGACATGCTGTACAAACAACCAATACAACAACAGAAACAAACACACTTTATTCACATCAACTACATGCGGTACCCAAACAACCAATACAACAACAGAAACAAACACCCTTTTATTCACATCAACACATGCTGTACAAACAACCAATACAACAACAGAAACAAACACCCTTTTATTCACATCAACACATGCTGTACAAACAACCAATACAACAACAGAAACAAACACCCTTTTATTCACATCAACACATGCTGTACAAACAACCAATACAACAACAGAAACAAACACCTTTTATTCACATCAACACATGCTGTACAAACAACCAATACAACAACAGAAACAAACACCCTTTTATTCACATCAACACATGCTGTACAAACAACCAATACAACAACAGAAACAAACACCCTTTTATTCACATCAACACATGCTGTACAAACAACCAATACAACAACAGAAACAAACACACTTTTATTCACATCAACACATGCTGTACAAACAACCAATACAACAACAGAAACAAACACCCTTTTATTCACATCAACACATGCTGTACAAACAACCAATACAACAGAAACAAACACCCTTTTATTCACATCAACACATACTGTTCAAACAACCAATAGAATTAAAGAAATAAACATATTTTCTATACATCTACATAGACCTATGCCACACAAACAGTCAATCCAGCCTCTATCTCGGGTACGGGAGACAATAGCTAGAGTGTATAATCTAAGTTTGAACCGTTATTTGGACAATAAAGTTATTTACAGAAATAAAATCAACGCATGCAAAATCCTGAGTTAAACTGTCTGGTCTCCCTGTGTTTAACTGTAGATGCTGACTGGTGCTGCGATATGCTCATACGGGTTCCTAGGTTTCGTTGGCATCACTGCTGAGGGCAGGAAAGACAGCAGGAAGATACAGGTTGTGAGCAATTTGGTGGCAGGGTTGGTAGCCCTGGTGTCTTACTGCGCAGTCGCCATTCTGCTCACACTTATGGTTCATTTTAGGTACGTATACATTCGCCTACAGAGTAGGATTTTACTTTGTCATAAAGCAGTATGGCTTTAGAAGTGGGGTAGTAGGTAAGAGCAGTATTTTTTTAGGCTTTGTATAACAAACTTTTTTTTTTTTTACACAATAAATCGAATGTCTATTCAGTAGAAACATAAGGGTTTAATTTTCTTCACATGATGACTTCAACAGTTTTTGAATATCTGCCGAGGGTGTTTTGGAATTTGATAATAACTTTTTCTTTTCATCTAATGAAGATATTCAAGAACTGTTGAGAGTATCATGTGTAGAAAATGTATCTATATATTTATACTGGAGATATATTAAATTTATTCTGTAGAAAAATATGTTTTGTAATAAAAACTGCAAAAATTACTGCCCATAACTTTCTTCCATTACCATCCCACCTTAAGGACTTCACCCAGGACCTTCTTGAAAAAATTATATGCAAACTGCTGTATTTCTTATCTTACAGCAGATATGACTCCATAACCTCTAAAACATTAAACATTAAACACAATCCCGTTATGTTTTATTGTGAACCTGTTAAAAATACTTTATTTGTTTAAGGAAGGCCTGGTACTGGTATGTGTTTCAAAACCTTTACTTAGATTTTAGAATTTGGACATTTCTTATAAAAAAAAAAGTCGTTAAGAATGACCTAATCTCGCCTTTTCATGAAATTCTTAGTAAAAATGTGACTAAAAAAATAGGGTTTATTATTTTATAGGAACATGTAAATACCTATCAACTCCATTTAGGGAAAGATCATTTTTTAAAACAGCAAACAAATTCTTAAATAAAGCATCTCAGTGCTATTATAGTCATACTGTAGTATTTCATTATAATTTTCAAAAACATTCTCCCCGTATTTTACATCAGCTCAAAGAATTTTGATGGATCCTTAAATTACTTTAACTATGACTATGAGCTACCTACTCTTGAAACATTTTCAATCTATCCATCTCACATTTTTAATATTGCTTATGAGTTAAGATTGTGTTTGATTACTGATACTTACAACATATTGCGTGTGTATAATTAATGTTTGTCATGTATATGAGCGTGTTAGTATAAACGCTTCCTTACGGATATTATTAAAGAATAAAGCTGCAGATTATCCTACCTTCATACCTAGATTTATTCTTGGTCATGGACTGGGCTTTAGATTGCTCGAATATCATCTGTTCAAAGTGTTCTGGAATCAAGCTGTATCATGTTTCTGTCCAATATATATGATGTTTCCTATACACAGATTGCTGGAGAACTCAGATGTTCCTCTGCTCAAAGTGTTCTAGAATCAAGCTGTAGAAGGTTCTGTCCAATATATATGATGTTTCCTATACACCGGTTGCTGGAGAACTCAGATGTCCCTCTGCTCAAAGTGTTCTAGAATCAAGCTATAGCATGCTCTGCTCAATATATATGATGTTTCCTATACACAGATTGCTGGAGAACTCAGATGTCCCTCTGCTCAAAGTGTTCTAGAATCAAGCTATAGCATGCTCTGTTCAATATATATGATGTTTCCTATACACAGATTGCTGGAGAACTCAGATGTTCCTCTGCTCAAAGTGTTCTAGAATCAAGCATGTTTCTGTCCAATATATATGATGTTTCCTATACACAGATTGCTGGAGAACTCAGATGTTCCTCTGCTCAAAGTGTTCGAGGTTCGAGATGTTGACTGGGCTCGCCTAGTCATGGCGATATTCACAATTCTTTGCCTCGCGCTGACACTCCTGGAAATATGCTCACCTCTCCACGCCCTCATTGTCTCCTTGGCAGGTCAGTAGGTCATATCGCTAGTGACCCCTGTGTGCTGAACTTGATGATAAAACAAATAATCACACCTTACTTAACCCTTACGAATACATCTAAAGAATACGATTGAATGCGTATGGTTACGAAAAGGTTTCAAATTCATGCTAGGTGAATTGGGATTTTTTTTAGATTCGTAAATGATCTTCCATCCTTCACCCAGGTCCTGGATTTATTAATAGGTGCAGACCAGCTCCGTTACAAGTATAAAAATGGCGAAACCAAGTTTCCCTCAAGTTGTGCCTTAATTATTTGCTCCTTTCCCCAGTTCATTAAGTAAGGAGCAAGTTGGTGGCAAAAACTTTGTTGAGGTCATTTGAACGTCATCATTTGCTTGTTTTTTTTTTACCATTCCTAGCGAAGAATCTACTCCCAAAGTCGTTGCTACTTATTTTACATCTTTAATGAAAATGAAAGAAAATACAATTATTACAAACATTTTATCTTAATAGATAGAAATTAAAATATAGTTTGAATATTTCTAGATGCTTTTCGAAAAACAAGATTTTTCATTACTAAGTATTTATTTATATTATTAATTTAAATCTTTTATTGAACTGGTAAAAAATCCATTGAAACTTAAAAAATATACCTATATACCATTATTTATTTATGAGATGTCTTTGGTTTTAGTGAAATACAAAAACCTCTTTGAATATAAATAAAATTCCCCAGCTTGTTTCTTTATTTAATATCGTATTGCTTTATTTGATATGGTTTTGATGCTGTATTGTTTCATTCAATGCTGTTTTGTTTTATTTGATGTTCTTTGTTTTATTATATGTTGTACTGTTTTATTCGATGCTGTATTGTTTTATTTAATACTTCTTTGTTTTTATATAGTGTGTTGTTTTATTATATGTGTATGGTTTTATTCGATGCTGTATGGTTTATTTAACGCTGTTTTGTTTTTAGGTGCTATATGAATGTTAAAACGCGACAATTCCTTTCACATCTCTTTTTCCATTAGCGAAACTAAATTATGAGCACATCACGAGTCGGATATGTTAGGATAAATAAAGAACTAATCGATGACGACCTTTAGAAAATCTTACGAAACCCTTTCATTTCTAACCCTTGCCGGCGATATTCCTACTGAAGTCTTGTTTTTATTTCCCTCCAGGTGAGGACTGGAGGGTGTTCCCCAGTATCATGTCTCATGAGAGCTCATCCTTAGGGACCCCCGTCCTCGCCATCCTGAGCTCCGGCTTCGTGGCCAGCGTCCTGGCCTGTCTGTGTCCGCTGGCGCCGCTCGTCAGGGTCATGTGCGTCGGGCCGCTCATTGACCACGTGGTCACCGCCGCTGCCGTCATACACAGGAGGTATCAGCCCCTCAAGAAGTCCTCAGCAGGTGAATTGCCTTTCGATCAGTAGGGTGTAGCGACAGTAGTGGCTATCAACATATATCCACGCTAAGGGATAATACTTAGGTTGGAGTTTTGAGAATTAGTAATTTGCCTCGGTAGCCGCATGGGTTAGGGCGTCACTCTCATGCCAGACTATGTTGCCAACGACGGGAAAATTGGAGTTTGAACTTCATTTGGGTGTTCTGACGATATTTTACCTAGATAGTTTACCCCACTAGCCCTCCACGCAAATGCGTGTACACTTCCTATATATTCAACCTTCCTCATCCCTAATACATTATCGTAATTAGTGAATAGGTGTATATCCTGAATGGTAATAAGATTCGGTTGCAAAACCAAACAAACTTTTAATTAATAAACGGTATGGTGTACCATAAAAACTTTATCTTTCATTTATATTTAAATAGAGATATTTACTAAAAATTCTTAATGTTTGTGAAACAAAATAAAATACATACATATTTCGAGATTTTTTTTCTTTTTTCACTTCTTTAAACTACCCTTAATTCTAGGGTTGGATATCTCATTCCAAAAATCCCTTGGGTGTACCCTATGAAAATCCTAGATACCAAGTTTGAGCCCAATCGGTAAAAGGGTTTCGGCTCTAGCCCGAGCTACAGACAGATGTCATCGTGAAAACAACTTTTTCAGTTTCAGGGGTCATAAAACGTCGTGATTTATTGAATTTGAGTTTGTTTTTTTGATGATCTCAATACTTCTCTCGCCATAATAATAATTTATTATATTCCATCTATTATTTTGTTGATTTCTTAAGATTTGACCAACAAAGAGGAAAATCAAACTTTTGAGTCGCGTAGTGAATACCACTAAGTGAAGTGCAAGAAGCTGACTCATGTGGGACCATCCATAAACCTCACTTTAAATTTAATTCAGACCCTTTTACTTGCGTTGCAGAGCGGAGTGGTGTCCGATACAGACGCCTGGGTCGTAATACCTCCTCCATAGACAACGACCTCCGAGACGACGAGGACTTTGACGAGGAAGACGTGGACCTTGACAGCGACAACAGGCGGCGCCGGACGACGGTGAGATGTCTCAAGTCCGGACTGGGGTTCCTACCGGCCGCGATCCGTCAACGCGTCACCCCGGACGCCGCGCAGAAGTTCTACACCACCGTCTCCAGTAGTCCAGGCACCCTCGTTAGATTCTTTCACGGTGACCTACCTCGACCAGGACGACGTCGGTATGATCCAGGGAGACCTCGCGAACACCAAGATTGCCCAGAGTGTCAGCAACGGGACTATAGTCACGTCAATGTCTTTTGACGAGGATTCCTTAGCTCGTTGCAAGTCAACGGTGGGAAGCATCTCGTCAACGGGTCGTTGAAGTCTTTCGATTCTTTCGTGGACCGGAGTGATTTCGTGTGGACGGGTGTGAATGGTGAATCTCAATCTTCCTTGAAATGTTCTAAGCTAATAAATCAAAACAATAACGTTGTCACGAGAGATTCTAATTTAGTTACCGATACCAAGATATCAAATGGTACAACTCAAACGGACGATGCAATAGTTCCTTTAAGATCTTCAAACCATAAGGTCGAGAACATTACCATAGACGCTGAACGTAACGGTGAAAAGGAGCGTGACAAATCAGTAAGAACAGACGACAAGTTTAGTATGAACGTAGTAGCGAAACCCCCCTATTTAATGAGTAGCAATGGCGACACAGAGATCCTAAGATACCCAAATGGTGTTACACCTTTTCTTGTGCAAACATTGAGTGGTGCGTTATCAAGTGAAACGAACACGGTTCCGCATCAGAGTAAAGACGGTTCTACAGAAACTGAAGTGAGTGACAAGGACGTTTGATATCGTCCGATGGTGAGGAACACGTAGGAGAAGATGTCCAGCCTACTTCCGGGAGTTGTAAAAGAGTTCAAGGTCGGAGGGACCGTGAGAATAGGTCGATTGCTCGGCGGCGTTCTCCCTCTTTGGTGACGTCAGCTGCGCAGATAGCGACGAGGAGGAGGGATTGTCGGTGACCTCAGCGTCTTCCAGTGAGGAAGGGGTGGACGGCAGTGATAGCAGCGCAACAGATATCGACGCCATAGTCGCCGAGTACAAAGAGCGACTCAAGGTAATCGTCAAACAGAGGGGCGCATTTTTTTTGGAAATGTTTCTGTTACCCAATGAGATAATGAATATGAAAAGAAAACCTCTCCAGTACTTAAACACTTTTTGAAGTACTAGTACTTTTTTTTAAACATTGCGTCTTACTACACGTTGGGTTATACCTTTTGTAATAATACGCTATTGGTTTTAAGGATGAGGAAGGTTATATTTTATAGGAAGTGTACCTGCATTTGGTGAAGGTAAAGTGGAAATCAATTTTGATTACTACCCTCAGTACACTCGAACGAGATTCGAACTTCGATCTGCCGATAATCGGTAGTTTAGTCAATTACGAGAATGACGCATTACTACTACTATTACCATTAATATTTATCTGTTGTATTTTAAAGTAATTATAAGAAAATATCTATAGGCTAGTCGTTCGTAATTTGTTTCATACCATGCATGACAATGTTTAATACGCACGATTGTCATCTATTCTATCTGTGTGTTCTTGGAATCATGTCTGCCTGTTGAGCTAAGGGTCCCGGGTTCGATTCCTGGCATGGACGAAAAATATATCATTAGTTAAATGTGGGTTTTCCCCTTTCACAGTGATGAATTAACGACCGTGGAGCTGGGTGTTGTGTAGGTTCTGATTTAAGTTAGTTTTTAAGTCGTGTGCTGCTATAATCAGTTGGTTCAGAAAGTGCACGTTTAATAACTCAAATAAGAATTTGAAACAATTTTCTGAGTATGTTTATCAATAATTGATTAAATAATTTGATTTAGGACAACAGGAAGAGGGTACGTTTTAATAGATGCAAGACTACTTCGGTGGGCGCATGGTCTAAGGCGCTACTGTCGAAATAGACTATATTGCCAATGATGGAGAGATCGTGGTTTGATCCCAGTCGGGTCTACCGAAGGTGGTTTTCCCTAAATGGTTTCCCACTCTATCTCTCTCCACGCAAATGCTGATACACTTCCTATACATTCAACCTTCCTTATTCCTGCCTCATTAGCGTAATTAGTATATAAGCAGATAATCTGAACGGGTATTAAGACAATTTACTAAAATATATATAAAATATATTGTGTCCACGTGAAAACATTAGGATAGACTAACGTCGTAAGGTGTTCCCTCAAGGTGGCGACGACACTGACGGGCGTCCAACCCACGACGCATGATCCTAGCCCTGCCACGTCCCGTCGAGCGACGCTAGCGCTATACGGCGTCCTGGCCTGCTCGACGCTCGTAGGCGTAGCCTCTGTCCTGCCTGGCACCGCCATTGTGTGGTGCGGGCGGATGGGTGGCGCTGGTATGTTGGTATTCCTGGCGGTGATTGCGCGTCAGCCATCCAGCGAGGAGGGCTGCTGGAGGACACCGATTGTACCATGGCTACCGGCGGGTGTTATCGGATGTAACGTCGTCCTCTGCTCACAGCTATTGGTGGACGTGTGGCACACGACGGCGCTCTGGCTAGTTACAGGTACGACGAATGATCTGGTTACTGACAGGTACAATGGTCTGGTGACTGGCAGGTACGATGGTCTGGCTACTGGCAGGTACAATGGTCTGGTTACTGGCAGGTACGATGGTCTGGTTACTGGCAGGTACAGTGGTCTGGCTACTGGCAGGTACAATGGTCTGGTGACTGGCAGGTACGATGGTCTGGCTACTGGCAGGTACAATGGTCTGGTTACTGGCAGGTACAGTGGTCTGGCTACTGGCAGGTACAATGGTCTGGTTACTGGCAGGTATAGTGGCCTGGCTACTGGCAGGTACGATGGTCTGGTTACTGGCAGGTACAATGGTCTGGTTACTGGCAGGTACAGTGGTCTGGCTACTGGCAGGTACAATGGTCTGGCTACTGGCAGGTACAGTGGTCTGGCTACTGGCAGGTACGATGGTCTGGTTATTGGCAGGTACAATAGTCTGGTTACTGGCAGGTACAGTGGTCTGGCTACTGGCAGGTATAGTGGCCTGGCTACTGGCAGGTACGATGGTCTGGTTACTGGCAGGTACAATGGTCTGGTTACTGGCAGGTACAGTGGTCTGGCTACTGGCAGGTACAATGGTCTGGCTACTGGCAGGTACAGTGGTCTGGCTACTGGCAGGTACGATGGTCTGGTTATTGGCAGGTACAATAGTCTGGTTACTGGCAGGTACAGTGGTCTGGCTACTGGCAGGTACAGTGGTCTGGCTACTGGCAGGTACAGTGGTCTGGCTACTGACAGGTACAATAGTCTGGTTACTGGCAGGTACAGTGGTCTGGTTACTGACAGGTACAATAGTCTGGTTACTGGCAGGTACAGTGGTCTGGCTACTGACAGGTACAATAGTCTGGTTACTGGCAGGTACAGTGGTCTGGCTACTGGCAGGTACAATGGTCTGGTGACTGGCAGGTACAGTGGTCTGGCTACTGGCAGGTACAATGGTCTGGTGACTGGCAGGTACAGTGGTCTGGCTACTGACAGGTACAATAGTCTGGTTACTGGCAGGTACAGTGGTCTGGCTACTGGCAGGTACAATGGTCTGGTGACTGGCAGGTACGATGGTCTGGCTACTGGCAGGTACAATGGTCTGGTTACTGGCAGGTACAGTGGTCTGGCTACTGGCAGGTACAATGGTCTGGTTACTGGCAGGTACAGTGGTCTGGTTACTGACAGGTACAATAGTCTGGTTACTGGCAGGTACAGTGGTCTGGCTACTGGCAGGTACAATGGTCTGGTTACTGACAGGTACAATAGTCTGGTTACTGGCAGGTACAGTGGTCTGGCTACTGGCAGGTACAGTGGTCTGGTTACTGGCAGGTACAATGGTCTGGTTACTGGCAGGTACAGTGGTCTGGCTACTGGCAGGTACAATGGTCTGGTTACTGGCAGGTACAATGGTCTGGCTACTGGCAGGTACAGTGGTCTGGCTACTGGCAGGTACAGTGGTCTGGCTACTGGCAGGTACAATGGTCTGGTTACTGACAGGTACAATAGTCTGGTTACTGGCAGGTACAGTGGTCTGGTTACTGGCAGGTACAGTGGTCTGGCTACTGGCAGGTACAATGGTCTGGTTACTGGCAGGTACAATGGTCTGGCTACTGGCAGGTACAGTGGTCTGGCTACTGGCAGGTACAGTGGTCTGGCTACTGGCAGGTACAATGGTCTGGTTACTGACAGGTACAGTGGTCTGGTTACTGACAGGTACAATAGTCTGGTTACTGGCAGGTACAGTGGTCTGGCTACTGGCAGGTACAATGGTCTGGTTACTGGCAGGTACAGTGGTCTGGCTACTGGCAGGTACAGTGGTCTGGTTACTGACAGGTACAATAGTCTGGTTACTGGCAGGTACAGTGGTCTGGCTACTGACCGGTACAATAGTCTGGTTACTGGCAGGTACAGTGGTCTGGTTACTGACAGGTACAATGGTCTGGCTACTGGCAGGTACAGTGGTCTGGCTACTGGCAGGTACAGTGGTCTGGTTACTGGCAGGTACGATGGTCTGGTTACTGGCAGGTACAGTGGTCTGGCTACTGACCGGTACAATAGTCTGGTTACTGGCAGGTACAGTGGTCTGGCTACTGGCAGGTACAGTGGTCTGGTTACTGGCAGGTACAGTGGTCTGGCTACTGGCAGGTACAATGGTCTGGCTACTGGCAGGTACAGTGGTCTGGCTACTGGCAGGTACAATGGTCTGGTTACTGGCAGGTACAATGGTCTGGTTACTGGCAGGTACAGTGGTCTGGCTACTGGCAGGTACAGTGGTCTGGCTACTGACAGGTACAATAGTCTGGTTACTGGCAGGTACAGTGGTCTGGTTACTGGCAGGTACAGTGGTCTGGCTACTGGCAGGTACAATGGTCTGGCTACTGGCAGGTACGATGGTCTGGCTACTGGCAGGTACAGTGGTCTGGCTACTGGCAGGTACAGTGGTCTGGCTACTGGCAGGTACAATGGTCTGGTTACTGACCGGTACAATAGTCTGGTTACTGGCAGGTACAGTGGTCTGGCTACTGGCAGGTACAGTGGTCTGGTTACTGGCAGGTACAGTGGTCTGGCTACTGGCAGGTACAATGGTCTGGCTACTGGCAGGTACGATGGTCTGGCTACTGGCAGGTACAGTGGTCTGGCTACTGACCGGTACAATAGTCTGGTTACTGGCAGGTACAGTGGTCTGGCTACTGGCAGGTACAGTGGTCTGGTTACTGGCAGGTACAGTGGTCTGGCTACTGGCAGGTACGATGTTCTCTTTATTGGCAGGTACGATGGTCTGGTTACTGGCAGGTACGATGTTCTCTTTATTGGCAGGTACGATGGTCTGGTTATTGGCAGGTACAATGGTCTGGTTACTGGCAGGTACAGTGGTCTGGCTACTGGCAGGTACGATGTTCTCTTTATTGGCAGGTACAATGGTCTGGTTACTGGCAGGTACGATGTTCTCTTTATTGGCAGGTACGATGGTCTGGTTACTGGCAGGTACGATGTTCTCTTTATTGGCAGGTACGATGGTCTGTTTATTGGCAGGTACGATGGTCTGGCTACTGGCAGGTACGATGTTCTCTTTATTGGCAGGTACGATGGTCTGGTTATTGGCAGGTACGATGGTCTGGCTACTGGCAGGTACGATGTTCTCTTTATTGGCAGGTACGATGGTCTGGTTATTGGCAGGTACGATGGTCTGGTTATTGGCAGGTACGATGGTCTGGCTACTGGCAGGTACGATGTTCTCTTTATTGGCAGGTACGATGGTCTGGTTATTGGCAGGTACGATGGTCTGGTTATTGGCAGGTACGATGGTCTGGCTACTGACAGGTACGAGGTTCTATCAGCCTTGTTTCAAACCCTGGCCTGCTTCATTACAGTCAAACAAGACCAGATTGAATTGATGATACCAGGTGCCCGAGGGCTTTAAGATCATTAATTGATGTATTGTATTGAGGGTTTAATGGTCTTAACATGATTTAGTGCACGGTAAATTTCTTCATTGCAGGATGCGTACTCTATTGGAGGCGGTATAACCGGGGGTGGTGCTGGAATAGAGTCAGGGGGCGGGGATCTTCCCACAGAGAGCGTATCCGCCTCCATGCACCGCCTCATCACTCCACAGTGTCGACGCTGATCCCCAGTCACCATCTATTGTCAGAGAGAAGCGCCGCAAGGTTGACACAAGTAGATACCATCCTCATCTCAAGGTGATAGCCGGTCATCTTCTTCCAGTTGTAACAGCACTTACGGATGAGTACGCTAGAGATGTCCAGTTGAGGTCTTCAGTCGGATAAATTACTTGGGCCTAGCAGAAATAATCTCTCTCTCGAAATCTCTGAAAAGTTCTGTTCAAAGTTCAGCAAATATCTCTTTCAGATTCTGCAAAAACTTTCTTGACAGTTCGAAAGTTCTGCAAAGGTTCTCGCAAAAGTCCTGAAAATTCTCTTGAAATTTCTGCAAAGTCTATCTTGAAAAATTTCTTGAGAGCTCTGTAAGGTTCTCTTAAAAGCTCTGCAAAGCTCTCTTGAAAGCTCTTATCTGGCTGGTCCCACACTAAATTAGGATTTTAAGATTAAGTGACACATTTGATATGTTTACTTATAATGCAAAGTTATACGAATGACCTGTATTGATTTTTATGTTAACTGTTATTCGAAATAAACTTTATAACTGGTTAGGATATGCTTAAATTATGGTCTAAGTAAAAAAACCAACTTGTTATTGCTAAATTTCCCTCCAAATGTTCTTCCTGAGATAGGTGAAATCTTGCTTCAATATTTTGTTATAATTATGAAGTGATTAATCCACAAACCATTAATTGATCATTGTTAAATTGTTAGCTGAATTTTTCGTTTCAATACACTAGAATATAATTTGAGTCAGTACTCTTGGAGGTTTAGTTCAACAACATACTGTCATGGAGGAGCTCCCCGATAGCTCAATAGCAGAGTGATTGGCACCTATATCCAGACGATAGAGATTCAAATCCCTGTTCAGGTGTAATTTTTTAAATTCCCTCAAACACTCCATAAGGTTATAAACAGAAAATACATGTTTTTTTGGACATCATTGATTGGTGTTCTTTGAGGTGTATAATAATTTAAAACATAATAACCTATTGTTTATAGATTGTTCATTGGCTGAGAATCTAGACAAAGCCCTTGCTTGAGATTCAAACTGGCTGGCTAATAATTGTGTAGAAAATACCACTCACTGTAATCTGTCGTTTGATAAAAAGATACAACGTAGACATTGCCGGATTTACGTATACGAAGACCTCTGGGAGGCATACAGTATGCCCCCCTCCCCTTTAAACTTGTGTAAGATTACATCATGGCATGTTTGAGGAAGGGTAAAAACTAAGAACCTGTTTAATTTTACACAAATGTAATAACAACAAAGTAAAAGGAAGTAGGCTACATAAAAACTTTTTAAAAATGTCCCAATATATACAAGCCTGCCTTTTCTTTCTTTGCAGCAAACATGTCAATAATTATGTAAGTCCATTTAATGAAACAGGCACTCGCAACAGACAGGATTTAAAATAAAATTAAACAGCATGCCCATGAATTTGTTGTTTTTACCTATATATTTTATGCACAAAGGACATTATTGTAGGTATAAAACAAGAAGGTGTCTACAATAGAAAATTAGAGGTAATATATTTTTTTCTGTGCGGATTTGTGGGCTTCCTTATCTGTGAAGGGGGGCCCGGGGCAATCGCCCCCCTTTCCCCTTAAATCTGGCACTGAATGTAGACTCCAAGTTGCAGTTGGTGTGGTGAGAATACCAAATCTCTAACATAATTTTGATGGCAAACGTTTTTATTCTGTCACGTGTATGTAAATTATCAGTATAATTATAATTACCATTATTATGCTTTAACTCCGAATTAATGTGATTATCAGCATTCATTGTATTTTAATGAGGGAAATAACTTCCATTTCCATGTGGGATAGAATAGTACCAAGGTATCAATCCACTATTATTTTAAAGCATAGTTATTGTTTTTATATTTCAATGAAATCAATAAATTGAATGATTTTGTGTATCTGGTTGGAATGTCTCGTAAAAGTGGAAGTATAGATGGAGAAATATACAAACGGAGTGAATGCATCTCGGAGAGTAGTTGGATGTTTGTGAACTATTGAAACGAATGAAGTTATCGAAAGAGACAAAGATGGAAGTATGTTTATAAAAGTGTGTTGATGCCAGCATTGTTTTATGGATGTGATGCATGGGTTTGTCAGGAAGAACAAAGAGCAAGGTGAATGTGGTTAGAATGAGATATATTTAATAAAGGTATGTGGAAAAACTCTAATGGACAGTCAGTAATGAATGGTTGTTGAAGAAGTGAAGTTTGAAAGGGAATCCAGTAGGTCAATGTGAAAGAAGAGTCTTACGTTGGTTTGGGCATGTTTGAGAGGATGAGTGTGGATCGAGTGACGAAGCAAATAAATATATGAAGGTAGAGTGTGTATATCAAAAGTAAATGGTAGGCTATGTAAGACATGGCTAAACGGGTGGAAATTAATACTTATTATTTTTATCACCACGTCTTACTACTCGTTCAGTTCGTACGCTTATATAATAATTACTCTAATGAGGTTGGGATGAATAAGGAAGCATTTTAGAGCTAATCTGCTAGCATTAGCATGGAAGGAGAGTGGGAAACCATTTAAGAAAAACCACTTTAGTAGATCCTACCGGGATTCTAACCCACATCTCCCCATCTTCAGAAGGCCAGTCTAACACGACAGTGACGTCTTAGACAATTCGTACACGGAAGAGGGTGGAATTAATACAATTATATCGACAAAAATTAACAGACGTTACGTTTGTAGAATATTTTACAGTGAAACTTATTAGCGATTGAATTAATTAAAACAAAAATAGCAATCTATTTCAATTTTTTTTAGCAAATTGTTGACAATTTGGGGACAAAATCATTCCACTCCCCGTATTTTAACTAAACCTAGCTAACGTTAAACAAGTTAACAGAATGTTCTAGAAACCAACAGATAGCATTTGGTACAACCGCCTATAAAAGTTGAAGACAATCATTTCCACTTCATTTTGAAATGAAACCATTTAAAACTGGAATTGAAGCTAGGCACTTTATAGGTGTTTTTACATTGGTGTAGAAATTATAGTGTGAATAATATGGTACAGTAAGCAAATACATGTTTTGTTGTTATAAAAAATAAAAGATTATAATATATATACATTTTTAAAATGTGAGGTTTATTTTAACTAACTATGCATACATTAGAGAAAAAAAATCGTCTTTAATATTTAATGTTGAATCGGTGTCTTCATGGTTATTCATGTGTGAAATATTTTTTATTGACGATTTTGAAAGAAAAATCGTCTTTTTCATATTTATATATTTACTAGTTTTGGCAATGCTTAGTATTCTATATTCATAATACAAACTATATTGCTAAAAGTTCTAATTAGTTGCTAACATTTATTGACTGTAAGAAGACTGAACCTTTTAAAATGGTTAAACTTTGCAAAATTAAGAAACACCAACGTAGCTAAGCTAGGTGCTTTTCTGAAGTAAGAGCTACAATGAATATATTATATTTATACATTTTAAAATTATATTTCTATAAAGATTTCATTTCTTTTAGCTCTAATCCTTAAACAAAATTGATTTAGCAGTAAGAATTTAGGTTTAATTTAATTTTTCTACGTAAAATATTACAAAATATAAACAATTACATCGTCACATAATATAAGATTTGTATTACTAAATAAGGAAATTAGGTTAAGGTGACAGTACTTTCAATAATTATTAAAATAATATCAGTGGTTAAATATATTTTATATAGAGTCATATAGAACTAATTTGATATTAAAGTTCACGTTTATTAATGAAGTCTTATGATATATAATTTTTGGAGCTCCCATCTTGCACCACCTGACTATAAAATTAAGGCTAACAAAGCAATATTTATTGTTTGCTTGTTTTGAAATTGATTTACTACATAGTAATATAGAAATTGAATCTATGTATTTTTGTATGTTTGTGATTAAGATTGAATTGGATATTAAATATTGTTTTAAAATTATAAAAAAATGATTTTTTTTTTTAAATAACGCATGTAGTGTTTGTCTTAGCCCGAATGTTGTCCACTGGTTTGTTAATTTCTAATCAGGTACACGGGAATTCAGACCTTGGGATTATTTTTAACACTTTAAGTTTACCATCTTACCTCCATTGAAACCATCGATGCCTTTCCTTAAAATAAAGATTTTTCACCCTGTAGCTTAAATAACTCTAAGCTATGGATAGTCTACAGACAGATACACTTTTATTTGTTAAAGTAATTACAGACATATTTAACTTTCTCACACTCCCCTATTAAATATTCTTGACAAAATCGTCAAGAAATTTTTGAACCACCTCAAATTTCCCAAAATACAGTCATCAGCTTTCCACTCTTTATAGAGAAGTATTTTTAATTATAAAAAGGTATAATATGCTAACTAACATCCAAAAGATTATAAGTTATTAATTTTTAGCAAAATTGTTAAAGGATTTTTTGAAATATATTTAATCAAATAAAAATAGTTTATCAAAAAACTACATTTAACTTCAATATTTTTATTTGAGGTATGGCCATATAGCATCTAAACATCAAGTTTGAACGAAATACAAAAAACCTTTTTGGGGGTTGTCCCAGATAGACAGACAGAATTGTAAAACCCGATTTTCTCAGTTTGTGGCTACATATCATAATATCAAAGTAGAAAATGTTCTATATCAAAATACTTTCTTATAATAGGGAAGTAAAAATAGATTAAAAGCGACTAATATTCTAACAAGTTTGAAAGAATCTAGATGTTTTTAAAAACAGAGTTTACATTTCCTGTATTTCTCATCTATTCGAATTCGTTGTGTTTTACCTAAAAAATGTGAATTCAAACACCATTTGGATATTTAGTGGACTTGTCCCCTTCTTCACCTATGGGATTCAATTGAAATCTCTCTTTCTATTGGATATTGCGATGAAGCAATGGAAAAGGTTCACTCAATATTTATTTTTTGTGCTGTACATCTAATTATACGTCCGGGATATACACATTATACACATAAGGTAAAATGACTATATTCCGTGATATACTTGTATCGTGATAAGCTATATTCGAGCATCCATGGTGCTGGGTTAGGCTTCTTCATGGAGTTCCATTTACTGCCAAAAGATGGTAGGCATATTTGTTGAAAGTTTTGGTTAGTCACAAATTACACCTATGAAATATTGTGGAAGAAATAACAAAAATAAAATAAAAACTGTCATTTATAATTTATAATGCATGATTAAAAAAACTTCATTCTTATCATCTGGTTGAGAAATAGGCTAAGCTCATGACATGAAATTTAATTATACCGGAACTACTGGGGAGGGGGGACGGGTTTAGGATAGTTACAAGCTTGTACGACATGCCTGGCTATTTTGACAATCAGCCAACAATCATAATGCTCAACACCTAGTCAAGGATATCAACAATACCTTACAGAAAACAAAAATAATTATTATTATTATGATTATTAGCACCGCGTCTTACTACCCGTTCGGGTTATACGCACTTACGCTAATGTGTAATGATAGGGTGATTGTGAGATGAAATGGAGGACCTACAGTTTAACGTGGAATCCGAACCACGGTGGAGGCCTGGCATTCCTCACATTCACAAGTTGTGATTAATACACATCTTGTCAGAGGTGAAGGATGGGGTTTGGCAATCAGATAAATCTGTGCCGGGACCGAGGATTGAACCCCGGACCCCCAACACAGAAGTCTGACACCTTACCCCTAGACCATCAGGTCACCCGAAAACAAAAATAATATCTTTAACAATGTAAATATGTTGCCTCGAGAATTAACCATGTATGAGGGTAAACATATTTTCATAAAGAAAAAAAAACTTGAGTCACTTGTTTGTATTATATTTTTAGTAGTTTTTAGAATTCCTTACACTATTCCTGTGAATCTTCACTAATGCATGCTAGCATTAACATGAAATTATATGAGTTTACAGAAAAAAAATTAACTTTAGTATTATTTCACTTGACCAGAAGCAAATTATTTTGAATACAAAAAATAAATTTATATTGTTGAAATTGAATTATAAAATCCGACCATTCTTTAACATAATAAAATCAATTATGTTATAACTAGACAATGAAAAGTATAAATAAGTGTTGTTATGATATGTACAATTAAAGTTTCTGTAAAAAAAAAAGGTCTATTTATGTTTCTTCCATGAAGGACAAAATGCCAGTAAATTAGGATGTTGAAAATTCAAATATTATAATTAATTATTTTGAAGCATAACTTCCTTAACTGAAGAATTGATGGAGCTAAATTTATTATTGCGGCTTGCATTTCATGTATGTTGGCTCACCGATAGTTGTAGATTCTGGTAGATGTAATTTTGATTAAATATGATGCTACTCACAAACATGAAAAAAAAAATTGATTCTTGAAAAACACCTGGAAAAAACTCTGGTGAGATTTCGATTGGAGTAATTTAGATGAAGTGATATGGGGTAGCCCGTACCTTCATTACAGCAGTTTCCTCACACATAAAACCATTTCTTGGTGCCAAGCACAATCCTCACCTGTAATATTTTGAATTTATAATTCAGTGGACGAGAATTACATCACCACTCAAGATGATAGTTACGGTTGTAGCTGCATTTAATATCATATTCTTTACACTGAAAATTTTAAATTAAAAAATATAATATTTAGATTTAGCTATAACCGTAATGAAAAAAAATAAAATAAAATAATAATAATAATAATAATAATTATAATTATTATTATTATTATTATTATTATTATTATTATTATTATTATTATTATTATTTAGCACCGCGTCTTATTACCCGTTCGGGTTATACGCTTAAGTATTAATTACTCTAATGGATTAGGAATTGGGAAGGTTGAATTTAGAGGAAGTGAACCCGCATTTGCGTGGAGGGAGAGTGGAAAACCATTTAGGAAAAACCACCTCCCAGTTCACCCTACCGAGATTCGAACCTCGATCTCCCCGTCCTCGTAATGAAAAAGCTTGGCTATTTAATCCATTATGATATGCACATTTATACAGCTATAATTGTACTATTGTCAGCGTATAGCCTTCCCTAGTCGAAGATGGCTGCGTTATCTGATAGCTCGTTATCTATTGATCATTCATACGTAAAAAATGAAGTGAGAATGGCCCTGGGAATCATGGGACGACACCTGGATAGCTCAGTGGCTAAAGCAATGGTTTACTGTCGAAAAATCCTGGATTCGATTCCCGTGCCTAGGTGTCATTTTTCAATTTAAAGAATATAAAACCTCTTTGTTGATTGGTCCATTGAGCATTGGGGGTGTCTTCAGATTGGAGTAAGATGATGTAGTTCCATAGTGTCATGGTCCCTATAGAGAATGATAGGTTTTTTACAAGATATATTTTAAAATATGCATTTTTGTTTAATTTACTCTGATGTCCACTGGATTACATTGTCAAGTTTTTTTGTGGTTCACTAAATTATGTAAATATTAAATATATCTTACTTTATTTACATTTTATTGATTTATCATGACTAAAACTGGGGTTATATTACCTTGATGTTGACACTTTTTCCCTTTTTTATTATTCTTTTAGAAACTAGGTATTAATTCTTATAGTAGACATGTATTGCTATTTTTTACTTGTCGGTGTTGCCTCATTTGGAGTACAAATACTATTTTTGACCTCTTGAGGGAATTTATACTCATGGTGGTATCTTAATTAAATACTAAACAAAAATCTTATTTTGTTTCATATTTAGTTTAACTTATTCATAAAGTCTTATCTTTCCTTTTATTGGCGTAATTATTCTTATAGATTGTTGATGTAGCTTACAAACATTTTGAAACATAATTGTTTGAAATGGAATGATCATTGGTATACAAGTAACTAGGACAATTCAACAACCTTTGACTGTATTGTCCTACAGCTCCAAAATCCAAGTCTTTTTTTTTTTTTTTGTATGTGGTCTTAGGGTAGATTGCTCCTTGATGATCTGAAGTTCAAACCCAGCTTAGGTCAACGGATTTTTCTTGAGAGATAAAAGAATCCGTGTTACAACTTCCTTTGGAGGGGAAGTAAAGCCGTCAGTCTCATGTCGATTGTGGCCTGTAAAAGAACCCTGGATGGTATGTGAAAATATACCTCTCTCGGCAAAATTGGTAGGCCCTTTTCCTATCGCTCATAGAAATTCTCGTGTGCTGCTATAATCACTCGGTTCAGAAAGTGGACGTGGGAATATCTCCTTGGAATAAAGAGTTAACCTAATGACCACGCTGGGGCAATGATTTATTCTCAAGTCTTTTAGAGTGAGAGATCTGTGAACATCCATTAAGCGACATCAGCTTTGACTTTTCATTCATCATTAAGCTATAATTGACTAAATTGATGCGGTGAGAACAACTTAAATAAGGATATATTAATACAATTTTTCTAATCTTTATTTGACTTTAATAATTTAGTGGATTAAAAAAACATTATTATATAACTAGGGCACTTACCGAAGTTAGATTATCTGAAGCCAGTTCTCCCTTTTGAAACAGTTTTTATGTACGCCGAAGGCGTTAACACTCTCATAACTCAAATGTTTGGATTGGTAACTGAATACTTACGGGAGGGTTTAAACAATTACAACATCGAGTTTTTAATATACAATAATTAGAAAATAAACAGTATTTATAATACAATTTTAATTTTATTGGATTTCAATTATTTTATTGATTACATTTAAATGAAACAGCCAAAATATCAGTGTTGATCACAATAATTGCACAACTTGAGATGACAATAAGTAATAGGAACACAAAGTTGTGCACACAAAAAACACAAACAAGGGGAACAACTAATTAAACTTAACTACTAACATATAGAATCACAAAATAAACAATGTAGTGTTATATATTATGTAGATGGTAGTACAACAAAAAATGTATTAGAATTATAAATGGTTTGGGATGACAATATATTTGTAACTGATATTAATAGAACACTACTTGTGAAAAGCGTATATGACAAAAGCCAAGCAATATATTCGTTACAGGTTATTTAGTGATGGAAGTATTGATATTAACAATTATTAATATTTTATTACATATCCAGACGAAATGTATTTCAAACATAGAGGTAAATTATCTAATGGAATCATAGGGGGAAACGGGTATGTTAGAGAGGTTTATTAAATAAAATTTAAGCCCTTCTCGACAATGGATAGACATTTCACCTCGATTACAAACTAATATTGGTATAATTAGGGGTATTAAATACACATTATTCATATTTTTCCGAGATTAAATTGAAGAATAGACTTCACACAACAAGTTTACTGCAAAAACCGAGAGCCAAAATGAAGAGATATTCAACTTTAGCTGACAATATTTTAGAGAAAAATTATGTAAAATGCCTTAAACCCTGTTTCCTAGCTAGACTACTAAACTATTGTATTCAAAACAAGTATCGAGGAAAACTTGGTTTTTTGCATAAAAAAATATTTAATTTTTTTCACGCTAATATTTATAAAAAGTAATAGTATTGTATTGCACGAAAACAGATGATCTAACACATTATATAAGTTTTCCAAACTAGATTCTTTTTTATTTTCTCATAAGTTATACATATAAATCTAACATTCAGAATAAAATAAATATATTTTACGAGTGGGCTCTAATATATCGAAGAAAAGAGTGTGTGCTAATTTTATAGAGACCGTTTGAAAAATGTTCAATTTCGTTTTTAAGTGTGGAATTAATTTATGCGCTAAGAAAATTAAATTTTATTCATTCTATAGTATGTATTTATTATAATATTATGGAACTAAAAAGTATACAAGTAAAACACAGAAGTTTAGCTTTAAAATAATATTTCATCTGAAATTTGATATTATAAAATGTCTACATTGTATTTTGGACAATATTTTGATAATAAATTATGTATCGTTTATCTTTTATTTTTCAAATAGGCAGAAACAGCCAATTAAATACCACTTTAAAAATATTCACATAAAATCAATACCTATCACAACCTTGAAACGAAATATTTATTTAAAGCAGAACATTTATGGGTACATTATGGCATAAAACCTTAAATAAATATCTTAAAATGATTTTACAAATTCACATAAAAACATTTACAAAAACATATTACAGCCAAACACAGTTTCGTGAAAGATTTATCAAAATTACCTAAGCACACACACACACATATAAGCAAATATATATAGGTCTATATATAGTGTATATAATATAAATATATTATACATAGTAAATAATATAAATATATTATATATAATATACATTTTAATTTTGACTCTTTTTTGTGTTGTACAATCCTGCCCTCTCTAATAAAACTAATAATTAAATTCATAACACAAAGAAATATCACCGAAATATGTGTTTGCCACATACTTATTTGTTCCATACTTATTCATAATATTTACAAATACCGATATATATAAAAAAAACACTACTTTAAAAATAATATTATTTTGGCATACTTCAAAGCACTTAAATAATATTGATCTAATTTATTAGTCTTTACGCTACCACATGGCTACTTCCCGTTGGTTCTCCAGGAGGAATTCTTCTGAAACAAGAGATAAATTTGTCTCAGTAAGAAATAAGGGGCTGAGGGGCCAAAATTCTTACAATAGCTATAATTAATTCAATATCCTACTTGTATTATCAATGAGATCTAACTATTCTGTCACAGTTACATTTACATTATTTTATATTATTGACGTTCAAGAAATAAAAGAGCAACTGAATTTAAATACATTTTTTCACATAAATGTATAGTAATTATAATAATTTATTCAAAAATAAAGTGTGTATTGAATGATTGTAACCTTAATGAACGTAGGAATGAACAAATAAGTTTTTAATTTGGATCAATTTAAAACTGTAGCTTTACAGTGATTTTAACATTTCTGAAATATAAACACCTGGGACCTCCTGAACATAGCTAATACCCTTTCAAGATACGACCACATAGACAGCTCCTAATAAGTGAAAGGATCCTTGACAACCTCAACCAAAGCAGGGCCCAAAACATGAATACTTCAGTGATTATTGAACGACTGCATAGATGAATGAATGAATGATGAATTAATCATCATATAAAGAGATGAACCTATCAATGACAACCAGGGAGAGTGAATGAATGGACGAACATAATTAATTAGTGAGATGGGTATGAGATTATTAAAGAATAGGTGTATGAGCGAATTTTGAGATGACTGAATTGATGATTGAGCGAAAGAATGGAAAAGGAACAACTTGATGAGCAAAAAGTTTGATACAAAAGCAATGTAAGCAATTATAAAATTTATATCAGGATGTAGTTCACCTGGAAACGAGGGCAGGGTCTGCGTGCAGGGGGGCCGGTGCCCCCTCCCTGTTGAGGAATGACAGCCCCAGACTGGAATCACCACTGGAACCAGTACCACTACTACTACCAGAGTCCTGGGACATACTTCTGCTGAAAGTCGCTAGGCCACCCGCTTGTACCTTCCCCCCGACCAACCCCACACCCCCGGGTCGGATCCCGCTAGTCTGGATGGGGGCCTGCCCTCCCCCGGGACTAGCATGTTGCGTTGGAAAGGGTAGCGCCACGGAGACTTCGGAGGGTCCAACTCGAAACCTTCGTTATCCAGACCGTGACGTTCCTTCAGCTGTTCTCGCTTGGACAACCGTCTGGAACATTGTCAACAAACTAGAGGTGATGAGAGTATTCAGGACTGTACCGTCTGGAATATTGTCAAAATAACTAGAGGTGAATGGGAGTATTCAGGACTGTACCGTCTGGAATCATTGGCAACAAACTAGAGGTGAATGGTAGTATTCAGGACTGTACCGTCTGGAAATTGTCAACAAACTAGAGTGAATGGGAGTATTCAGGACTGTACCGTCTGGATATTGGCAACAAACTAGAAGTGAATGGAGTATTCAGGACTGTACCGTCTGGAATATTGGCAACAAACTAGAGGTGAATG
The DNA here is from genome assembly GCA_033556935.1 of Timema podura. Taxonomy (NCBI): domain Eukaryota; kingdom Metazoa; phylum Arthropoda; class Insecta; order Phasmatodea; family Timematidae; genus Timema; species Timema podura. The sequence goes on from JAVRXN010000011.1 coordinate 81,515,051, forward strand.
GGAGTATTCAGGACTGTACCGTCTGGAATATTGGCAACAAACTAGAGGTGAATGGGTAGTATTCAGGACTGTACCGTCTGGAACATTGGCAACAAACTAGAGGTGAATGGGAGTATTCAGGACTGTACCGTCTGGAATATTGGCAACAAACTAGAGGTGAATGGGAGTATTCAGGACTGTACCGTCTGGAAATTGCAAGAGATAACTAGAGGTGAATGGGAGTATAAGGACTGTACCGTCTGGAAATCATGTCAGATGTGCGGAAAGCAACAAACTAGAGGTGAATGGGAGTATTCAGGACTGTACCGTCTGAACATTGGCAAGAATAACTAGAGGTGACTGGTAGTATTCATAACTGTGCTGTCCATCTGTGTCAATCGTAGTTCCCTAAGTTTTTATTGAAAGTTTCAATGGTGCTAGATAGTTTGTCGTGAATGGACAGGTCCTCTGTGTTTTGGATAACGGTTCTTTGAGGTTTATATTTAATAGCAAGAGCCATTTGATTATAATAAAATGGACAATGAATGGGGTGAAAACGTCACTGCAAAACGGTGGTAACCAGTGTTCCTTGAAAGTCTATTATGACATCCATTCTTTGTCAATCTATCTCCAGTGTCTATTTGGTTTCATTGCTGCCATTCTTGTAGATTTGTGCCACTATTAAAATAAAGGCACGCATGTATTAATTTCTGTATATAGAAATTATTATTCCTGTAAATAAAATAGTTTACTTATCAAATCATTATTGTTATTTTCTATCAATATGAAGACTTAGCCAAAATAAAGTGCCCCGGTTCAAATATTTTGAATATTAATAAGGTTATCGGTTAATTTAATAAAAGGTGTTAGATTACATATACAAATGTGAATTAAATGCCATATATTTTGCGTGTTTTTAAGGAAATGGTACGTTTCAGACTGTAATTATATTTACAGACACCAGGTGATCAATGGCTTCTAGCTCTGAACATATGGACGTACTGTTCTCTTTCAGTCCTCAAGCCTGGACATTGTGTTAACAGTATAGGCTATCAGGTGATACTGTTAACCACGAAATAAGACTGGGGTCTGATCTTTAGTGGTCATATACCATGGCGATAGACTTTGCTATTCTACCCAAGAAAATATCCTTTCCCGAATCTTAGCTGAAGAAAGAGGACGATTGAATTCAGGAATTCACTGTGGCTAAAGTTCCAGGAGCATATAATCATGCAGCGAGCTCCCAATGGTGAATCAGTGACGGCCAAGCTGAATGAGTTCCAGGTGTTTAATCAGCATAACAGTCGAATGTCTGGAAAGTGAAAAGAACTAACCTTTCGTATCCTTGATAGATATACCACTGTTTCCTTGTCTTTTGGGCGACTCAAGCTCGAATTCTGGTTGAAAACATCAACAAAGGGCATCCAAGGGTTAAAAGGGCCAGTAATGTGTCGTGGCTTGTTGCCATGATAAGCAGAGCTAGTCTAAACTTAAATTGCAAGTTGTGCTCATCACTCAGTAGAACGTTCATTGGTCAGGTATGAACAAAAATACATTCCTATGGGGATTGCTAAAATGGGGATCAAGTACGTTAAAACATATCATGGGTATAGTGTTTACCAGCTAGACTTACCCAGGCAACAATTCACGACATGAGACACATCAAGGAGAATGAAGTCCGGAAGATCCCAGGTGTGTTTCAGAGTCAGAAAATAAAAACTAGTACCGGGAATGAATAACTTTTAGGTCAAGTCTAGTTAAGCAGCGTATCAGTCTAAGGTGATGGCAGTCTAAGGTGGTCCATACCCATGCCTTAATATTCATAATATCGCAACTGTATTTAATGAAGTAACTCTCTTTTTGGATCCAAACGCAAATGTTCCCATACACAAACAATTCGCAGCCAACGACAAAGTTGGTATGATTCAAATATTTGGACAAGTTAGGGGCTATCATTTATTGACTTCCAATACTATGGTAGAGCCAGAATTTAAATTTAGGGGGCCTGGGAGGGTCGGGGGCGTGATCTCAGTAAAATCTTACCCTCAAGTTGTCATCTTTAGTTGGATTAACATATATTAAATGGTGGTGGAAACTATTTTGTGTTTGAAGAAGCAGTTATCTGGTACAATTATTAAAAAAAAATGAAATGGTCCAAAAGAACTTCAAGAAAGTTTGATACCTTTTGAAGATGTTTTTTTGAATTTGATTTTAACAGTGGGCACAATGAGTCTTTCTCCGACATTAAACCATTAAATCTTTTCTTACGTGTGTGCCATGGATTTTACTGCCTCCCGGGATATCCACAACTTACACTGTTTTAAGGCACAGAATGTGGACGGTGTAAGAAACACTCCTATAATGCATCCAAGGGATTCCTTTAAAATCACTCCGAGCAATCAAATTTCTTGTTCCCGAGACTAAATTTCTGATTGCATTTTCTTTATTTTGTTTTTTTAGTATAGCTTAGGGACACGTCTCTATATTGATCAGTTCTAGGTTCATGGACCAAACTTGAAGTTGGATAGTGTTTTACACACTACCTCATTTTTCAAGTTTAAACATGGCATTGTATTTTAATTCTTTTTAAATTATCTATTTTATAAGGAGGGAATGTAAACAGGTCTCGGTTCTAAGAGGAAGGTGGGTATGATCAGTTCGAGGTTACTCCTAGGAGGATGGTAGATATGTCTGGGGATTATGATATCGCTTAGCGGGGTATGATTCGTTGAGGAAGGTGGGTATGATCTCGTTCTAGGAGGAAGGTGGGTATGATATCGTTCTAGGAGGAAGGGGGTATGATTCGTTCTAGGAGGAAGGTGGGTATGATCTTCAGGAGGAGGTGGTTATCTCGCTAGGAGGAAGGTGGGTATGATCTCGTCAGATTCTAAGGAGGAAGGTGGGTATGATCTCGTTCTAGGAGGAGGTGGGTATGATATCGCTCTAGGAGGAAGGTGGGTATGATCTCGTTCTAGGAGGAAGGTGGGTATGATCTGTTCAGGAGGAAGGTGGGTATGATCTAGTTCTAGGAGGAAGGTGGGTATGATCTCTTCTAGGAGGAAGGTGGGTATGATCTCTCGATTTCTATGGAGGAAGGGGGTATGATCTCATTCTAGGAGGAAGGTGGGTATGATATCATTCTAGGAGGAAGGTGGGTATGATCTCATTCTAGGAGGAAGGTGGTATGATCTTTCTAGGAGAAGGGGGTATGATCTCGTTCTAGGAGGAAGGTGGGTATGATCTCGTTCTAGGAGGAAGGTGGGTATGATCTCATTCTAGGATGGAGGGAGGTGGGTTATGATCTCATGGTTATCTCTAGGAGGAAGGGTATGGTATGAAATTATTCTTTCTAGGGACGGATAGGGTGGGTATGATATCAGCTCTAGGAGGAAGGTGGGTATGATCTCATTCTAGGAAAGGAAGGTGGTATTATATCGTTCTAGGAGGAAGGCGGGTATGTGGACAGGTTTCGTATGTCATTAAACCCGCCACCCCTGACCCTACATGACTCCGCCATTGACCCAATAAGAAAGGATTCATGAGAAAAAAATTGGCCAAAATAAGAATATAAAATAATTTTAAAAAAATGATGTAATTACAAAAGTATTAAAATAATATTTTCAACTTCACAAGTAAAAGTGAAGTAAAAGTAATTCATTTAACTTAATTTAGCACCACGTCTTACTACTCGTTCGGGTTATACGCTAAGTAAAAGTAAATTATATGGGTTCTTGTTGAAAAGTTTTCTCGCTGTTTTATAACGTCTAAAATCAAATTAATTTATGACGACCCTATGGGTATTTATAAGAGAGGTGGTATAAACATTTTCACCCGCATTAGTATTCATAGAGTTTAGCGAAACCTAGGTAGTATCCCTCCTAGATATTTAAGTCTTTACACAACTTTCAATGGCAAGCTTGTTCCTCTCAAATTTAATGTCCTAAACCACGTGTGTTAATTTTTTTGATATTGACTTTTTCTAGTGTCACGTTTCTCTGGGATTGAGTAGCAAGTTCCCAGGGGTAAGTTTAAGTTTAACCATCAACATTTGATTGTACAATATTACCAAGTGTATAATTATAAGTTATAAAAATTGATTCAATGATTTCAATTAATTACAGTTCACGAGTTATAAAGGGTCAAACTTTTATTTCATGCTTTTTGCTTACCATTTGGGAAGATAAAGTAATTAATGTATAAAACTGAAATTAAAAAAAAACTAGTCATTCATGTGTGGATACACAGTGACATATTACAATTTAATATAAATTAATAATTAAATATAATATTAACTTTTATAATATATATTAATGTTAATAATAAAAATAATAAACATTATGAATATTTATAATATTAATATAAGACTACTTATATTAATAGTTTTTTTTAGCACCGCGTCTTTCTAGCCGTTCGGTTATACGCTTATCTACTAATTACGCTAATTGTTTAAGGGATTAGGAAGGTTACATTTATGACTACGTGTACCCGCACTGGCGTGGAGGGAGAGTGTAAAAACATTTGGAAACACCACCCTCAGTACACCACCGACCTCGATCTCCCCTTCATCGTCAGTCTAGTGTTTTGTGAGATTAGTGGGATATGACCATGCGGCCACCGAAGCGGGTTATATATATAATAATAATATAATATAATATATAAATAATAAATAATATAAAATAATAATAATATTGATATTCATTTTATAAATATTAATTACTTTAGCTTTAAAATGAAACGCAAAAAAAGCATAAATAAAAAAGTGTGATCCATTATAGCTCGTGAACTGTAATTATTTGAAATTATTAAACTACTGTTTATGGTATATAATAAATAATAAAATAAAATATTGATAGTCGAATGACCTCGACCGACCATTGTGCCCTCATGGAGCTGTGTAACCAAAACCGCCCTTCCCTCCCAAGGCCGTAGTCGGGGGGGGGGGGGGGGGTTCGGGGTTCAAACCCCCCCCACCCCGAATTTTATGAACAAAATATATATGGCTTTATTTATGGTTCAAACAATATCAAAACTAAGGTACAAGTACAAATTAGGGGGCTGTGTTACCATAATCTTCCAGAGGTGTTTATTATTTAGAATTTGTCCTAGCCTCCGTCAATTGGGGATGGGCCCACCAAACCCCCCCTGAAATTATTGGCTGGCTACGGCCTTGTTCCCTCCCTCCATGGACCAGACTCGACTCTCACCTGAGTATCTTAGTTCCGATCCCCGCCGCCGGGGGCTCCTCCAACCTATTGGCACCCGTGTTCTTCTTGTTGTTCCTCCTCGTGTCGTGACTCTCCTCGATGATGATATGGCGGTCGTACGGGGTGTCGTAATCCACCTCGAGGATCGTGGAGAAGCGGTGAGGGTAGACAAGGTCCACGACGGCGATCACAAATCCGGCGGTGAGACAGAGGACTCCTGAGTTGCAGACAAACAGACACTCGCCAGTTGGATAGCAAATGCTTACAGTGAGCATTGTGCCCTCAGATCTGCGCATGCGCTATATCTGTACATATAAACACTGTGCCAGTTGGATAGCAAATGGTTACCAAGAGAAAGATACCTTGAATGCGCATGCGCAAGACATGAACAAATAAAACCTTTCAAGGTAGCTTAGCAAATGGTTACAAAGTTTTTTTTCTTAAGGCTGATAATCTTTAAATTAAATTTATTTTTGTAAAAACAGTACGATTTTGAATACATCCTTGCTGTTCCGTAAAGACGAATATAACACCAACTAAAAGCAAGCACTAGACCAGTGGTACCAACCTGGGGGGCGTGAAATATTTCCAGGGGGAAAGGGGCAGGGAACAATACGGAAATAACGTTGAAAATCATATAAAAGTTGAAGATATTTTTTATTTAAATCTCTTTTACAATGTAATTAAGATAGTTATTTCTTGTGGTTTTCATTGACCAGGCAAAATTGTTCATGTACATGTTTATTTTCAAGCTCATAAGCATCTGAATTCTCCCTCCCCCTTCACCACCAGGTCTTCTTTCACCCTACCCCGAAGCCAGAGATTCCCAAATTTCTTAGATCAAAGAAGCCCTTGCACCAGAAAAAATAGATGCTGAAGCCCTCATAGCACTTTTTACTAATAATCATTATAAATTAAATAACGACAGTTAAGTTTATGTAGAAAAGATACAACAAACGGAAGATCTCAAATGTTCTGGCTGCACCTTTGGCAAATGTCCTTTATTCAGATTTGAATCCTAATTACTGATGTTATTTTATAGTGTGAAAAACAATTAAATAATATTATAAAACTGTCTCATAGAGCCAGAGACGCAGTGGTGCCCAAGGGCTATGTGGAGTCTGGTTTGAAAAACTCTGCCTTAAGGCCCTTGGCCTTGTCAAGTTCAAGTTTAAAACCTATTTTGTGGGATGGTGGGCGGGAGGGTGAAAGGCGTGGCATGGCTTCACAACCGATCAACATATCCTTCCACACCAACAAGAACAGATAGAACACGGAAAACGTAGATGGCGCTAGCTACCGGACAGGCCTTGCTGAAAAATCATACGTTTGGAAATATCAGTTTTTCTCGAGAACGAGATAAATTTTTATAGTAATATTTTCAACACCTCTTCTAAGATGATGCATTAATGTTTATTAGGTGTTACATTTTCTTATTTTTTGTTATGCATCCAGCAGTTTTCTATTGAATAGTGTCGAAATTATTGATATTTGATCACTGTTAAAATTAAAGAGCATTCTTATATATAAAAAGGTATAACTTAATCAACATGCTTCTATTCTTGAACAAACCGTTTCTGAACAGAAATTTGCAAAACAATAAGAATTTTTGAAGATAACCGTTTGTTCCCATGGCTTTGCAATTCCCCGCAAAGTGATAGGGGCTAATCGCCTTAAGCTACCATTGCAGTCACATGCTGCTTCAACGAATCTTTAACTCTGAATCCCATGAAAACTAAACAGTAAACACGTTGTTGACTTGAAGTGGAAAATGATTTGTGGTGTTTTTTTTTTGTTGTTGTCAAATATCAAACCCAATATTCAATAATGATGAAAAACAAAACAGTGCCAGCCATCACGATCATCTTCCATAATTTTTTTCTACCACTATCCCCCAAGTGTTACATTAAATTTTTCGGAATAATAAAGAAGGGACTAAAAGAAATTAATTATTTCTTTTAAACATCCCCCCAAAAAAAATTAGAAGATTAAGGGAGACACGTGGAAATTTGATCATCTACCAAGCTGATAAAGGTTGGGAGCCACTGGTCTTAGTGTATATAGTTAAGAACCATTAATAAAGTTCTTCCAATGGTTAATGTCATAAATTAACTCAGCTTGTCATTATCTTGGCTGGTTGACTTGATGTAAGCTTTAAGCTCTTGGAAAAGGTTATTTCCTACTCCAGGAATTTCTTATTTCAACGTCAAATTATAACTTCTTTAAACAAGAATTTGTTTATCAAATCCAGGCTGCAGACAACTTACAAGTATTTCGGAGCAAACTATGGGCGAAAGAATCTAGACTTCTAAATCCGAAATTGCACCTGTTGGAGAGAGGCCTAACTCCTAGTTTATGTATAAATAATGAAAATGTCATGAAATATATTTTACATACTTCGGTAGACCTTCTGTAATACAAGCACCATACAAAAAAACACACACACACAATATATATATATATATTTAGCACCACGGAATACTACCCATTCGGGATATAAAGCTATGTACTGATTACTATGATATGATAGGAATGAAAAAGGTTGAATTTATAAGAAGTATACTCACATTTGCATGCAGGGAGAGGGGGGAAACCATTTAGGAAAACTATCCTCAGCACACCCGACTGGGAACGAAACATGATCTCCCCGTCATCGTCAGTCTAGTCTATTGCGATAGTGACGACTTATACCATGCAGCCAATGAAGTGGGTCATACATATTAATTGATAGTTGGTAGTTACATAATATAATAATATAATAATACATAATAATAATAATAATAATAATAATAATAATAATAATGTGGGTACTAACCTGCCGTGAGAACCAGCCAGAAACACCAGCCCAGACTGAAAGTGAGTGTACTGCCCTCGAATCGAACCAACAAGGGGTTCAGAGGGAGCAAGGAATAATACACGAGATCTGTGCTGACCAATAGGACTCCTGTCACCATCATTGAGTAGGCGCCGTATCGTGGCACCACGACTAGCATAAGGTTCATGAGCAGCCACATGGCAAACGAGGCCCTGCAACAGGCATACAATAGCCGACCATGGTAATATAGTGTGTAATACAAGAGTAGGGGCCCTGCAACAGGCATACAATAGCTGACCATGGTAATAGTCAGTAATAGAGTGTGGGGGCCTGAAACAAGCATACAATAGCTGACCATGGTAATAGTGAATAATACAGAGTGGGGGCCCTGAAACAGGCATACAATAGCCACCATGTAATAATATGAGTAATACAAGAGTAGGGGCCCTGCAACAAGCATTTAATAGCTGACCATGGTAATAATAGTGAGTAATATCAAGAGTAGGGGCCCTGCAACAGCATACAATAGCGACCATGGTAATAATAGTGATAATACAAGAGTAGGGGCCCTGCAACAGCATCAATAGCTGACCATGGTAATAGTGGGTAATACAAAGTGGGGACCCTGCAATAGGCAAACAATAGCCGATAGGATCCCTATAACTGGTATACAAATACGACCCACTGCATGCATCATGGAGTAATATGGTGAGGAAGCTCTGCAACAGGCATATAATTATATAACAGGCAGTATATTATGCATTAAATACATAATTAGGCCTGAAACAAGCATACAAGTACCACCACCATCACTACCATATTAATAATAATAATCATAATATTAATAATTTCTATAGTAATAATTAATTTCTATAGTAGTAATAATAATAATTATTATTATAGTATTATTATTATTATTTTGACTTTTTTAATTTAGGGGCCTACATAATAATAATAGTGATAATAATAAATTATTGTTATTAATAATAATAACTAAATAATAATATATTTTTTATTAATGATGATAATAATAATAATAATAAATTATTATTATATTATTATTATTATTACTATATAAATTATTATTATGATAATGTGGCCCCTAAACTTAAAAAAAAAAGTTGAAATAAATTTATCCAAGAATTATTCATATAGTGATCTTGATAAATTTGTATTATTTACATTCTTTACAACGCCAACACATCTTTAAATTCCATGACCAAACAACCTACTTAGAGCTTATAGAGGCACCAGTATAAAAAAAACACACATCAAGGTGTACACTTTTATCACCATTAACTAAAAAAAAACTAAATTCCTTCTATTCTATTCGCTTATTTTGATTATTGGTGGCTGATACTCGAATGGTAATTTACAAGTGAACTTTAATTACAGCCTTGAAACAACAACTCAGTTATCGTCCTTGTATCAATTAATTATCGGGTCACCATTTTTACAAACTAAAGATCTTCTGAGAATAATTAAATGACAATATTGAACACCTTATCTCCATTATCTAAATTAATTATTATTGAACTATGACACATCATATTTCGAAATCAATGTTGACTTACTTTATATTATGAATGACTGAGATCAAATGTAACTACATTCAGTGACGCACTTAAATTATTTTTAGGGGACAGGCCTCATAAATTTATTGTAAAAAATGCGATTCTTTAATTAATTCTATTTTTTTTTTCAGTTTTAAAATTTAGAGGGAATTGTAATGTCTACAACTTCACACTATTTGAATATTAAGTCAAATGTCTTTTCTTAAATATAGGGATCTATGGTTGGTAACTATCAGCAGGTTCTTTGTTGCCAACATTGCTGAAGGTCACTAAAGTTAAACTAATAAGAAATTATTATTTTCTTACTAATACTGTATTATCAATAAAAAAGTGTTATCAAGCGATTATAATAATACTTCTCTAAGGATTACTATATAGTTGGCTTTTTGTAACTTATTGAAAGGACAAAATATATATAAAAAATTATTATTTTTTTATGTTGCGGTTGTGGCAACAAGCGATACTATAGTACATAAAATAATTAATTAAAAAGTATTGTATTCACACTTGTATCTTTTTATAACTGACCCCAAAATAAATAAATGTTTTTTTTTATAACTTAGCGAGAGCAATACAAAATATAAGTTTCAAAATAAAAAGTTTTAATCTTGTAAACAACGTAAGAATACAACCAACTTGACGGTTTGTATGACGTCATCAACCGCTCTTTTTTTTTTTTTTTTTGGTTCACCATCTTGATTTCAGGAGAGCACGCAATATTTAAGAAGCTCTCGTTCGTTTGAAAAGCATTTTTTTAAGTGAACCACAGACACAGCTTCCACAAAAAAATAAACATCCAGTCATTTTCATGAGTTTATGTTTCAATAATATAAAAACGGTTAATAATTTAAAACAAATTTATTTGTTTGTGTGAATGCTCTACCTGACAAAAGTAACAACTAATCAACATATGCTGTTGCAGATCATTTGGTTTGCCGAATTGATATATGGTAACGTTTCTGTCAGAAAACTTACCTTGCTTGTTTCCACCATGGTGAATCTTATAAGATAGGAGCATAGTGTAATCTGTCAGGGTAAAATCGTTACGTTTCAGGGTAAACGATATGTACTGTACATACATTAGAAACCTATAAAAAAAATATATATATAGCATGGTTGATGCAGTGGTTTGTTATATCGACTTAGAATTGAGAGTCCAGGGTTCATTCGGGATCCCTGACAGAGCAGGTGTAGGGAAGGAGGGGGGGGAGTTTTGATACAATTAGGGAAAATTAATCATTATCATGTGTTCTTAAATTAGTATCGAATGCATTTATTTTTAACATTTAAATCTGTTTTATAATTCATATTAATAAACTTTTTTTAAACAAGTTATATAGGATACAAAAAAATTACCTTACAACTTACGAATATACAACCTACAAAATATTTAAATTTAATCTAGTTGATTATAACATAGTTACGAAATAAGCATGACAATTTTCCAGTGTTCGAATCATTTTATAATCAACTGACCCGCTTCGGTGGCCACATGATCTAACGCGCTACTCTCACAGTAGACTAGACTGCCGATGACGGGGATATCAAAGTTCGAATCTCGGTAGGGCCAATCTCCCTCCAAGCAAATGGGGGTATACTTACTATAAATATAGCCCTCATAATCTCTAAAACCATTAGCGTAATTAGTACATAAGCGTAGAACCCAAATGGGTAGTAAGACTTGCTGCCAAAAAAAATCAACTCGTAGACCATCATTAGTCACCCAGACGTCCTTCGTCTCAAAGTACTGAGCAAAAAGTGAAGATGATGTCCTCTTAACTAGTACCTGACCTCCTGACCAATGACCTGACGTCATACCGAAGATTACCTGCATGGATGCAGTTTAAAGTCGTATTTAATTGCGTCGTTATGTTTTCACTACGACATTTGGTCACATGTGACTTTGTAATAACTTATAATGCGCTTTTCATTTAAAAATAAAGATTTAAAAAAACCTTTAGTTGTAAGTAGCCAACGCTGAGATTAAATATCAGCGTCATGAAAGTATTTATTAATTCTATAGATTATTTATCTATATATCGGTGTTCTTGTTTATAAACTATTTATTAATACAGAGAACTACCCGCATCAGTGTTCGAATGGTCTAAGGCGTCACTCTAGTGTTATACTGGCCTGATGAAGATGGGGATATCAGGGTTAGAATCCCGGTCAGGTCTACTAAAGGAGGTTTCTCTAAAGTCTAAAGGTTTTCCCACTCTCCTTCCACGTAAATGCGGGTATATTACCTATAAAATGTTTCCTTCCTCATCCTACCCCATGGCTCTAATTAAATAATTAAATAACCTATCGAATGGGTAGTGAGACACGATCGTAGAATGCCATTCCCCCCCCCTCCCCCTCACAATGTGTCTTAGTTACTACCCGTTCGGGCTATACGCATTTTTTTCCATGCGAATGAGGTAGGACTTATATATGATTTAGACTAAATGTATCAGCATTTGTGGCGAGGAAGAGTAGAAAACTACTTAGGAAAATAGAACTCAATACGTCCACTAAATATATGGGCCTTTTTCATATTCCCAATTTGACTAGATGATCCTGTCGTTCAGTCTGCGTGCTCACCTATGAGGGCTTTGACTAATTAAATATTTTATATTTGTTTCTTAGGGTATTAATTTGTTGTTGTAGAATTATATTTTTTCTTAAAGATTATCATCTATTATTTGTTAATGTATGAACTCCGTTTTGACCCGCTTCGGTGTCCTACAGAGTCTAACGCGCTACTCTCGCAGTAGACTAGACTGCCGATGACGGGGAGATAGAGGTTCTAATCTCACTCGGGTTACCGAGGGTAGTTTTTTCTAAAATGATTTTCTACTCTACCTCCACGCAAATGTTGGTACACTTCCTCTAAATATAATCTTCCTGATCCCTAAAACCATTAGCGTACTTAGTAAATAAGCGTATAACCCGAACGGGTAGTAAGACGAAGTGCTAAAAAAAAGCTACATTTTGCTTGCAACTTGAATTTAGTAGAAAACCACAGATAAACCATCGTTCCTGACTTTTAACCCTGGTAAAAAAGTTTTGAGTTCGATCTCAGGCTGGTTCGGAATAATATTTCCACAATAAAGTGAACTGTCTTTCCTGTCAACGAATAATGGACTATATTATTATATTTATTATTTATTTATTAAATATTTGCGGTATTTAGAACTTACTTTCTGAAACGAATAATTACATCTGCATACGACATTTAAACTAACGTAAAACTAGAACAAACCCAAAAACCAGCTGTGAAAGGAAAAAAATCTACATTTCCCCTATAATAAGATTTTCTGCCATGCCGGGAATTGAGCTCGGGACTCATAGCTCAGTAGGTAGTCACGCTACCGTCTGAGCCAAAGTGTCAGTACTAAAATACCTATCTTCCTTTTGTTTTTTACTTAGTTTATATAAATTAATTAGCATTCAGCAGATGCTACTAAATTATACTACTATAATTATTTACACTTAAAAGTGTTTGGAATACAAATTGTCTACAGCTTTTGTGAAATATATGTTTTCAAAAAAACGAATCAATTTTGTAAGTAAACTACTATTTTGTTAATAATGAGATTTTTTTACTTTCTCATATAAAGAGAAAGTAATGTAAACATTGTAAATTTTAGACCTTGAAATTTTTATTATTATATTTTCAGTTATTTTTTTGTTCCAGAACCCAAAAAAGTTTATTTTACAATAATTCTACTTATCTTCATGCCTGTCTTCCTGCCTGTCTGTTTCTAGCCAGAGATCTAAAGCGGTTTTATGGATTTTGTTCAAACTGTATATTTAGATGTTATACCCTCATAACCTATCTCAGGACATATTTTTTATTTGCACCTTTATCTTTAGGGTAGTTTACAAATAAAGAGTCTTTAAAAATTCGAAATGTTTCGAAAATGGCTCGAAAGCTTTGATTTAATATTGATATCTGGAAAGTGTTTGACATGATAAATAACACTAAATACTGATTCTTCGAAAATTTTAATTTTCTTGAAATTGTTTTTAGAAATATTTTTTTAAAAATATTTAATAAATATATATTTTTTTAGAAAGCTTAAGAAAGGAATACGATTTTTTTGAAAATATTGTTCCAAAATATAAAATACTCTATGTGACTAAGACTGTGTTGTGTCATTTATTTTTTGAACATGATCCAAATTGCTGACCTGCACCTTTAAATCACAATAGATTGCCCCCAATCAAATACAAATCAGTGTGACCTAAAACTCAGAACGTGTATTAAAAAAAAGTGTGACCCGTAGTCTGAATAATAATAATGGGACAAGGAGATGAAGGGAAGGGGGTTTGGGGGTGGGGAAATAATTTTTTTTTTTCGCAAAACCTCGACTTATCGATGCGAAACCGTCACGGTACCGGAGCATGTGTTTCAAAATCGTGCTGCCGGTGTGTTTTCAGTTATAGTATGGAGGGGGGGTTTAAGAGGGGGAGTTCATGCCCCCCTATACATGTAATACTGGGCTCCACCCACGCTCTGTAAACTGAGTTATGATTCAATTTACGACTGACGCATCGAACTTCCAGTGACTGCTGCAGTACCGGATCTTCAAGGGCGTCTCCTGGACACTTCGTTTAAGAGTGTTTTATTTCAGGAAGGGGGGGGGGGGAGTTGCCATCAGTTTTTAGAGGTGAGGGGGGAGGTGCGAAGTTCACTTTATAAATGCGAAGCAAAGTCGAAGCGAATCTTATCAGATGCAAAGTAAAGTCTCAGATAAGATTTTTTTGTTTATACAAATTACACTACTTCTAGCCGCTTCACTGGTCGCATTGCTTTAAGGCGTCATTCTCGAAATAGACTAGACTGCCGATGATGGTGATATCGAGGTTCTATCCCGTTTTGGTGTATTGAGAATGGTTTTCACTAAATATTTTTCCACTCTCCCCCACGCAAATGTGGGTACACTTCCTTTAAACTCAACCTTCCTCTTCCCTATCAATTAAGGGTGGTTAGTATATATTCGTATAGCCCGAACGGATGTTAAAAATATTAATTTCCACTACAACTTCAACATAAACTGTCCAATGCTCTTCAATTGTTTTATATTATATAATTTCACGTGTACTTTATAAAGGTGGTGTTGTATTAGAATATAACCTCAAAACTATCTCTACTTCGAGTCCTGAGACATGTGAAATGCATCAATAAATATTTAATCTGTAATAGTATATGGTCATAACATGATTTTGGACATAATACCACAGAAAGATTCTAGTAGGAAGAAACTTTAGAAATAATTACAGAAATATTTTTGATATCAACATTGAAACGTTTTACAATATTAATAGCGTTATTTTTTAGGGGTGCAACCCGAATGGTTAGTTAATTACTAATTAATTTAGCACCACGTCTTATTACCCGTTTGGGTTATAGGCCTAAGTAATAATTATTATGCTAATGGGTTAGGAATTGGGAAGGTTTAATTTAAAGTAATTGAACCTATATTCTTGTGGAGAGAGAGTAGAAAAACCCTCTATGAAAAACCACCCCCCAGTTCACCAACCTAGATTCTAAACCTTGATCTCCCCGTCCTCGGCAGTCTAGCTCAACACGAAACTAGAGAGTTAGCTAACTACATCGTTACGCATATATTAATTAGTCTAATGGGCAAGGGATGAGAATGGTATAGTTTTATATAACAAGACGAGAGGATTAAGTAGAATGGATTGATACCCTCCTTATAGTTCCCCCCTCCCCCATATCACCTCCGTCGGGAAAGTCCCTCATGCACACTCGTTTAGCTACGCGGCCAAGCTCTCGACCATTTCAATAAACATTCCTTTCTGTAAAGAACGAATAACTTTTTAAGTATGAAAGGATTTCTCCACGGATGGATTAGCATTTAGAATCCTGAATAGTCCATTGAATTGGAAGGTAAATGGATTTCTATATATGTAATATATATATAATATATATATATATATATATATATTATATTATATTCTCTCTAAAGAGTACTTAATGTTTCACGACTACAAGTCATAAGAGAATTTTGTGTTGAAATTTCAATTATCTTTCTTCTTTTTTCACAAACGTGACACCAAACTACTGTTCACTTTTTGTAATCCAGGACTTTGATTTTAAAGTTTCGAGTTTCGGTGGATCAATAACATCCGTTTTAACTATCATAAAATAAAATTCAACTATATTAAAATATTGTAAATTAAATTATAAAAACTAGTGATTTTACTCTTTGTAAAATTTAATCCAATTTATTTGAGATTTAGTATGGTTAATGTGGTTTTTCCCTTAGCGGATTCTGACATTTATTAAGAGGCCATTATCGTTCGTTGACGTCTTAGTGTTTTCTCATATATATCGGCATCAATCTTGCGATTGGTTTTTCTGCAGCTCTCCACTTTTTCCTGTCCTGAGTCAATTTTTGGTTACATCTTTGTACCCTCTTCTGTCCAACATAGTCCGTTATCTGATCCATGTATGGTTACCTTCAGAATCTCTCCCTTCTACATCTCCTTCTCTAATAATCATCTTCAACCTATTATGACTCAGTATATGTCCTACCATCTAACTCTTCTTTGCTGAATACCTTTCAAAAGTATCCTTTCTTCATTTGCTTTTCTTAGCACTTCTGTATTTGATATCATCTCCATCCACGGTACTTTCAATATTCTCCTATAGAACACGTTTCAAGTGCTTCTAATATTTTCCTTTAGTTCCACCGATAGGAAAGAGTAGCTTAGGAAGAAGGAGGATTCAAATATTGTATAACTTGAAGGAAAGAAGAAAATTCTGGAGCTGAAGGAGGAGGCAGAGGACAGGGCGCATTGGAGGTCCAAGTTCACTGACAAAAGAAATGGACCTGTCTTAAGACAGAACACCTATAATTAAATAATAATAGTTTATGTTTCACATCCGTAAAGCGCAATGCTCCAAACTTATGCCTTTAGGACCTCCTCCCGATATACAAATTTATGTTAGTCAAGATTAGTTAAGTCTTCTGGTTATGTAAAGCTTGTTTCGCACACGCTATTCTACTTATTTCTTTCTTGCTTCTGTTATTAATTTTTACCTCCTAGTCAGCAGAATTTCATTATTTGTTGTAGCCTTACTTAATTCTAGTTCTATTTTGTATTTGATTGATTTCTCCTTTACTGCATAGCACAATTATTTGATCCAAAATAATATCTACAAATTGTTACGGATATTTATTTATATTATGTTACCAGGTAATTAATTACCCGTTATTCGCACTGGATGTGTTTTATTGTTCAATCATGATATCGTCCCCTGATTATGGTAAGCCAACGAATAATTTATAGCATTATTATTATTACTAGTAATATCCGGCTTGCATAGTTATAAGGAGCTAAAACTTTGGACTGGCTAGAAAATAGTGTCTTATGGCCGCCAATTTCTTTATAGCGGGTTGTCAGGCCTAATCTATATCAAGGAAACTTACAAAACATTTTTTGCTAATCGCAGCCTCTTACTACTTGTTCAGGTTATACGCATATATGATAATTACCCTAAAGGGGTAGGGATGAGGAAGGAAGCATTTTAGAGGTAATATACCCGCATTTGTGTGGAAGGAGAGTGTGAACACATTTATGAAATACACCCTCAATTGACCCGACTGGGATTAAAAACACTGATCTCCCCGTTTTTAGCAGACCAATTTGAGATGAGGGCGTCAAATTAGAATTCGGCCACTGAAGTTTGGGGGAAAAGGCTTTGTAGACGCCATCTTGAAACAAAATGGTGGAAGTAGGGACCTAGATTTTAAATAAGCTTTATATTAACTGGGCGTTATATTTATGTCAATGCGAAATTTCAGAAAAATCAGCAAAATTGTTTTTAAGTGAAAAGTAACATACATACAATAATTCAGACTTCCACTTTATCTAGATTTTGAGCCAGTCTTTATATTAAATAAATATTACAGAATACAGCGAAGTAACAAATATCTTCTTTTTTTTTAACATTCTGTATATCTGGAAAGTTGGTTTCGTTAAAATTCTTTGTCACACCTCATATAACTTCTGAATACTCCCTTCCCCAAACATAAATCCTCCCATTTCCTTACCAGCCATAATATATAACAGCCTCGTATTAAAGGAGGCGGATACTTTAACAGAAATAACCATAATTCAACCAATCGTTGCTGGCGCGCCGTTGTAATAAATCGACAAAATAAAATATCAAGTAGCTCCTGCGCTTGTAAAATGAAGATTTAATAAGACACTAAATAAGACCAGAAAATACATTCTTCCTTGTTCTCTGTGTTTTTTCCCCAATACGTCTTACTACCCGTTCGGACTATACACCTGTGTATTAACTGAGTTAATATGGTAGAGATAGAAAAGGTTTAATTTAGAATATATGTAACCACATTTGGAACCTTGTTTACTACCGTCAGAG
This sequence comes from Timema podura, assembly GCA_033556935.1. Taxonomy (NCBI): domain Eukaryota; kingdom Metazoa; phylum Arthropoda; class Insecta; order Phasmatodea; family Timematidae; genus Timema; species Timema podura. The sequence continues at coordinate 81,533,027 of JAVRXN010000011.1, forward strand.
CTACGGTTAATAACATTTACATATTCTATGGCATTAGTACCTCAAAAGTTCATTGCCGCACTTACTGAAGTGACATTACAGTCTATCTCTTTCAGGTTAATTCTAATGCTATCTCCCCACCTACGTCTAGGTCTTCCCAATGGTCTCTTCCCATTGGATTTACCTTTCAATACTTTTAAAGTGGTTATAATTTCTTCCATTCACACTGAATGTCCTGCCCACCGTAGCCTGCAAGCTTTGATTACTTTAGCAATGTCTGGCTATGAGTACAGGGTATGTGACTCATCATTATATAATCTCCTTCCCTCTCAATTGCTATAAATTTTTTTTTGATCAAATACTATCCTGAGTACTTAGTCTTAGAACACATTAAATTTATTCTTTTTATGTCATGTTCCAAAACTATAAAAAGATTAACCAGTTAAATTATTATTTTGTACACTGTGTTTTGAATTTTAAATTTCTTGTTGACAGGCAACATGTTAAAAACTTACTTGCCGATTCTATAATTTTTCTAGTTTCCACTCTAATATTGTTATTACTATTTAAAATCGTTCCTAAATATTTGTGCTCATTAACTCTACCAAATGTTATTTTGTTCGTGGTAATCTTTAAAGCCTGATAAGGATGATAACAAAGAGAAAGATATCCAGGTGATACCTGTCTCTGGACAGATTCACAGACGAAGAATAATTTTTAAGAGCGTTCATCATAGCAGGCCCAACTCAGCTGTGTGTGTGTGTGTGTGCGCGCGCGCGCGCAAGCTATGGGAGTAAAAGGGGAAAAAAAGACCAATGATCCGCCATAAACGTGTGCAGGGCATTTGTATTTGAATGACCTACTCGAAATTTTCCGCGGTAACGATGGGAGGACCAATCGACACAGTTTCTTGTTAATAACTACAGTATGTCCCTATTGTGACAGAATGAAGATTTGTACACAGTTCTTATCTGTGATGCCATTCTAAAATGGTCAAAAATGCCCTTTTCAATGCAGTTTTTATCCAAATGTAATTTAATATTGAAACAACGTTGAGTGTTAGGAACTTCTTTTAATTTGTTATTTCCATTAATGTTTAATCAGAAATGATCCACGTGCAATAGTGTTGGTGTAAATGTACGATTTCTAGCCGACTGTATCACTGAGTTGATTGGCATGTGATGCACGCGCTTAAATTGTCGTTCTAGATCTGTGTTCTTTCTGTCTTAATAACCCTTGTGATTCGCTTCGGTGGTATAATAGTCCATTGAGTCACTCTAGCAATTGACTTGACTGCTATGAGAAGGAGATCGTGGTTTGAATCAGGTTTGAGATATTCTAAAGTTTTTTTCCATATATTTAGATTTCCCACTCTCCCTCCATTCAAAGCCGTGTACATTTCCTCCAAAATATTCCTAATCCCTATAAAAATTACGTAACTATTTCATATGCGTATAGCCCACAAGAGTAGGGCTAAAATAAAATAAAAAACAAAGAAAACCTTTATTCAAAATTTAGACAGAGAAAAGAGAAGGTCTATCACTGTTGGATTTGTTGATGTTTGTCTGAAATCTAATGTTACCGGGTACAAAGTTTGACCTCCAGTCCCCGAAACAACTGGTGACCTCTTCAAGAGACGTCGACACTAAGGAAAGAGAGAGAAGTAGTGAGGGTTGGAGGGAGAGGGGTGGAAGGAGACGAATCAAATTACTTTGAGAAGCCATGCGTGAGACAACTCCGAGGTGGAGATAATTTGATTGAGATTGAAATGTGGGGAAACAGCTCGTGGGACTCGCTGTGATTCTAGAGTTGGGACGCGGGTTGCGGGGTGTTACTGTCCCGACGTTGTTACGTCATGAGAGGTCAATTAGTCGGGTGAGAGGGGTAATGACTTTGGCTACAGCTTAGATAACCCAGGATCGATACCAGGAGAGGCCTAAATTAGTTCAGTTCTTTTATAAGGGTCAGTCATCATCTGGATGAATTGCCGTGGAAAGAATATTTTATAACATAAGTCATAAACTATTGACGTCAGGGCTGGGTCCGGTCAAAAGGCATAATTTGTTCATTCCACACATTGCAAAAAAAAATTTATCATCAACGTTTAATTATTTCACACATAATCCTATTTCCTCATTTCCTAAAAAATGCGATTGTTTATTGAACATTAAGTTTATTTTTATTACTATTGTTATTACTATCATTAATATTATTAGGTGTTGTCTTAAGACAGGTCCATTCTTTTTTCAGTCAAACTTAGACCTCCAATGTACCCTGTCCTCTGTCTCCTCCTTCAGCAACCAGAATTTTCTTCTTTCCTTCAAGTCATCCAATATTTGAATCCTCCTTCTTCTGAAGCTCTTCTTTTACTCAATCTTTCCTTCTATGACGTCATAAAAAAGACAGTTCCTCCTTAAGGATGTGACCGATCCAGTTTGCTTTGTGTCGAAGAATTACATCCAAAATGGATCTCTTTTCACCAACTCATCTTAGGACGTCCTCATTGGTCACCCTGTCCTGTCCACCTGATCTTCTCAAGTCTTCTCCAGCATCATATTTCAAAGCTCTCCAAGTACTTCTTTTCCATCTTCCTGAGAGTCCCAAGTTTCTGTTCCACATATCGCGATGCTCCAAAAGTAGCGTTTCATCAGTTTCTTTCTCAGTTCCAAATTTAAATTGCTGCTCAGACGTAATCTATTCTTGTTGAAAGTTTCCTTGGGCATGGGCCCATAGTAATCCTGACCTAATTTTCTTGGTGTGGTAGGCATATTCTGTCAGCAAACTCCCCAGGTTCTTAAACGGCTCTATGTTTTTAAACTCCTGGCATCCAATTTTGATTTTAAGTGGATCTCCGTTTTTTGAAATTCACATTACTTTTGACTTCTCGATGTTGATCTTCATGCCATGGTTTTTTAAGAATAAACTACATCAATAAAACTTGTCTCGTGAACTTGTTTATTGAACAAAATGGTTTCCTAAAAACAAGTTAGTGTCATAATGTTGTCACCAAGACACGTCACTTGAGGTTGTATTTACCAGAGCAAGATGGCGCCGTAATAGCCGGCGGCGCGGTACTGCCCGCCCCACGTGAATCCCTCCTGACCCAGACTGAAGTACTCGGCGACAGTCAGGATGGGGAAAGGTAGACCTCGAACCAAGGCCTCTCTATAGCATAGGCCCATCTCGCCGGACCCGAGCCACGAGAAACGCTCGTTGAAGTCGATGTCTTCCGTCCAGTTGTGGATTGGAGAGGCTGAAACAAAACGATATCTAGACGTTAGTCGGTGAATATCTGGACGTTATTAAGACTTGGTAGTAAACTAAATTGTACAGTGCACCACAAAGAATTTCTCCCTCTCTTATCTTAAAATAGATACTTACTAAACTCTCGTAAGATTTGTGGGACGAAATAATGGTATATACATTGTTGTGGAAACACTACACAAAGATCATAAATTAAATAATATACACTGTTACTTGAACACTTTTACAGAAAGCTTGACTATCAAATAGCAAAAGAATTTAAATTTATTTTCAAAGACCTGAATTAAAAAGTAGGTATAATAATATATATTTGCGAATATCTCAAAAAGTTTTTTTTTATAAAAACATATTTTAATCATAAGATTTTTATCTTTAATAGTACTACAACATTACAATGATAAGTTATATTTTATTATCTCAAATAGTTGCGGAGAGAAGATGAAAATGGGAAAATTTCCCCCTAATAAGAAAATGAGAGTTGCCATCTTGTTTATAATGACTATCAGTGTCTAGATATGAATTTCAATCAAAATTGTTAGAACGAATTTCGAGAAAATCTATTTGTGCTCTGTTTGCCCTTCAGTAAACTACCCTTAATTTTAGGGTTGGATATCTAATTCCGGGAACCCCTTGGGGGGGACCTTATTAAAACCCCAGATACCAAGTTATAGCCCAATCTGTAAAATAGTTTCGGCTCTAGCCCGAGGTACAGACAGACAGACGTCATCAAGAAAACAACTTTTTTGGTTTCAGGGGTCATGAAACGTCGACATTTATTAAAATATCGATTCAGAAGTTTTTGACTATCACAATACTTCTCACTCCAAGGAGTGTCTAAAAATGGTCTTGAGCCATAGATATGCACAAAAATCACAAAAACAGGAATGGACACTAATGTCACTGTACTACTGTAACCCTAAAAATTAGGTACGGTTTTTACTCAAGGCAAAAAATAGAAATATTAAATTTTCTCAAAATCAGCTCTAGAAAATTTTATTAAAGTTCGTATTTAATCAAGTTTAAAACTACAAACAAAACGACGCGTATAGTTTTTACTAAATAGTATTTTAAGAACACTTTACATAAGTATAAATTTCCAATTCCGATCATATCTTCATATCTCTTTGAAAAACGAAACAACCCAACGATAAAAAGTTTTAGGATCTTAAAAATAACAACTTTTAATTGAAAGAATATTAAAAAAATAATCAATATTTTCCTAGCTACAGGAAAATATTTAGTTTAAAATAGGGCTTTGGGAAATGCAGTGTCTTTTATAGGTTTATGTATGCTCTTTGGTCCAAAGCGATGCTCTTTTTTTTTCCCACATTATGTTTCTATAACAATGTATATAATCTCGTTTCATATATCTTACAAGCTATAAGTATAATTTACCTAGATAAAGGTTCGAGAAATTCTGTGCGCTGAATCGAACAATTTATTCTAAAATATTTGTACACAATTTTTAGAAAAAACAAACATATTCGTACCCAATATTAATTTCAGTAGAGCTTTATTAAAAAAAATAAGTTTGTTTGTCCGTCTGTCATGGATATTGTGTGATATCAACCGCATGCAGAGGGTTGAATTTTTAAAATTCATAGCCCCTCTGACCATACATGTACACCCCAACGTTTAAATTTTAAATTTCTGATTAGATTTTTTTAATTAATTAAAATTTGGGTCGGAAGAAATGCTACGAAGAGAGTTTTTTTTCTGTCTGTTTGAAGCAAAGAAAAGCGTTGCCCTGGGTAACCATGCAATTCTGGTTGTTCCTTAAAGTTGCACCTGTTCAAAAGAAATTCACAAATTTGGCAAAAGAAAGTAAGACTACGTTTAGTATTGTTGTGTCTCGGACTGAGACCAATACGTCTTGGGTCAAAGTTGAGTAAGCCAGTTAAACACGCTGGCACTGAGATGACCCTGAAGCAATTTTTTTTTTTATAAATGGAAGAAGAAATATAGAAGTAGTTAATTACTAAGTAGACAAACTTCAAATTGTTGAACGAACAAATATATATCATTATATTGAACGACCTTTCGTTTTGTGTCGAGATTGAAATTTCAAAGCTAATTAGACGTAACCGGTAATGACTCTACTTTCTCATTGAAACAAAAACTTATTTTTAAAAAAATAATAAAAACTTATGTAGCAATGCACGCAGATGAATGAAAACTGATTCATTAAGCAACGGACAAGATTAGCTGATAAGTTCAACCGGACAAAACAAAGGGATGACGCAAAATGCCATATGAACCGTTGATCAGACGGAGTGAGAGTTGAGAAAAAAAAATCACGACGTTGGTTAACTTCTAATTAACGTAACATTTGAGCTCCAAACAAGCGTTTTCTATCTTTTTAAAAAAAAATTGTTTTAACAAGGCCATAGGATTCAATTGTAGAACCATTTTCCTTTCCGGGGAATTCTGGTGCAATGCTTAAATTTCCTCTCTCATACATTCTGTCTTTAAATTAGTTCACGTTGTGAAGGGGATTTACCGAACCAAAAGAAAGAAAAGGAGCACTAATATACCTATAATATAGATATAATATAATTATATATGTATAATTGTTTACCTACTCTCCACATTTTACTACTCAGCAGAGAGAGTAAGAAACCATTTAATAACATTCTACACCTTATATCAGTCGTTAGCGAGACTTCCTACAATTATAAGGGTCTCGGTTTGATTCCTGTCATGGCTGATAAATGTATCAATAGTAAAATGTGAGTTCACCCTTTCACAGGAAAGTTCAAAAATCCCTATATTTGGGTTTATCATACATACCTAATCCCACCGTTCCCTTACGTGGAAGGCCAGAAAATGTGCATATAGCTAAAAAAAAAACTCCTTACTTAATCCATCCTCACTAACTTTCTCCACAATCCCTATCCTTGCATACTCCCTTCGCTTCAACAACATCCATACACTGAGTCATACATGCTCTTTTTAACACATTCGTCTATAACATTTAGCCACGTCTTACATGACCTACTCTTTCCTTTTGAACCACACACTCTACCTTCATATATTTGCTTAATCCCTCGATCCATACTCATCTTTTCAACATGTCAAACAAACGTAATACATTTCTTCCAAATTTCTCTATTGGTTTATCACTAAGTCAGGCCACACATTGGATCCGACATTTTGCCTTACGACAAGACATTTTGTCTGACAGTGTCAGAAGGTGTCTGATACGCTCTGTTCAACATGGGGTTAAACGGAAAACCACACACTGGCTTTAACACTGTCTTCAGATGCCTTTTGACGTCGTAAAACATTTTTACTTGTCGGTAGTGTCCTTCAACTTTCGTATTTTGACAAGATACCTTCCGACGGATTGAACTGCGCATGCGCCAGCGCGAAGTTAATATATAGTAAATGGTGGAATAGGACAAGCTATCAAGACTTCTAAAGACAGAAAAACAGATCCCCATCACTGAAACCGACGAGACTCGACCTTTTGTCTTTAATCAAATGTTGGATCCTGTGTGAGGCCCGGGAAACGAGGGTAACTGGTAAAAGAGCGTAGAATAGATCTTTGTAGATCGAATTACTTCATTTAATAGGGGGCTACAATAAAATATGTGTTGCCATTCATATTTACCTCCACCCCTGTTTGTTCTACTTCTGAAAGACAGCTCCACCCAGTAACGTTAGAAGCCCTTTTGGCTTCTGGGCGTATATGAATTTCTGCCCGACCATTCTAGCACTTTAAAAACGTCTGAGTGGGGAACTTTTTTTTTTTAATATTTGGATATCCAATATTTGTTTGAATCTGTTTTATATAGAAAACACTAGAGCCGTAATCAACCGTAACTTCCAACAAGCTTTAAAGATCGCCAGGTCACCTAAAAGAAACATCTATAGAGTGTGCACGGGTGGAAGGGGAAATTGATGTAGACAGGGGAACAGCAGTGTTTTCATGTTGGCAGCCATGCGTGAAGACAACTCGCCCACCGCTACGCTCCAGTGGTCGTCTGATATGAGACAATGTCGTCCATTAACTTCTCCCGAGTATTGAGTAATGTGATAATTGGGCGACGGGTCTGTCCCAGACCTCACGATTAGGGGGTTGGAATGTAATCAACCCTTTTATCAAGGTAGAGGGAGGAGCGTGCTAATCAGATGTTTCGTCAGAATTGAAGACTTCATTTAAGTGGCGGTAAAATGTTTTCTCTACCCTCTCTATGAAAGATGTTAAGAGGATAATATTTATGGGATCCTGAAACCATTGAAACTTCAAAACCCAATACTCAAATCCTCGAATCCTCAAACCTGAATCCTCAAACCTCGAATCCTTAACTCTAAATCCTAAACCATTCGAATCCTCAAACCCTTGAATCCTCAAATACTCAATCATCAAACCCTCAATCTTTAAACCTCAAATTCCTCAAACCTGAATCCTCAAACCTTAAATCCTATTTCAAACCCTCAAATCCTTAATTCATCACAAACCTGTGAATCACAAGCCCCAAATCCTTAATTAACACTCAAACTCAAATACGAAATTATAATGAATGCATTTAACAAAAAGTCCATTTTAATTACTATAACACAAAAATCGACTTTTAATCGAATTACTATTTGTATTTTTCAACTATTCTGTTTGATTTATATTTATGCTAATAATTTTTTCCAACCCTCGGATTTGAATTTGAGATTCAGGATTTGAAGGTAAAAATGTCCCAGGGGGTTAATGTATTTAAAACTGATCTAAATTTCAATGCATATTAATGTATCTCAATAAAATTTGGATTAAATTTAAGTAAAAACATTAGATGCGGCTATTCGTATTCACCCATTAATTACTTTTTAGTCTAGTTTTCATAGTTAAGGCCTTTATAAAATACGAACACATTTTTAGGCCAAATTTGACCAAACTTAACTAGGATATTAGGGTTATTTTATCGTTATTGATGATATCTATCAAATTGAAGATGTATATCAAAGACTTGAAGTTGATTTGTTAAAGTTGATCCCGTAACTTTTTATAACTGTGAGATGAGGTTCTTTCTATAGAAATAAGACCGTATATTTGTTGTGACGTTGCATCAGAGATATATTAACGTTTGAACTCATAAAAACAATCCCGTGCCTCATTAAGAACTTCATCCAATCTAATTGGGTTTAAAAAAAATTCGAAAAAAAAAAAAACTTGTACAGGTTGTTTAAAAATGAGAAGTTGTTGAAACAATTAATTGAATTTTGGAAGTTGTTGAAAATATGAAATTAATCTAGTTGTAAACGAAATAGAATGACATGGCAGTCTACTTTTAATCACGAGCACGAAACAAAACAAAATCTCACACATTTAATTGCCACGCTTCTTTTCTTTATTATCGCAATTCATTGTTTGTAATTATGATTACATACAGTACAATCACCCTCTTCAGTGGCCAAATGGTATAAGGCGTCACACTAGCGTTAGACTGGCCTGCTGAAGATTGGGAAATCGGTGCTCAAATCCCGGTCTGGTCTATTGAGGGTATGTTTTTCCTACATTGTTTCCCACTATCCTTTTTCCTAGCACTCAATGAACCAACATACATAATATTGCCTAGAGCCTGTAAACTAGACTGTACCTGCTCGAGCGCGCTCAGTCTGGCACCTATCATTACAACCAATGTGTTCTATTTTATATTTTAGTCGCATCGCCCAGTCTGGCCACCTTCATTACAACCAATGTGTTCTGTTTAATATATTTAAGTCGCTCGCACAGTCTGGCCAACCTTCATTACAACCAATGTGTTCTATTTTATATTTTAGTCGCTCGCCCAGTCTGGCCAACCTCTCATTACAACCATATGTGTTCTATTTTATATTTTAGTCCGCTCGCCCAGTCTGGCACCTCTCATTACAACCAATGTGTTCTATTTTTATTTTTAGTCGCTTCGCCAGTCTGGCCACCTCTCATTACAGCAAGTGTTCTATTTTATATTTAGTCGCTCGCCCAGTACTGGCTCACCTCTCATTACAACCAATGTGTTCTATTTTATATTTTAGTCGCTCGCCCAGTCTGGCCACCTCTCATTACAGCCAATGTGTTCTATTTTATATTTTAGTCGCTCGCCCAGTCTGGCCACCTCTCATTACAACCAATGTGTTCTATTTTATATTTTAGTCGCTCGCCCAGTCTGACCACCTCTCATTACAACCAATGTGTTCTATTTTATATTTTAGTCGCTCGCCCAGTCTGGCCACCTCTCATTACAACCAATGTGTTCTATTTTATATTTTAGTCGCTCGCTCCAGTCTGTCCGTTCCACACGCGAGCCGGGAGCTGAGTTGGGCCTGCTATGATGAACGCTCTTAAACATCCAATTGAGACGCTAATACAATAGTAACAACGCTTTTCGGGTACGTTCAGTACATCAACTTCCACTCACAGTTATAACAACAGCAGAAGTAATTACGTATATTAATACGGTCTAGCATCAGTACTGACTTTTAAGCTTTTAAGCTTTTAAAAATATATAGTACAGGGGGACAGGTTGAGAGAAGTCAGTTACTTAGACGACTTAAGGCACTTAATTTAATGAAAGAGAAATAGAAGGTTGTATGTCTGAGAATTAAGTAAGTACTGGCGTCAATTCAAATTAGAAGACGCATTAAGTTGAAAATAAAAATAAACCACACATCATCCGATCGGGTTTAAAGTTGCTGCCTTCTGAACCAGAGTCTAATTCCCTACACATGTGGTATATCTTGCTTGTAAGGCAGGCTAGTATAGCTTCTCACGTCAAGGAGTAGCAGTGTCTTACCTCTGAGGGTGATGTTGACGTGGCCTAGTCCGATAAAGGCCCCAGTTCCGCCTTTATCTTCTCACGTCAAGGAGTAGCAGTGTCTTACCTCTGAGGGTGATGTTGACGTGGCCTAGTCCGATAAAGGCCCCCAGTTCCGCCTTTATCTTCTCACGTCAAGGAGTAGCAGTGTCTTACCTCTGAGGGTGATGTTGACGTGGCCTAGTCCGATAAAGGCCCCCAGTTCCGCCACTATCTTCTCACGCGAGAAGGCTCTGTAAGAACTGATTATCTCGGTGGAGGCGACGTGCCATCCTGAGCCGTACCTCGTCACTGAAACAACCAATACAATCATATAAGGGGTTGTTAGTCAGGGTAGTACATAGAGCACTCGTTAAAAATCAAGGACATAAATTAGAAATAAATATACGTAATGACCCTGTCAACAGTCCTAAAAGAGCGGATAAAATTGTGATGACGTAACGAGCGTGTCGCCAATACCAATGAGATAAAATGACCTCTAGAACATGCCAACATTCATAAATGAGGTAGTGGAGCTATAATGACGTCATGAACGTCTCCAGTACCAGATAGGTATGGTGACGTCATGAATATGATGGCCTAAGGCGCTACTCTCGCAACAGACTAGACTGCCAAAGACAAGGAGATCGGGGTTTGATCCCAATTGGGTGCACTAAAGGTTTTTCCCTAAAAAATTTCCCACTCTCCCTTCACGCAAATGCCGGTGCACTTCATATAAATTAATCTTCTTAATCCCTAACACATTAGTGTAGTTACTAGATAGTACATAAGCGTACAACCCGAATGGGTAGTAAGATGCGGTACTAAAAAAAGACAATAAGCATAAAGGAGGTAATAGGGATAGGGTGTAATGAGGTGGACTGGATAGAATTAGATCAGGATAGGGATATGGTGTAATGATGTGAACTGGATAGAACTAGCTCAAGATAAATAAGGTGTAATGAGGTGGACATGATAGAACTATCTCGAGATAGAGATAGGGTGTAATGAGGTGAACTGGATAGAACTAGCTCAAGATAAATAAGGTGTAATGAGGTGGACTGGATAGAACTAGCTCAAGATAAATAAGGTGTAATGAGGTGGACATGATAGAACTATCTCGAGATAGAGATAGGGTGTAATGAGGTGAACTGGATAGAACTAGCTCAAGATAAATAAGGTATAATGAGGTGGACTGGATAGAACTATCTCGAGAGAGAGATAGGGTGTAATGAGGTGGACTGGATAGAACTCGCTCAAGATAGCGATAGGGTGTAATGAGGTGGACTGGATAGAACTAGCTCAAGATAGTGATAGGGTGTAATGAGGTTGACTGGGTAGAATAAGTTCAAGATTTAAGTAGATAATATACTTTTTAAAGTGAGGCAGCTAACTTCTGTGTTCCTGGGGCCGTGGAGTAATATTTTCTCCAAGACCTTTAACTTCCAAACCCATCTTAGCTCTTTCTGCGCTTCTGAAAAAGTTCTTCCCCTCCAGAAAATATTTCTATTAGTCACCACTGCCAACAAATTTAGAATGGTGCTAATATTTTATCAAGCTATATAATAAAAATAAGTAGATTATATTTGTATTATAAATCTTGACGACATTACGTCAATGTTCATATGTAAACAATTTTCTTTCTAATACTTGTTCTTTTTTTTTAAGCTTTTACATACTTGGAAATTTAAATGAATATTCAATTATCACACTAAGTATAAAATTTGTTATTTGTTTTGAGTGGATAATATATCTCTACTAATACTAATAAATATAACATAACAAAATAGTGGACTAATTTTCGCTATTAGAACTAGTTTTTTTTTAATATTCAGAAAACTACAAGGTACGTGTAAATTAAAACGAAATACAAGTATGACATTTTGTCATATGTGAGAGGAAAAATGAGTTGGCATATTCTTATATAACTTCATCAGAAGTCTATTGATGTGGCAAATGTATTTACAAAATTGTATTGTTTCTGAGATAACTGATAAATTTGAGACAATTATTGGAGAGAAACACAAGTTATAGCAAAGACTAGGAAAAAAACGCACACATACAAATACATTATGTGAGACTAACGCCTTGAACTGTGATACCACTGGTGGGGACTAGAGCCCGGTGTATTTTTTCGCACAATGTGCTAGTATATAGCTAGTACTCGTATATAAATATTTTAAAATTCTATAAATTTCATACTTTTTTTTTGTTTTTGTTTCAGAGTGTAATTATTAGAGCGGAAACGAACAAAGTTCTATTTTCAAAAGTACGTAATTCATTTTGTTCCTTTTGTGCTCATCACAAAGAAAATAAGATTATTATTATTATTATTATTTAGCACCGCGTCTTACTACCCGTTCGGGTTATACGCTTAAGTACTAATTACACTAATGGATTAGGAATTGGCAAGGTTGAAGTTAGAGGAAGTGAACCCGCATTTGCGTGGAGGGAGAGTTGAAAACCATTTAGGGAAAACCACCCTCAGTTCACCCGACTGAGATTCGAACCTCGATCTCCCCGTCCTCGGTGGTCTGGCTCAACACGACTGGCGCGTTAGCCAACTACGCCACCGAGGCGGGTAAGAAAATAAGAAAAATATACCCGATCACATAAGCTACACAGGACCAGCAACCGGAATGGAACAGAACATAACTGTTGAGGGCTTCAATCAAAGTGTACAGCAACATGGACTAGTATATCTCAATCACATCGGGGATGGAGATTCAAGTGTGTATGTACGTTTGCAGGAGAGGGTGTCAAACGATCGGCACCTACAAAAAGTTGGGTGCTCTAATCACATTACTCGAGCGTTCAGTCTTGGACTTCATAAGCTGCCAACACGTCCTACGCCTTAGGGTTCGGCCAGACTGACAAGCATACGAGCGACTAAAATATAAAATAGAACACATTGGTTGTAATGAGAGGTGGCCAGACTGGAGCGAGCGACTGAGCGCGCGCGCTCGAGCCGGTACAGTCTAGTTTACAGGCGCTAGGCCATATTATTGTATGTTGGTTCATCGAGTGCTAGGGAAAACTTCTCATTTTGACATTTTTATTACTATCGATAGGTTTAGGACACTTGATACTAACGGCCTAATTTAATTGGTAAGATCATAAACCGTAACTATATGTATATATATATATATATATGTAAAATTGATATGTTAAAATACTTAAATATTATCAACGTAGGCCTTTACAAATAAGAATCACCATTAGCGTGGAGAGAGGATGAGAAAACCACAACAATAAATCACTTGTTAAAAACCACTCTCAGTTCACTGAGCCAAGATTCGGAGCCTCCTCGTCAACAAATAACGAGAGCTATCTGCTAATCACGCGCTCGCTCGCCAGTCTGGCCACCCAGTCGCTTGCACGCTCGCTAGCACGCTTGTCAGTCTGGCCGAACCCTTAGCTTCTCACTCCCCGTTTGAGCTATTCGCAGGATAAGGAATGAGAAAGGTAGAATTTAAGGAAATATGCACTCATTTGCGTGGAGCAATAGTGAATAAGCTTTTAGAGGGAAAATACTTCTCTATGTATGACTGGGATTCTAACACCAATCTCCTCAACACCGGCAATCCAGCACAGTGGGATAGTGATGCATTGGACCATGTGACCACAAATGTGGGTATTTATTAGAGTTTTAAATAATATTAAAAAATAATATTTCATCAACTTTTACTTGTTATTTTCCGTTTACGATTTAGTTGTCGAACACGTTGTTTGCAATGTATTTAACTTGTCGGTTAATTGGTTCATTGAATCCATCTCGACTCTTGTATACCTGCAGGTCCTCTCATGTCGAACAGTTGTATATCTTATCATAAGGCCCTAAACGTGCCGATCAATTGACACACTCAAGCTTTGAAATATTTTTATTTATTTGGTTAACCAGTTGGCTGTCGATCACTTTGCCTTCTTATGCACGTGGCATTCCAACATTTTTACAACTTGTCGGCCAGTTTGTAAGTGGCTCATCATAAGCTCTGTTAACTATTATAATTATAAAGAAAAAATAATATTTTTTTACTATAAATAAATAACTCTAAAACCTGTTCCGGTACTAGCATGGTCTCTAAGGCATCACTCTCGTCGTAGACTAGACCGTTGTTAAGAAAAAGAGATCGGGGTTCGATCACGATCGGGTGTACTGAGGGTAGTTTTATTGTAAATGGTTTCTCATTCTCTCTCTCTCTACGCAAGTGCGAGTGCACTTCTTCTAAATCCAGCTTTCCTAATTTCCAATTAATTAGCTTAATTAGTACATATAAGTATACCACGAACGGATAGTAAGACTCGGAGCTAAAAGAATAATAAAAGAGCCCTTAAACTTTCATCACTTACATTATTTACTTAAATTGGTTAGTAATACCAGTACGTATTTTTTCTTCTAAAACACACATTTTATAAATATGGGCCTAATAGTATTCGATACAATAAATACTTTGCGACACGTGTAATAAGTTCATGGGTGACCTGGTGGTCTAGGGGTAAGGTGTCAGACTTCTATGCTGGAGGTCCGGGGTTCAATCCTCGGTCCCGGCACAGATTTATCTGACTGCCAAACCCTTCCTTCATCTCTGATAAGACGTGTATTAATCACAACTTGTGAATGTGAGGAATGCCAGGCCTCCACCGTGGTTCGGATTCCACGTTAAACTGTAGGTCCTCCATTTCATCTCGCAATCACCCTACCATTACACATTATCGTAAGTGCGTATAACCCGAACGGGTAGTAAGACGCGGTGCTTAATAATAATAATAATATATATAATAATAAGTTCATTATTTTAAATTATCAATATTCTATGAATCTTAGTAGCCAGGATTCAAACTCAAGCCACAACTCCCGGCTGAGCCATGCGGTGGCAATTCATTTTCTAACGGTGAAGTTCCTTGGCGGAAAAAAAACAGAAGAGGTAGTACTATATGACAACACTGTTAAGAACAAAGAGCTGGAAATCCCAGCTTACTTTACAACTCCGCCTGCCCATCCCACCCTTCACAACACAACATCTACCCTTCAAACATGTTAAAAATTCCCTGTCAACATGTTTTATATAATATAGCCTATTCATTCTAGTAGAAGCTGACCCTCCCTCCCCCCTCCGATAATTCCACCACTGCCTCTGCGCTACATTGTTCCATGATAAAACTCACCAGTAAGGTCAACTAATTGTAGGGTTACCATAATTTATTGAGGCCATATCCGGACAGAGGTCTTTCCGGGGTGGCTGGGGGGGGGGTATGGAATACCCCCCAGGAAAGTGAGGGGGTCCGGCCCTCCCCCCGGATTTTTTTTTTTAAAATTAGGTACTGAAATCTGCGTTTTTAGCTATCCTGATTACGTGAAAAATGTTATCAAACTTAGCTTGATTTATAAGCTTTTTAAATTATAAAATAAGTATTATGGGGTTAATAAATTACAAATTTATTATAATTAAGCCTTTTTAATAAACTATAATTTGAATTCCATGAAATATTTACATACAATAAATAACATATGTGTTCATATTATATTCTGAACTTTTCAAGTACTTTATTCATGCTCCAACTTTTGATTACAATGTGCTGGGTCCAGAGACAGGTTCTTCAATTTTCATTGATTCATACGTTTCAGATGAAATGACCTTCCTCAGAAAAGACTTGTCATTTTTGATGTGGTCGTGGAATTTCTAAGCATGTCATAACAGAATTTGCTTTAATATAAAGAAGATCTCTTACAACTGACAGATATAACTTTCTCCTTCAGCCGTCCAAACAGACCCCATCATTGAAAAAAATACGCTCAGCTGGACCAACCTAAGGTGCGGCGCGGAGTAAAATTCCCCAATTTGACCACGTTTTCGGTTCATATTAGTAGAAATCCGGACATTTCTCAGATCCGGACGCCAAACCGGACACGTGTTCCATATCCGGACTGTCCGGACGAAATCCGGACGTATGGTAACCCTAACTAATTGTGACTGTACCACTGAGGTCGGAAAAGCCTTACATTCTTTTAAACTCCAAGCCAGCAAGTTGTCCAGCTCTGGGGTTTTCTATTAAATATAAACAATATAAGAATCTAAAAAAATTACTTTTCTTTCTTAATTTCTTTCATATTTAGTACTGCTCTGTCTGAAAACATTAGGCTACGCTCATCGTTTCAAGTCCGGCCTTTACAAATAATAACAAGAGAAAATGAAAGCTTTATAAGTAAATACAAATAATGAATTTGTGAATATGTGCATTACCCGTTGTGAGCTACTATTTTTATGTAATGATTATAAAAGTGATATAAAATGCATGATGAGATTAAAAACAGGAAAACAAAAAAAATCCCTCAAAAATGTTGCAAAAAAAAAAAACGCCAAAAAAATGCAAAATATTCACAATAAAAGAAATGCTTTCGATATCAGAGTGTCATAAAATGTGTATGTATACAAATTAGTATTGCGAGTGACTTCACATAATAAAATATGCAATGTCATTAACTCCCGGGCCCTGGTTATTACTATTACCATATTATTATTATTATTATTATTATTATTTAGGATTTTGATATTTTTCCATTCTAAAATGATTACAATGATTGACGTATGAATCTGCTTGAAGAAAAGAATGTAACCATTGTGACTGTCAGATACTGTCCTCACTCCTCATAACGTGGGTCAAGTCCAACGCTGAGGAAATGATCTACACTCTACGGTGTGTCTGTCGATAGTTTTATATCCAGTGGTACTCATTGAGGGTGGATTGGTAAGGGGGTAGGGTTGATAAGGTGGGTTTTACCACCAATTTCTTCTTCACCCCTCTCCCCTTGAAATGTGCCTTCCTCCAGTTTTTTTAACTACACTCTAATATACTCGTTTGAAGCTGAAAGAGGGTTTTCATCTAACTTCAGATAGATTCTATAACAATCTATCATTATTTTTAAATGCTTAAGCCCACCCCAAGTAGCTTTTAGTGGCATTACGTTTTCAAAAATTTTCTATTGGTTTGGGGTCAAGCCTCTAAAAGCTCCTCAAATATATATATTTTACAAACTACCTCGCCCGACACTAATAAAATTTCGCAACACTCTTGGTAGTCATCACAATAGTATTTTTTTTTTCATTGCGACTTACTACCCGTTTGAGTTATACACATGCATTAATTACCCTAATGCACTAGGAATGAGGATGGTGACATTTTAGATTTAGTGTACCCACATTTGCGTAGATTGAGAGTGGTGAACCATTTTAGGAAAAAATACCCTTATTACACCCGACAGGGATTTAAACCTACCACCAGCAATCCAGTTTAATAGTGTGTGTTATCCACCTTATTCAACTGACATGCTGAAAACGGGGAGATTACGGTTCGATTCAGGTCGGGTGCACTCAGATGATTTTTGCTAAATAGTTTTACGTTCTCATTTCACGAAAATACAGATGCACCTCCTCTTAATTTAACCTTCCTGATGCCTAACACATTAAAGTAATTAGTACATAAGCGTACAGCCCGAACGGGTAGTAAGACCGGGCGCTAAAAATAAATAAATACAAATTGCGTGTTTGGAATCGTTTTAAGGAAAAAAACACCCTCAGTACACTCTACCGGGATATGAACCCCAATCTCATCTTCAAAAATCCAGTCTAATACGAGAAAATCGAATGAAAAATGTTTACTTACACTAGGTAAGAAATATTAAAAAAAACTATACTGCGACTATTTGAGTTCAACCTAAAATTAAAGCCGAAGATTTCTGCAAAGTGATAAAAGCTTCCCCTTTCCCTTCCAAGAAACTTAACCTTAAACAACAGCTCGCTCCCCCTTCACTGACCATCAATCTTTCACCCCAAACTTGAAAGATATGACAACACCGCAACTTTAGCTTGGTGTGGGGTGAGCAGTCCTAGGTTCAATATTCTTTTATTTCTATTTCGTGCATTGGCGTCTCAAGACTGAAGACTCCAAGTGTGATAGTGTGCTTAGTGTGTTTAGGTGCAGCAAGATAAGATACAACCCGCTTCGAGAATTAGCTTTGAATTCACCAAATAGGCAACGTATACCTAGGTAGGTGAGTTTTATATATAGATATATACATAGTTTTTAACCCCCCATCTTACTACCCACTCACTTAACACGCTTATATATTAATTGCGCTAGTAGTTTTAGGGATTAGGAAGGCTAAATTTATAGGTGTACCCGAATTTGCAAGGAGGGAAGTGTAAACCATTTTGAAAATAAAAGCACCTTAAGTATACCAAACCGTGATTCGACCCTCGATTTCCCTGTCATCGTCAGTCTAGTCTACTGCGAGAGTAGCGCGTTAAACCAAGCGGCCCCCGGAGTGGGTAGTTGAAATATTTCGAATCAAATGTTGCGCCAAGGTTCAATTTTGATAAAACTGTTAATAGTAGGCCTACACGATTTCGGTGTTTACTGGAATTATAACAAAACTATTTTATATAGTCCTATACGTATCTGGAATTGTAAGCATAGTTAAGAGTTGACATTTTCCAATATTTATTCCAAATATCCACATATTTCGGCTGATCGTTTAACGCTTTAAATAATTTATTTAGATTTATTTTAATCAAATTCGAATGTAATGAGCGTTTTTTATTGTGATTTATCTGAATTGTGTACTTAGTGTGACATTTTTTGAAATGCTACGTACATTTTTAAGTGCATATATGACATATATATAATGACACATTATTATTATTATTCTTATCATCACCGTGTCTTAATACCCGTTCGGGTTGTACACACGCTAATGTGTAATGGTAGGGTGATTGTGAGATGAAATGGAGGACCCACAGTTTAACGTGGGATCTGAACCACGGTGGAGACCTGGCACTCCTCACATTCACAAGTTGTGATTAATACACGTCTTGTCAGAGGTGAAGGAAGGGTTAGGCAATCAGATAAATCTGTGCCGGGACCGAGGATTGAACCTCGGACCCTCAGCAAAGAAGTCTTGACACTTTACCCCTAGATCACCAGGTCACAAATGACACTATAAGAATGGACCTAAAAATAAAAATAATTAAAAATGGACAAATTATGAAAATATTAAGAAATGGTAGAAATGGTAGAAAATATTTTCAGCCCACAAAACATTAATGGATAGGCCATATGAAGAAATAATTTTTAAATACATTGTAATGAAAGCTTAATTTAATAATTTAAAAATATAAAGGCTGAACAGATATTCGTATCAAAGTTTTTACCAACTTAATAAATTTGGAACATTTTGAATTTATAAAGTGAATAATTAATATATTTAAGATAATTTTTTGTATTTTTTACATAAAACTGATATGAGCATAAACATTTTGTGGACTCCAAAATTTTAATCTACAAATAAATCTTCTAAACTTCTTCATATAATCTAGATGAGAAAAATATAATGAAGCAGTGCTCTTTATCGGTTACATATTGACAAATTAGAGCTAAATTAAATGACAGGCAATAAAAATATCGGTGCTCACACGGACTAAACTTCAAAACTCGTCTAGTCTGGTTAGCCATTGGCGAGAAGGTCAAAGTTTGAACCCAACCAGATGTATAATAGAGTAGTTCCCTAATGGTTACCCACTCTTCCTTTGTGTGGGTTCATTTTACACTGTTTAAAAAATTAATTTTCCCACTACCTCTCAAAACCCGTTAGGGCTACACGTACATTTGTCACGATAATATAATAGGGATGAGGAAGGTATAATTTAGATTAAATGTACCCAAATGTAGGTGGAGAGTGAGAGGAAAACCATTTAGGGGGAAACCATTTAGGGGAAAACAATTTAGGGGAAAACCATTTAGGGGAAAACCATTTAGGGGGAAACCATTTAGGGGAAAACCATTTAGGGGAAAACATTTAGGGAAAACCATTTAGGGGAAAACCATTTAGGGGGAAACCATTTAGGGGAAAACCAACCTTAGTACATCCAGCTGGGATACGAATCCTTACCCTCTAATATTGGCAAACTAGACTAAATGAGCTAGACATTTAGACTGCATGCCTAACGGAGTGGTTAAAAGTGTAAGTAAATGCGAATAGCCGTGGATGGGTAGTAAGAAGCAGTTTAAAATAAATTTAAAATAGATTGCTAGTTTTTCTAAATAGTTTTACCTCAAATATAATATATTATGGTAAAATAAATGTTTAATTTCAAACAATGCCAGTAATTATTAAATTCTTCATTCAAATCTTCCAGAAATGATACTAATAAATCATATGAATAAATACAATAAAGATTTTTTTTCAAGGTTTTATTTTGAAACAAAATGGTGAATAAATCTTCACAATAATTTTAAATATGGATGCGGAAATAAACGCAAAGGAATGTTGCCTCTGAATGATTTTAACAAATATTATCGGATCAAGGCCGTAGTCGCGGGGGGGGGGGGTTTCGGGGTTCAAACCCCCCCCCCCCCGAAATTTTATGAACTAAATATATATAGCTTTATTTATGGTTCAAACAATATCAAAATTAAGGTACAAGTACATATAAGGGGGCTGTGTTACCATAAAAAGCACTTCAGAGAGTTTCCAGAGGTGTTTATTATTTAGAATTTTTTCTTGCCTTCGGCAGTGATGGTGTTATGCTACCATAAAAAACACTTTAGAGAGCTTCTAGAACAGTTTTTATTTAGAAATTTTTCTAGCCTCCGTCAATTGGGGATGGGTTTACCAACCCCCAATTGACGGAGGCTAGAAATTATTGGCTGGCTACGGCCTTGTATAGGATTTAGAATTTTTGTTGTATTTAACAAAATTTACTATTAAAACAATCAAACTATACCAGTACCTATTTAATTTCACACGAGAAAGGTAATGTTTAAAAATAATAGAGTTATTATACAAAATTTGACCTGAACCATGAATTGCACTCCATACCTTTTGAACTGTCAGATAAAACAAATACCTGTAAATGAATTTACCCCAGGTTTAATTTATCTAACATAGCTCAGTACTATAATAAATAATATGTGGTTGTAAGTTTTTGTACACAGGTAGTCTTACATAATATTTATGACCTCTGTAAGGCATATCAAGTTAATATGATAAAAAATCTATTTGTAGAATAATAATAATAATAGGAATTTTAGCAAAAGTTAAACTTAAATGCGTTCAAAGTAAGCTTACCAATAATAATAATAAATACAGTGATGCCAGTGGGTCAATTTTATCATTTTCACTTTTCTTTTTGTTAGTGTCTTAAAAGTTTTTTTTAAGGAACTCACTTTTAGTTACATTTCTAAACAAATTTATTAGGCTTACTTACTTAACTTACTTACCTACCAGTTTTAAGGGTTTTTCAAGAGGAAGCTAATCATTTAATAATCTTATTCAGAAACATTGAATGTAAGTTTAAAATTTAGGAGCTGCATAATATAGCCCATCTCACCAGTCCTAGCCCTGACATTAATATGTATTTAAATTTCTAACCATGTATATATCATTACAATTTGAGGACCGCCTTTGTGGTCTAATGGTCAGAGTTTCTGGCTACTACGGACCCAGAGGTCCCGGGTTTGATTCCCGGCGCTTTCAGATTTTCTGGGAAGCAGTGTGTCTGGAACAGGTTAGACTCAGCCTAGTGTGGATAAATAAGGAGCTACTCGAATACAGTAATAGTGGATCCGGTATAGAAAGCCAAGTTTAATGGCTGGAGGCGTCGTTGTGCTGACAATTCACACCCTCTATCCATAAGAGCTGGCACTAATTTGCCAAACAGTATAGGCAGAGCCCTGCTTTTATGGTGAATAAAAAGGCCCAATTTCGTTTTTAAGTTTCCCAAAAGCGGTGAATAAGCGGTGAATTACAAAAATCCTATTTTTGCGACGAAATTATCGAATTAAGACAAAAGCGTTAAAAAAAAGTGGTTTTTACCAAACTTTCGTGATTAAGGTGACTTTGTTGGGTTAAAACTAGACTTCCAGGATAATGTTTGAAACAGGTAAACTAAACATATTGAAGTGAAAACCAAAAATTACATTTTGTTTGGACAAAACGGTAAAAAAAACACTAGTCCGCAAAAAAATGTGCTGTCAACTTATTAAAAAAGTAAGATTTAGCGGCAGCTGGTCCGGTAAAAGTATGTACAAGTCACAAAGACAAAATATTACACAAAAATCATCTTGTTACTTCACAAAAATTGTGACTATATTTTTAAATCTCAATTTAGGCTAGAAAAATACAAAATAACTACTCAACATCACCAAACTGCAACATGCCGAATGCCAAAAATCGCGACTAAATCGCGATTATTGCGGACATCGTTTAAAATCGCGAATATCGCGCTAAAACGCTGATTTCGCGAATTATCGCGACAATTCTGAGCATATATTTGCAATCAGGGTAACCTGAAATATGAACATCTGAAAGAAAAAAAATGCCATATCTAACATTCGCGAATTATCGCGATCTCCACAAACGCACGGCTCTGAGTATAGGTATAGCCTGAATGCGGGCTGACACCATGGAATTACTTTTATTACATTTTAAGTGGATGGTAATCATCATTATGGATAAATGAAAAAAAAGAGACTGTGGGAGGTGGGCCTCAAAATTTACTAAGATAGCATACGGTGAAGGAGAAATAATATATGTTAGAGAACCACTGTTCTTTAGGCACACATCTTCAAATACATCCCTTGGAGTAGTCCCATAACGTTCTTGGACAACGGTGGTTGAGGGTCCTCGGCCCCCCAAATCCCCCCTGCAACTTTTAGAGTACAGCATTCCTATTAATTTTCTCAAAATACGCCACTGCTTATCGACCAGATATAAATATTTATTTGCTAGATTAATATTTATACAGGAGTCATAAGACCTGCCCTTAAAGTGTTTATTGAGGGATGACACCCATACAATTTTATTTCAAAATAAACCTGTGTTAGTAAAAATGAATAAAATGGTTCCCCCACCCATACTTAAAAAAAGTTCCAAACACTATTGAAGGGGTCCCCAACCCTATGCCCGCCGAGCCTTTTGCGTCTGCCCGCCGGCTCCATGGCGCCAGCCGAACCTTTTTCGTCTGCCCGCCGGCTCCATGGCGCCAGCCGAACCTTTTTCGTCTGCCCGCCGGCTCCATGGCGCCAGCCGAGCCTTTTTCGTCTGCCCGCCGGATCCATGGCGCCCGCCGAGCCTTTTTCGTCTGCCCGCCGGATCCATGGCGCCAGCCGAGCCTTTTTCGTCTGCCCGCCGGCTCCATGGCGCCCGCCGAGCCTTTTTCGTCTGCCCGCCGGCTCCATGGCACCCGCCGAGCCTTTTTCGTCTGCCCGCCGGCTTCATGGCGCCAGCCGAACCTTTTCCGTCTGCCCGCCACTTTTTGACCACAACTGATAAGTTCTGTCACTTTTTCTACAAAAATCAAGTTTGTGCTTATCTCCAGGTATGCTGTTCTCAAGAAGTTGGTGATTGAAAGCCCCCCTTTCCCCTCTTTCCAACCCCTCCCTCTCATCCCTCTTTCTTTGCCGGCTCATTTTCAAAGTGTACTTTTACTCGGAACTACCATTCTAATAGTTTCAAGCTGAAAGGTTTAGCTTTTTTCTAATCTCAAAGACCTACCCACTTCCGTCATTCTCCCCACACTCACTAATACCATGCTAATACTTCCTATTTCCCTTGTTAATATCTTGGCATAGTTCTACCCAGATTTGTTGCCTGAATAAACACAGAATAAATATATATTTTAGAAATGTACCAAGCACCAAAATGGTGGTAGCTAAATATTTTCTTGCGTCTTTATTTTGGTCATGTTAAAACCATAAATAAGCAATATCTTTTATTTATTTTTTTGTCAAGTTGGAGGGGGTTGAACCCTCTTACCATTATGGCCCTTTGAGTATTACCCAAAACCCCATGTAACGTCACAATCGCTGTTGGAAATTTTACATGGCAGCTGACCTCTGAAGCCTGGCGGGAGTTAGTAAGTTTGCCTTGAAAATTAATTGGTGCCCGCCGCACTACCGTTAATTTTGAATGTGTTCTAAGTTACAAAAAGTTTGGGGACCTATGCTCTATTGTATTTCCTAAACGTCCACCCCCACCCCCCACTCCCCGCACTAGCTATGTCACGTGACCGATAGTCCCGCTGAGTGCCGCATGTTGTTTGATGGAATCAGGAACTGCACCGCTGTTTATAGCGACCTTTAGCCTTTTCCCTCATCCCGGGCCAAGTTGAAACTTTCCCGAAGCCTGGGGGAAAGTTGTCGAATCACGGGGCACATCCGTCATTTGTTGGATAAAAAAAACGCGTACTTATTTTTAATCATGCAACTCACTTAGCTTTCCACCTGTCACAAGATTCAAATTGTTGCTTTTAATTACGAGATTGATATGTATTTAAAAAAATTATATAATTTAATTCTTAAATAGCCAGGTATATTTATATAAATCAGTGGTTATTTGTCCACCTCGATGGTCGCGTGCTGTAAGATGGTCAATGATGGTTTGATAGGGGTTCGAGACCCAGCCGGGTGTAACAAGGGCAGTGTTTTTAAAGGCTTACCCTTAATCCCTACACGCAAATGCGTGTACATTATCTATAAGTTATACCTTTCTCATCCTTAATTCATATGTGTTGATACGTGGATAGCAGTAGAGGTAATCAGACGTGATAAAAAAGAAGTATTTTACAGTAATTAAATTAAATAGTTTAGCAGCTGCCTGTAACACAAACTTTGAAGGCTAAATTCATAATTTTTAACTATTTTATAAGAAATTAATTTTTGCGCACAAGCTCGCTTCAGTGGCCGCGCTACTCTCGCAGTAGACTAGACTGCCTTTTACTGGGAGATCGAGGTTCGTGTGCTGAGGGTGGATTTTAATAAATGATTTTTCCACTCGGCCTTCATGCAAATGCAGGTACATTTCATCTCGATATAACCTTGCTAATCTTTAAAATCATTAGCGTGATTAGTACATAAGCGTCAACACGAAATAGTAAGATGCGGTTCTAAAAATATTTGTGCACACGCACATACTTTATTATATTTTTAAGATATTGGTATAAAATTTAAAATAATTACGTTCATAAAATCATTTGTTATCAGATGTATAGTTTCAAAATTGAAAAAATTATATATTTTCTTGGTAGAGCTGTTAGGCTATGTATAGTAGTTTAGTTTTATTTTATTTTATTTTACAAATTTTTTTATTTACGCTTAGATTATTATTTTCACAAATCAATCGCAATAGTAAGACCAAAATATATTAAATTTATTTCAAACCTTGTTACGGTAGAAATACGGAACGCGATGAAAGGTCAGTTTTTTTTTTGCAGTTCTTACAGTAAAACCTTTTTTTGTTAAAAATAAATTAAATAATGTTTCAGTACAAACATAAAATTTAAATTTCTTCACATGTTGATATCAACATTTGTTGAATATCTGTCATGAGCATAATGGCATTAGATGAAAAAAAAATTTAATTGAAGAGCAAAAGTTGTCATTAAATTCTAGGACAGCCTTGACATAATATATTTAACAACTGTTAAATAAACATGTAAGTTTTAATATATAAACAAAAACACTGACCTTTTATCGCGTTACATGCATTTCCACCTTAGTGGGGAAGAACGTTCAACCAACGTTTTGATTGCCAATTGTTCATAAGTACTAATGAATACAAGTCTTAAAATGAAGCTAACGAGCCTTCAAAGCTAAGAAAAGTTAATAAAACATTTCGTTTAAGGTAAAAAAAAAGAGTTAAAGATTGATGGTGCAAATGCTAAACAATGTAAGGAAATAGTTCCTTACTAACAAACAGCTCACATTTACCTGAAGAGACTGTACCATTTAATAACAACACGACAGTCATTTTGAAACGTTGGAAAGCTAGCATTTTATACGGGCAAGTTGGATATTTCACTTCAAGTTCTATTGAAACCAGTAACAATCTTTTCTGATTGCATAACCTAACAATACACTGCATCTTGTAGGCCTATCTTTAAAAAATGCAAATCAAGGGTAATTAGGAAACAATAAGCTTTTATTACGCCCATATACGCTATGGATCAAGAGGAAGGGGTAGGCCATGTAGGACGTGGCTAAATTTGGTAGATGAATGTGTGAAAAAAGAAACATTGAAAGATTAAAAAATAAAAGAACATGTATGACTCGGTTTATGGATATTGAAACGAAGTGTGGAGAATGTGCGTGTAAAGTCTGTTCACCGTAGGAATTGTTTTCTGAAAGGCCTTTTTCCCTAATAGAAAGCTATTATATAGTAGGATATTGGTAGGAAAAAAGACCTTTCAGAGAGTAATTCCTACCGTGAATGGGGTATATGTGTGTGTATGTTTTGTGTGTATGTGTATGTATATGTGTGTATGTGTGCATGTGTGTATGTATGTATGTGTGTGTGGGTGTGTACGCTAGCGTTGGCCTTGTGTCTTGTATGGATCAGTTTGGTATAAAATTCCATGGTTCGAATCCAAAAGCTATCGATAAGATAGGTTAAAAAAATCTAAAAAACTTGACTTTAAGCTCCTATATAGGAATATTAGATCTATAATAAAGTACAGTACGTTCATGTTATTTTATACATTGGCTAAGCTTTTTTTTTAGCACTACTTATTTCCTGTTCAAGCTATACGCATATGTACTAATTACGCTAATTAATTAGGTATGAGGAAGGTTGAATTTAGAGGAGGAATACCCACATTTGCGTAGAGTGAAAGTGGAAAATCAAATAGAAAACCACCCTCTGTACACCCAACTGGGATTCAAACCCCAATCAACCTGTCTTTGGTAGTCCAATCCAGTGATATTTACCTGGGTACACGCACCCCTGGGTGCACGTACCTTAGGGTACGAGGAGGCATCTTAAGGGGTACGTAAAATCT
The DNA here is from genome assembly GCA_033556935.1 of Timema podura. Taxonomy (NCBI): domain Eukaryota; kingdom Metazoa; phylum Arthropoda; class Insecta; order Phasmatodea; family Timematidae; genus Timema; species Timema podura. Next base: position 81,559,872 of record JAVRXN010000011.1, read on the forward strand.
TACATAGATATTTTTTATAATGATATATAATATATACATAATATATTTCTAGTTTAAAAATTATTATTAATGCATTATTTTGGATGCTATATATTCTAGACGTAGATTACAGAATGTGTATGGTTTGCGGTATGAACCAATATTTTTGGTGGTATGAAGATAAATTATACCGGGGGATACGCTAACAAAAAAGTTTGAATAACATTGGTCTAACCTGTTGTAAAATGACGTTCTTAGACCGTGTGGCAGCTGGATGGGTCACTCGTTCAATAAGTGACGTACTATCGAGGTTCGGGTTTCGAATCTCATTCAGGTGTAGTGAGGATGGTTTTTCATAATTAGTTTCTCACCCCTCTTAGCACAAATTCGCTTACATTTCTGGGATATTATACCTTTCTCATCCATAATCCACCAACGTAATTAATAATAGTACCGCGCACCTGGCCTACATAATTCGTATCCCAGTACTGAAAAGATTATACAGTACTAATGTACCGTTGTCCAGGGGACGCCCAAATGTTACTAATCGTACATCCTTTTTGTGGAGGCTTTTTCCATGTCCGTATGAGAGTATGGAACCAGTGGAAACACTCATAACTGAAGATTAATTAACTAACCCATGATGACTTTTGGGGTAATTCTCCTTTCGGGAAAAATACTAAGGAACCAGCTGGGAATCGAACCTGGGACCCCTAGGCTAGTAGCCAGTTGCATTAACCACTACTCCACAAGGCCGGTTAACGTGATTAATGTATGTGTATATTCCAGACGGGTAGTAAGACTGGATAGAAATAAAACAGCATCAAATAAACCCTAAGTATGGTATTCTACCTTCAATAATAGCTCTCACAGGGTTGTATTGTGTGGGATTTTAAAATGATAATAAAATATGGAAATGTTCTCTCACGCAAACTGCTGGTTCAAATGGAACAAAGTCCCTTGCAAGGGTTTTGTATACCGCCCGCCTCACAGCTGTGATCGATAAGTTGCATACCACACTGAACCGCTGTCAACCTAGACTGGCAACAAACAAAGTTGAACATTTGGGGCGAGAACTGACATTCTTGTTGGAGTGTTAGGGGGTTGTGGGGGAGGAATTATTTATATTACGCTTATATGAACGTTGTAGAACCAAAATACAAGTATTTCTATGGATATTGTAAAGTTGATTTTGGACTGAACCACTTCCCCCAATCTATATTAAATTTTGTTTTAACTAATTTAAAACTATTGTCATTGTTTATAAAAAAAAGACACATTTAAGATAAGTTGGGAATGATGTAAGCATCTTTTTATTACAAACAAATTTTGAAAATAAATAAATATTTATTTAGTAGATACAGCCTACCTACGGTAGGAGAGTTGGTTACTGACAGCTAGGAAAAGTTACCATGTATTCATTCGCCAAACCATACGATTGCAAAACAATATTTGAATGGTTCATTTTGGCAGTCAAAACTTTAGCAACAAACCATTTGTTTTAAATTATTCCTTTCTTTAAACTGTTATTTAAACACACACTTATAAAAAAATAACGTGTTTTTTTTTGTGGAAGCGGCGTCTGTGGTTTACTTAAAAATACTTTTCTTCAAGCTAGGGCTTCTAAAAGGCTGCTTTCTCTTCACAAATTAAGATGGCGAACCAGAATGAAACAAGGGTGGTCGATGACGTCATACAGTCTTCAGCTGTGTTCACGTTCACGTTTACAAAAATATATGTCCCATGTCGATTGGGATATGATGTAAAACACCCAGAAGGTATCTGAAAATACCTTTCTGGAAAAATGTGTAGGTCCTTAAGCTCTCACTCATAGAAATATCCGTGTGCTGATATAATCAGTGGGTTCAGAGAGTGCGTGCTAAATACCTCTAATAAATAAAATAAAGAAAATACCACCAAGGCAGCACACATATGTGTATGCAGTATCATGTGATGTCAAGAAAATAGAAAGGTGGCGCCACTTAGAGTAATATGATTACGTAATTGCTTACATCACCCAGGACTCGTCAATTATATTTTAATAATAATAGTATTATTATTAGCACCGCGTCTTACTACCCGTTCGGTTTATACGCACTTACGACAGTGTGTAATGTATGGTGATTGTGATATGAAATGTAGGAGCTACAGTTTAACGTGGGATCCGAACCACGGTGGAGGCCTGGCTTTTAATAATAAACAACCACACATACATATATTAAAGAAAAAAGTTGAGTAATAACGTTAATTGAATATTGGTATTTTAAAGGCTTATTTATTATTTAAAGTTCCGAAATGCGACCTGATTTTTAACAACTTTGTCTTCCAAATAACTTCGTGTGCTTAGTGCGCTGGCTCTGGTACTGAGTGACGTCACAAGCTCAGCCAATCAGATGTATTTCTCCTTCTGACGCTACCTTCTATTCTCTGTACATTGCTGGCTTGGGTACTGAGTGACGTCACAAACTCAGCCAATAAAATGTTTGTTTTTATTTAGCACCCGCATTTGCATGGAGGGATTGTGGAAAACCATTTAGGAAAGAAACCACCCCCAGTTCACCCGGCCGAGATTCTAACCTCGATCTCCCCACCCTTGGCACTCTAGCTAAACACGAAACTAGCGCGTTAGCTAACTACGGCACTGAGAATAGTAACCAGTCAGATGTATTTATCCCTCTCCTTACCTTCTATTCTCTTTACAGTGGTATCTTGGAACATCATTAAATTAAGGTAAGCAGAGTTTGTTAAAACTGTACCTTTGATATGTTCCCCCCTCTCCCCCTTGGTTTAAATTTTTACCAATGTACATAAGCTCTTGAGTACACATCTCACATGGGAATGAATATATGTTCGTTGATATCTGGCTAGATTTATCTGATTGACAAACCCTTCCTTCACCTCTGACAAGACGTGTATTAATCACAACTTGTGAATGTGTGGAATGCCAGGCCTCCACCGTGGTTCGGATTCCACGTAAAACTGTAGGTCCTCCATTACATCTCACGATCACCCTTCCATTGCACATTAGCTTTAGTTCGTATAACCCGAACGGGTGGTAAGACGCGGTGCTAGTAATAATAATAGTAATAATAATAATAATATATATCTGGCTAATGAGTGCTCAGCTGAGAGTTAAGAACAATTTATTCACGGGTACAACTTAAACAAGTTCTAGTTACTCTGTCAGGAAGTCATGTAGTGACATTGGTGTTATATACCAATCCACTTTTGCTAGTAATTCACCTGCAATTTCCTCCTTTTAGCTCATTTTATTTAATGATATTTTAACTAAAAGTAATTTTAATTAAAACACTCAAACCCACATTTTTAATTCAGTAGCTCGTCTGACCAGATATTTGCTTTCAATGGGTCAAAGTCATCTCGCAACGTCTGACCGTATGACAGCTGTCAGCGCGTGAAAATGAGCTCAGAGCATCTGACCACGTAACAGATGTCAGCGCGTGAAAATCGGCTCAGAACATCTGACCATATAAGTTGTCAGCACGTGAAATTCAGCTCAAAGCATCTGACCATATAACAGCTGTCAGCACACAAAAATTAGCTCAGGGCATTTGGCCATATAGCAGCTATCACTGCATGACCGTTAGCTCTTATCCAGCCTGTATGAACTAGAGTCAGCTCTCATCCAGCCTGTATAAACCAGAGTCAGCTCTCATCCAGCCTGTATAAACCAGAGTCAGCTCTCATCCAGCCTGTATAAACCAGAGTCAGCTCTAATCCAGCCTGTATAAACCAGAATCAGCTCTCATCCAGCCTGTATAAACCAGAATCAGCTCTCATCCAGCCTGTATAAACCAGAGTCAGCTCTAACCCAGCCTGTATAAACCAGAATCAGCTCTTATCCAGCCTGTATAAACCAGAATCAGCTCTCATCCAGCCTGTATAAACCAGAATCAGCTCTAATCCAGCCTGTATAAACCAGAGTCAGCTCTAATCCAGCCTGTATAAACCAGAGTCAGCTCTAATCCAGCCTGTATAAACCAGAATCAGCTCTCATCCAGCCTGTATAAACCAGAATCAGCTCTCAGCCAGCCTGTATAAACCAGAGTCAGCTCTCATCCAGCCTGTATAAACCAGAGTCAGCTCTCATCCAGCCTGTATAAACCAGAGTCAGCTCTCATCCAGCCTGTATAAACCAGAGTCAGCTCTAATCCAGCCTGTATAAACCAGAATCAGCTCTCATCCAGCCTGTATAAACCAGAATCAGCTCTCATCCAGCCTGTATAAACCAGAGTCAGCTCTAATCCAGCCTGTATAAACCAGAATCAGCTCTTATCCAGCCTGTATAAACCAGAATCAGCTCTCATCCAGCCTGTATAAACCAGAATCAGCTCTAATCCAGCCTGTATAAACCAGAGTCAGCTCTAATCCAGCCTGTATAAACCAGAGTCAGCTCTAATCCAGCCTGTATAAACCAGAATCAGCTCTCATCCAGCCTGTATAAACCAGAATCAGCTCTCATCCAGCCTGTAAAAAACCAGAATCAGCTCTAATCCAGCACGTATAAACCAGAGTCAGCTCTCATCCAGCCTGTATAAACCAGAGTCAGCTCTCATCCAGTCTGTATAAACCAGATCAGCTCTAATCCAGCCTGTATAACCAGAAACAGCTCTCATCCAGCCTGTGTAAACCAGAATCAGCTCTCATCCAGCCTGTATAAACCAGAGTCAGCTCTAATCCAGCCTGTATAAACCAGAATCAGCTCTTATCCAGCCTGTATAAACCAGTCTAAGCTCGAAGTGCTTGAGGGCATGTTCAACCATTAGGTTGGGGCACTCAGCCAAGAGAGCTGTTCTCCTGGGAGTGAGTGACCGTCCTTGGAAGGCAAGCAAGGCCTTTATAGTCTACTACAAGGAAGAAGAGCAGAGTCTTCTTGCCACTTTGGTGGAGCATGGCAGTGACACAGTCTTCTGCCCTCTCGGGACTCTTTTGGGTCAAAAGGAGGAGGGTGGGATTGGAATAATCAGTTCTAGCTGGGAACAAGTCATAGTTTATAGTGGTAATATTTAAGATAGGATAACATAGTAAGAAGTTCTCTGTACTGCTTTGCAGAAAAAAAAAATTTAAGATAGGATAATAGAGAAAGAAGTTCTCAATACTGCTTTGCAGAAAATTAAACTATCTAGCTTAAGAGAAGAGGATGAGGGGAATACATCAAGCTAGTATTGCATATAAAAGATATTAACAGTAATCGTGATAAGCAGATTCAGTTTCAAGGAAATAAGGGGTCTATTGAACGTCAAGCCAGCACCAATCCTCAGGAGACCAGAAAGGGCATTCTGACAGCAATACCAGAACTAGTCCCTCAGGAGACCAGAAAGGGCATTCTGACAGCAATACCAGAAGTAATCCTCAGAAGACCAGAAAGGGCATTCTGACAGAAATACCAGAACTAGTCCTCAAGAGATAAGAAAGGGCATTATGACAGCAATACCAGAACTAGTCCTCAGGAGACGAGAAAGGCATGCTGACAGTAATACTAGAAGTATTCCTCAGGAGACCAGAAAGGCACTCTGACAGCAATACCAGAATAGATCCTCAGGAGACCAGAAAGGGCATTCTGACAGCAATACCAGAAGAGGTCCTCAGGAGACCAGAAAGGGCATTCTGACAGCAATACCAGAACTAGTCCCTCAGGAGACCAGAAAGGGCATTATGACAGCAATACCAGAACTAGTCCTCAGAAGACCAGAAAGGGCATTCTGACAGCAATAGCAGAACTAGTCAGGAGACCAGAAAGGGCATTATGACAGCAATACCAGAACTAGTCCTCAGGAGACAAGAAAGGGCACTCTGACAGTAATATTAGCACCATTACACAGGGGATAATGCTGAACCTCGCCCCGAGGCTGGCGGAATGACGCGGATGGACTGGCGGGACCTTGCCTGGAGCTACCAGACGCTCCCTCCCCCACTTTCCCACAACTGGGTCAAGGGTCCTTCCTGGAACTCAGCAAGGCCACCCACTCGCAGCGCCCTCAGTTCCTTGTTATGGACGACGATTCTCGAGGAACGCCTTGAGGGCTTCCTATGGCCACACCAATCCTCCGAGTGAACTTATTCCACGGCATGTATACATGTTCCTATATCCATCCGCGGTTGAGACCAATGGGTCGGAGAGCTGATACTTCAAGAGCTTCGTTGCTAAGCGCTCTCCAAACATATATTTTGAATCGATTTACTATAGGAATTTTGGAAAAAGTTCACTTTTCGAGAAGTGGTCACTAATAAACTAACTTAAACTTTAGATATAAGTTAGATGTTATTATTTAAATAATTCAAGAAATTATGTTTCAAAATTAAGTCTTTATAAAGAATAATAATAAAAAGAAGTATTGTGATACTGGAAAAAACTCGATTTTTTAAAAATATAATCTTGGAATACCAACTGTAACAAAGTCATTACATTTAAAAAAATACTTCAACCCTTAATTTTTCATTTAAAAGAGTCAAACAGTCAAAATAGCATTGATAACAAATTAAGAGGTCAGGTAAGGGTCAGTGAGGAACTGGATACCATATAAGTATCGGTGACGCTCTTGTTGCCTACTTGTGACGTCACGGCAAGTCAAGATAGGATTCCCCATGTTAATTACTTCATTCTACTAGGCGAGTCCTATAAGATATAACGTAAAATCGGAAACCATAAGTTCTTAAATGATTCTAAAAATAGTCCTTTATTGTCAGAATTTTTTTTTATCATGAACGAGTTTTTTTTTGTGAACGTAATTTTTTTTATAAATCCTTTATACAACTTAGGCTTTTTGACTTGCTCACAAAAACGTCCTGTAGGAGTCTTCCTTCCAGGATGTAGACTAAAAAAGTCTGTGGAAGCATATATCTATCTAGAATAGGAAACTAGAAAAAAGTAATTTTAAAAACAAGTCAATGTTTTCAAGGCGCCAATAGTACAGTGGGTGTGTAAATTTGTCAGAGGAAGAGGGGGAATCCTATCATCACACAGACAAAAAGGCCTCGCAGGGTAAACTCATTTTATTCTCTCTTTTTCTACCTGGTACGCTGGTGCCTAGGTGTGTTATTTCTTAGAGCGTTTAGGTGAGCGAGGTTAAGATGCAACCCGTTTTGCAAAATTGCTTCGAAATCTCCAAGTAGGCAGCGTCGTTAAATTATGGTATGACTCACCCAGAATCACCGTACCCACGGCCAGGCTCAGCGTCACGCTGCTGAACGTCGTGAACCGCTGAAACACAAAGACATAACCTCGAGTTAAAACAAATAAGAATATAACTCCAGTTATTGTGTCCTCCCATGTGGACTGGGCCTTGATTTCTCTTTCGATTGGTGTTTATTTTAGTTTGTATGTCTTAACACAAAGGTCACTTAGCTTAAGCCGTGGGACAAGGATGAAAATAGTAGGGGAAATAAATGTACCTACATTTGCGTGTATAGAGAACGGAAACTCTCCTATGATAAAATAAAATTACTGAAATTATAACATTCATCTCCCCATCACTATCGATTCAGTCTATTACCAGACATACATCATATACTGCGTGACCACCAGTTCTAGAAGACCTCCCTTTTATATCTAAAAACCTAAAAATATTATAATAATAAATATTATTTTGTATTTATGGGACCTGTTACTCCAATCTTAAAATTCCGACCGAGATTTAAACTATGATTTCCCCCGTCATTGGCCGTCTAGTCTATAGCAAAACTATGTTAAATGCGAATGAATTAATGCTAAAGACCTAATGCTTTTAGTATGGACAGTAATGTAGGACTGTGACGTACATATCCAGGACATCAATAGGTGCCAACCTAGACATTCAATGTTTTCTGATTGAGTAGTATAATATATAATTAACACTGTGAAGTGTCTATCCAGCCACCACTATACTATATTAATTGATACAGTTGGGAGATGGGTGCCAAACTAGACACTCAATGTTTTCTGATTGAGTAATATAATATATAATTAACACTGTGAAGTGTCTATCCAGCCACCACTATACTATATTAAATGATACAGTTGGGAGATGGGTGCCAAACTAGACACTCAATGTTTTTCTGATTGAGTAATATAATATATAATTAACACTGTGAAGTGTCTATCCAGCCACCACTATACTATATTAAATGATACAGTTGGGAGATGGGTGCCAAACTAGACACTCAATGTTTTCTGATTGAGTAATATAATATATAATTAATACTGTGAAGTGTCTATCCAGCCACCACTATACTATATTAATTGAGACATCTGGAAGATGGGTGCCAAACTAGACACTTAATGTTTTCTGATTGAGTAGTAGAGGGTGTGAAGTGTGTCACGAGGTCAGTTCGGAGAGAATCTTTTAGCCAGGGAGGCTGTTTCTGGACCAACTCTTGCTATCATCACCAACACACGTGACAAGTGAAGAGAGCCTCTCTATCTCTAGCTATGGTAAGGCTTCTGTGCACCTGATAATAATATGTTTTAAAGATCTAGGATTCAGACCGTCGAGGAAATCGACACGTTTTAAAGAAAATATCGCTCGACGAATATCAACGTCAGCTCATGTGATATGAAGTTCACCTCTCGGCAAGGCCGTAGCCAGACAATAATTTCAGGGGGGGTTTGGTGGGTATATCCCCCAATTGCCGGAAGCCAGAAAAAATGCTAAAGGATAAACAGTTCTAGAAGCTATCTGAAGTGTTTTTTATGGCAACATTACTCCCTAACTGCCGAAGGATAAGACAATTTCTAACTATTAAACATCTTTAGAAGCTCTATGAAGTGCTTTTTAGGGTAACACAGCCCCCTAATTTGTACTTGTATCTTAATTGTGATGTTGTTTGAACCATAAATAAAGCCATATATATTTTGTTCATAGAATTTCGGAGGGGGTTTGAACCCCCAAAACCCTCCCTTGGCTACGGCCTTGCCTCTCGGCACACTTATATGTACTGATGTACTGCCGAGTTTATTGATTGGTACCGCACCGCTCCCTTATCCCGGGATCACGATCATCTTAACGTAACTTTCACTTAGTTAACTTAACGTATGTATGATCACGATTCACGTAACTTAACGTAACAACTCGAGACAAACATCTTCAGTCTCAAGTATGATCTGTGATTTGTACTAGTTGTATAGTGATGATCTGTGAATGTTTACAGTTTTCAATCGATATAATAAATATATATTACAAAACTGTTTTGATAAATTTAGCTTTCCTATTATAGTTTAATTATTTCGTTTCAATATCTGATCACTAGGACTTACGCTAAAGAGTAAACATTGGTCATAATACCAACAAATGAATTACTAAATAGCCCTGTTGACGTCATTCGCATAATGATTGGCTGGCTAGATCACGTGATACCCTTCAAGTAACGTTCACTTAAAGTAAAAGACCTCCCAAGACATCTCTTACGTTAAGTTAACTGCATCGTGATCGCCTCAATTTAAACATACGAGGAGGTCCTTTACGTTAAGTTACGTTAAGTTAACTTTAAGTTAACGTTAAGTTGATCGTGATCCCGGCATTACGGGGAAGGCAAGAAACTGTGCATATAGCAGACAGAAGGGTGAAAGAATCTCGGAGAGTAATTGGATGTGTGTGGATTATTGCGAAGAATGAAGAAGTATCGAAAGAGGCAGGAATGGCAGTATATAAAACATGGTGGCTACAGACAGGGAAAACAGGGAAAACCTGGAAAAGTCAGGGAATTTTTGAATGACAGGGAAAACAGGGAAATGTCAGGAAATTTAATTAAAAATAAGTAAAAGTCAGGGAATTTAAAAAATGTCTAAAAATCCCATTAATTTTGAAACTAAACACTAAAAAAAAGTTAATAATACTTAATAAAATAACATTTTAATTTTTAAAATAACTGATAAAACTGTTTATGCTTAGTAAATACAAACTTTTTTAATAAGTGATCAATAATAAATAAAACAAGTCATCATCCACCATTAAAACTGGAAAAAAAGTAGTCAGGGAAAATTGAAAAATGTTGCCTGGAAAACCTGGAAAAGTCAGGAATTTTGTAAAATTTGTTTTGTAGCCACCCTGATAAAAGTGTTTTAACGCAAACATTGTTTTACAGATGTGAAGTGTAGTTTTGTCAAGAGAAACACTAAAGCAAGGTGAATGTGGTTGGAATGAGATATTTAAGTTATATATATGGAAAAACTCATATGGATAGAGTCAGTAATGAATGGGTGCTGAAGGAGTGCGGTCGGAAGGGAATCCAGTAGGTCAATATGAAAAGAAGCGTCTTACGTTGGTTTGGGCATTTTGAGAGGATGAGTGTGGATCGAGTGACAAAGCAAATATATGAAGGTAGAGTGGATGGATGTAAGAAGTGGCTAAATGTTGTAGACGAATGTGTGAAAAAGAGACACATTGAGAGTTTTAGGAATAAAAGAGCATGTATGACTGGGTGTATGCGAAGGGAGTATGCTAGGATGGAGAAGTGTGGAGAAAGTTAGTGAGGATGGATTAAGTACGGAATTGGTGTTTTTTATTGATTCATTGGTAATGGATATAAAGATAACTTCATTCTAATGAGTTACTTTATCTTACCATTTCTTTTATCAGAATAGTGAATAATGTATTTTTTAATTCTAGATTAAAACTTAATTGGTAATATAAAAACATATTTTTGTGTTCACGTGTCTTATTATAATTTATTGTTTCAATTTTACCTTGTAAGAAAAAAGGATTAAAATGGTAGAGTTTAGAGTGAATGTATCTGCATTTACGTAGATGAAGAGTGGATAGACAATTTTAACAAATACATATTGACTAGACTCGAGCAGACCTCAAACTCTTGTTATCATTAAATTATCGAATATCACTCATATAAAAAAAAAAAATCAATAATCTTAAATATATGAGTATTTTTTATCTTTGGATTAAAGAAATATTTTATGACCCCTCGGTGGCGTAGTTGGCTAACGCGCCAGTCGTGTTGAGTCAGACGCCGAGGACGGGGAGATCGAGGTTCGAATCTCGGTCGGGTGAACTGGGTGTGGTTTTTCCTAAATGTTTTCCACTCTCTTCCACGCAATGCGGGTTCACTTCTCTAAATTCAACTTCCTAATTCCTAATCCATTAGTGTAATTAGTACTTAGCGTATAACCCGAACGGGTAGTAAGACGCGGTGCTAAAAAAAAAAATATATATATATTTTATGACAGTTTCTTGATCATTAGTTGACACAAGTAATCTGTTCATACGTGTCATTGATAAGCTGTTCAGAGTACTGATCTTAAGAGCGTGTGAAATAACCATTACCTACCTTTACACAACATTACTGTAAGTTTATAATTATAGCCTTCACAAATCTTCTACATGATTAGTCCTATACTACTTATTCATAATCTGCTCAGGTGGCCGCGTGGTCCAACGCGCTACTCTCGTTAAATACTAGACTGCTGAAGACGGAGCAATCGGGTTCAATTCGGTCGAACTCTGAAGTATTTTCATAAATGGGTATCCACTCTCTTCCACGCAAATGAAGGTGCACTTTTTCAACTAAACCGTCCTAATTCCTAAACCATTAGTGTAATTCATATGCGTGAAACCCGAACGAGTAGTAAGACGTGGTGCTAAGAAAAAATAACAATATAAACATTGCTTGGAGTTAAGTTGATTAGTATTCTAACTATAGGCCTACATTTTGAGTATACAATATTCCCAAAATTACTTTAAATCTACAAACCTTACATCATCATTATAGATCCACTAAAGTCAAATGCCACTTTAAGAAAAATGCACACTTTATAGTACCCGTCTAATCTAGTTATTTTAAATCTGACATTCCCAAATGAAAAATCCAAAAAGATTTAATATATTTTTGACTGAATATTACTCTAACAAATATCTCTCCTTATCAAATGAGATTAACAAATCCACAAATTTATACACATGTGTAGAAATTATTATATATATATATATCTTATAGCAAAAGTAACATTTTTTTTAGCACCGTGTATTACTACCCGTTTGGTTATATGCTCATGCACTAATCAAGTTAATGGTATTTGGGATTAAGAAGGTTATATTAATATGAAGTGTACCCGCATTTGCTTGGGAAAACCATTTAGGAAAAACCACTTTCCGTGCACCCGACCGAGATTCGAAACCTCAACCTCCTTGTCATCGGCAGTTTAGTCTACGGCGAGAGTAGCGTATTAGACCACGCGGCCACCGAAGTGGTTGTAACAAAATTAAATCAGTTAGTAAGTATCTACATTCTAAAGCTAATGAATTTTTTTTATTTTATATTAGGAAAACAAGTTTTTATCAGAGATACTACCCGCTATGGAATACTTCTACAAGTTCGTCCTGAAGGCTCTGCTGCTGATTGGAGGGGTGGAAACCAACCCTGGGCCGAAGTGTGGGGTTCCTCTTCAGGTAAATATTAACTAATCTATTTATTAGCTTAGGAAACTAGTTATTTAGTAATTAGATATTTCTATTTAATATTAAATGCTCTATAATAAACCAATCGCAATTGTGAAATTTGATTTATTGTAAAAAAAAAGAAGGATATTTCATATTCCAACAAAATTTTAAAATGTAATTCTCAAAAAATATGTAGTTATATATATATATATATATATAAATTTATTATATATATAATAAATTAGTATAGTTCCACGATATTAATTTATTAACTAAGACAAAGGCTCGCGTGTTAGGCTACATCATAAATTATATTAGCATTCATGACATTGAAATATTTATTAAAATAATGACAGATATTTTGCAGATCTTGTTTGCATTCGGGGTTTACATATTAAAATTATATTTCATATCACTAGCAACATGCTTGATATTTGCTCTGCACTCGGTTTAGTATTTAGGGCCAGTTTCATAGTCAGACTTAGTACGCCTAAAGTGTGGCGCTATACTAAATACAAGACAAAACATACCTAAACTCGAATGGAATGAGCCAGTTTCACATTTGAAACGGGTCCAGTCCATTCTGGTCTAGGTAGGTATGTATAATCTTGTATTTAGTAAAACGCCGCACTTGAGGCGTACTAAGTCTGACTATGAAACTGGCCCTTAAACTTAAAACAATTTAGCATAGCGTTCAAATAAATACACCTCGTACATTAATACATCACTTTTTATACATGATAATAACATTGTAAAAATATCAAAATTAGTTTAATAATTCAAATAATCAAATATGAAATTCTCTTTTATAAGTTAAATAATTACTGGGATCTACCATTCCAGGAGTAAGGTGTCAAACCTCTGTTTTATAGGTCCGGGGTTCAAATCTCGGTCCCGGCACAGATTTATCTGATTACCAAACCCTTCCTACACCTTTGGCAAAGTTTGTGCTTTCACGCTTTGTAAATGTGAGGAATGTCAGGCCCTCACCGTGGTTCGGATCCCACGTTAAACTGTAGATCTCCTCTGATTTCCATCATCACTCTCGAGAATCATCCTACCATATGGGGAAAATGGAATTCGCCTTAATGGTGTCCCCAGCTCAGAAATGAATTCCTCCATACGCCAGGAGAGCAGTGGTAGGATAAGGTCGAATGGACATATTTAGAGTATAATAGCCCCACCCCTAGAAATAATGTATTTAGCACCACGTCTTACTACCCGCTCGCGTCATACGCTCAAGTAATAATTACGCTAATGGGTTAGAAATTGGGAAGGTTGAATTTAGAGGAAGTTAACCCGCACTTGCGTGGACGGAGAGTTTAAAACCATTCAGGAAAAACCACCCCCAGTTCACCCGACCGAGATTTGAGCCTTGATCTCCCTGTCCTCGGCAGTCTAGCTCAACAACTAGCGCGTTAGCCAACTACGCCACCGAGGTGGGTTAGAAATAATTACTACCTACTTATACACAAGATATATACTAACATAATATTGCTACCCGTCATTTTTATTGTGTTTTTACCAATGTATTTATTTTATGATGATTCATATTGAAATGCTATTATTGTTAATTTAAGGCAGGATAACACCCAGACCGTCTCGACGGCAAGAACCAAGGTGGCTACAAGAACAGATGCAACAAAACAGTTACAACAGCAAGATGCTTTTACAACAAGAACAGTTACAACAGCAAGAGATTTTGCAACAAGAACTGATCAAGAGCAGGGATTTACAACAGAGCAGATGCAACAAGAGCCTCTGCAGAAGAACAATCACAACAGCAAGAGCCCCTGCAACAAGAACTATACAAGAGCAAGAGCTTTACAACAAGAGCGATGAAACAGGAAGAAATACAAACCACTTCACCAGAATACAAGAAGACTGCCAACATTCACTACAGGATTTCAAAATATCAAAACAAAATATGTTTATATTTGTGATCATTTATTTCTTATTGGACTTGTTTCATGTTGTGTTGTATAGTCTTACCAAAGAATGAACCAGATCAAAACAACTGTGGATATTCATACAATTAACCAAAGCTCTCAAAAGAAGTCCAGCAAGCTTTACAACAACTGGGTGAGAGGCTCAATTTACCACCCAATTATACCAACAAAGGTGAAAAAAACTCTAGAGAAACTGCAGGAGGCTCAAACGATCTTACAGCAATCAAAACAAGAGAGTAAAAAACTAAAAGTAGAAATGAACAAAACATGAAACGTTGTCCTAATTGGTAGTAATTGTTACATTCCTTGCTGTCTTAGTTTCAGTATGTGTTGTGTTGGTGTTGAGAAAATTAAAACAAATTCTACACGTACTGCAGAAGGATCTATCAGCTTCAAACAATCGCAGCAACAAAAAATGAAACCCTACAACGACTGCAGGAGAGTCAAAAACGATTTCAACAATCACTGCAACAAACAAACGAAACGCTACAACATTTGAAGGAGGATCAAACCTCATTTCAATAATCACTGCAACTACGTAGACTGGTAAGTCTACAGATCACCTAATATTACTTTCAGAACCTACAAAACTCTTTGGGGAAAAGTCATAGTACGATATTAAGATACAAAGCAGATATACAGGACTAAATTCAACTGAAAGGCAACGTTTTACTTATACATGCAATTTTTAAAAATCTTAAAAAAAGGGTGGTTTGTCATCTTGTGGGGAATGTTTGCCAGTGTGGAAGGTTAGAAGTACTTTTTTTTTCACACACGTTTTAAAAGTCACAGCGCATTTGGTCAAAATACTTGGTCCAAGTTTGTCCTTTCCATGTGAACACGGATAGGCTTGTTTTAAACTTGATTCCTCAACCTTCAAACAGGCGGCTAACTATCGCGCATTTTCAGTTGGTAACTTGATCTTTTGTCATAAGGTCATGTATTGCTCCTGGTCTTGGTCTTTGAGGCTGAAAGTAGGTAAATAGATACTAACTTTGATTTGTCAAGTGAATACAAGCCTAATTCTGTGCGATGTAAATGGGAAGTGTAGAAAGATTACCTTGAATGGTTATAAAGACAGTTTATTATGATAAGTCCATGGTGTAGTCCATTAAGGTAAATGAACCGTACAGAATTCATCGAACATTCATTTACCCTAAAAGGTAATAGCTTAATTTGTATTATTCCACTATGATTAACTTATTATATAGAATCATAGTGTAGTCTGTCAGGGTTAGACTGCTACCTTTCGAGGTAGGCCGAATGTATATTATCGTTGACAAAAGAACATGATTTCATGTGTTCAGGTGTCAATTTTCAGCTAATTTGTTCGCAATATTGAGATTAACGTACGGCCAGGTTAACAGATACCTCGGTTATTGGAGTCTTGTTTAGTCGGGAAGTTCTACTGTATCTAAATTAACTGCCTCGAATTTCTCACTAATATGAATAAAGCAATCAACCTTGTAGTTCCTGATTTCAACACATTATCGCTATATATTGTGACTGTTTTTGACTGTGCCATCTAGTCGGCTGATGGTGAAGTTATCTCGACTTATGACATGTCACCAATCAGTGCTACCATCTCGTGGGAAGACGATGGAACTCGTCACAGTCTTTAAACTTCCACCCCCACCCTTCATATGCAGCAGTACATAGTATTTTCCTAACTTTCTGTTAAATTATAAATATAGTAGGCCTACCTTTATTTTACCCCAACTCCTATAACACAAAACTATACTTTCAGAGCTGATCATGCCTAAGCTATATACAAATGTCCTATTTTTCTTTATTATTTTACATCCATTACTGCTGTACACAGTAAAACAAGCAAGTAGCAATCGTACCTTGACTGTTTACACTATGGCCCTATCTTATAAGCTGTACCACAGTGGAATAATGCAAGTTAAGCTGGCTTTTTCGTGACGATGTAGGTTTCTTACGTGATTGACTGAAAATTTCTGTGAGATCGACCTGTGCTATAAGGTTGGAACCACAGCCCCAGGTAGGGTTCTACAACAAAATTTGACCAACAATGCTACTAATTGAGACCATCGCTTATCGACCCTTACTCCAGGCTGTTAGGTTGGGTCAAATCTGTTACTTGGTCTGGTTATTGGACTGTCGTCACATGAGAGGTGGAGCTTTCTATTTGCTTGTGAGCCAATGAATATTCCAGGAATTCTTATGTAGTATTGCTTTGAAGGACGGGGTATCCACATTTATACAGGAGGAAGATAGCTGGGCGCATTGGAGGTCTAAGTTTCATTGAAAAAAGGAAGGAACCTGTCGTAAGACAGAACACCTAATAATAATAATAGACAATGCGCAAGATTAAGAGCGTGCATCACATGCCAATCAACTCTGTGATACATTCGACTCGAAACTGTAAATTTACACGAACGTTATTGCACGTGAATAATTGTTGATTAAACATTAATGTAGATAGAGTTAAAATAATACTGAACATTGTTAAAATATTAAATGACATGTGGATATAAACTGTATTGAAAAGGCAGTTTTTGACCATTTTGGAATGGCTTCACAGATAAGCACTGTGCACAAATCTTCATTCTGTCATAACCGGGACATATTATAGTTATTAACAAGAAACTTTGTCCCCCATCGGCACCACGGAAAATTTCGAGTAATCGTTCAAATACGAATGCATTGCAAATATTTATGGCATATCTTAGGTCTTTTCTTTTCCTCCCGTACCTCACGCGAGCCCTGAGCTGAACTGAGCCAGCTACAATGCACACGCTCTTAAGGACAATAAACTAAGGACTCAGGGTGGGCCCACATTTGAACCATCGGTAGGAGTTTGGTGTTTTATTTAGTCATAGATTTTGTTGTGTTTTATTTGTGTTTTGTTTGTGTTTAGATGGATTACCTTGATTGCAATTTTATTTATAGCTGTGTAAAGATCTAGTGTCATGTTAGTTAGTTAATTACATTTGTTTGTTCACCATCATTATCATAGTCATATTCAGTTAGGGTAAACATTGGTGTAAAATTCAACAAACTTGAAACGTTTCCTGAGTTTATTGTTATTTTATATTTAAGTAAGAAAGGGCGTGATCAGAGTCAAAGATTCAAAGATATACGAGTCTGGCTACTCTCCGAGTTTCAGTGATCAGACATTGAAGACAAATGGCGTTAGTGTCGTTGTGGAATAGCGCGCGCGCAATTTAAATTTTGAAGAGAAGTTTGAACCTCCAAGTTAACATTTTACTGTTAGAAAGTAATTATTTTATCCCGAATGTGATAACTACTAAAAAGAATATCCCACATCAAATGATAACATACAAATTACAATTAATCATTTGCTCATCGATTTAAGATAATTTAAATTTGAAATACTGTATTATAAATCCCTTGGTAATTATTTGTTTGGTAAAATTTGATCATATAAACATGGCTATAAATTATTATTTAAAAAATATATTGATGTATGAAGGAACTAAGGCATTAATTAGTCTTATCATCTAGCTCATGGCATCTGAGGGTATTTTTGATTTAATCCTGATGAAAGCATTTAGGGTAATTTGTCTGAATACGAAAATTAGAATTTTTCCTTCAATAAAGGTATAAGGCAGATTGCAAGAATGAACTAAGCAAACGTGAAGATTGAATGAGAAGTGTTATTTTTGAGTGCATTTAAAAAATATTAATTCACATTCGAAAGTGTGAGTGGTGTTAATTATCTATCTTAGAGGGTACGTTCTTGCAGAAGGCTCAATACCGAGGCAAATCAATACCACTCACCTTCCACTTTTACTCATTTCGTTCTTTCATATAGTTTATAAAGTTTCAATATCGTTTTATTATTTAAAAAATTAGATTTAAACATGGTACTTTGCTACTTCCGTCTTTATAATGGTCCCAGGTTTGTTTCCCGCCTTCGAGTAGACATTTTTCAAATACTGTATTTGACTTAAGTGCCAAGACAAATATTATTTAATTAAATTACTGTAGTATAGTCATATTAAATTACTGTAGTATAGTCATATTAAGAGAGTCTAAGACGTCAGGATGTGAGCAGTTTCAGTCTTCTATGAATAATTTAATACTTTTGTGGCAAGTACCATTAAAAAAACTAAACAAATAGCGTTACTTTTTTAATGTGATGTTGTCAAATACTTTCGAAGAAAATAATATAATTTTTAGTTTCTATCGATTCTCCACATCGTTGTAAATGTATTGATATAAAAAAACTATCAAATTTTTAATAATTAACAAAACTAAGTGAAATATTTATGGGTAGAGTTTTTGAGCATCGTCCCCTTCTTACTTAACCTTTCTAACCTTTCATGTGCAAATAAATGTCCGTCTGGATTTTGATTCTATTGAGATGTCTTAGTATTACAAAATCAAATCATATTAAATAGGCCTAGATATGAATATAGTATCATTTGATTTGCCATTTACTTGCAAGTATAAATGGTAACAGAAATTTCTTAGTGATTTGCTGTTTTAAGAAGATACAGTGTTTTACTTGTATCAGTTCTAGAGTACCATCCCCAGTTAAAAAATAAACTTGTTTACTTTGGTATATAAATAATATCTGGAGTTAAGGCAGTAGAAAAATCACTGTTATAATAATTATAAATAGACATACAAGTAGCCAACGACATAGGAGTGGTGGTAAATGATATTTAGCAGAAGTTTTTTTATTGCAAACATTGATCAAACAATGTGGAAATAATTAAGAGAAAAACTAATCTTAAATTATAAAAAGCAATCGCACACTTTCCTTTTGCAAAATTCTTTCATCACTATCTGCTACAATCCACTCTCGTAGAATATCTTTTGGCCAAAAATGTTTTCCCAAAATCTATCATTAGATTTTTTTTTCTTTCTAAAATTCTTTTGACCAGAAATCTTTCTTGTATTTTTTTCTCACAATCATGTCTCTTGAAATTTGAGGGCGTATAAACGTTGACACTTCAGTTTTAAAATAATCTGGAAACTTACATTTATTTTTATTTTTGACATATGAAGACATTGTGCTGAAATAAAATCTTATAAATCTGAACAGCTGTTGTTATAAAACGTCACAACTATCCGCAACGATCACAACGCTTACTCATATAGTGGCAAATCGTGCAACTAAAAAGCTTCAAAGTCTGATCAACTTTTACAATGTTTTTTAAGTAGAGTGTCATTGGGGTGGACGTGATATATAACTAGGTGGACATGTTTCCTTTCGGCCTTCCTCCCCCCACCCCCATCACCTTGTAAATCTATAGCCCTACCCAGAGGTACCATAGAGAAAGATCTACCACTCAAGAACAACCGAATTGCACCCACGCCCACAACTTTATTATATTTCAAATTGACCACCCCCTCCCCCAACTTACTTTCCCCATTCTCTCTAGCCAATCACGCCACTTAATTCTAAGATTTACCGGGTGCTGGAGCAAGTAGTTTTAGCGGTGACGTTTGGAGAGGTACGTAAGAACAGATATCATTACAATATTTATTAAAATGTTAAAGATTTGAATTACATACTTTGAGTCAGTATATAAGGGCTTAGAACAATTAACTACATTTATATTAATTTAATGTGATACAATTAAAATTCATAATAATATAACTAGCGTGTTTCTTCTTGTGTTTTAAAGCATTCTATATTGAATGAGCTTACCAACAGTAATCGGCCTCGTGGTGTAGTGACTACGAGCCTAGGGGTTCCGAGCTAGATTTCCAGCTGGTATCATGGGTATTTTATTCGAAAGGGGAAATACCTCAACCAGTTTGGTTGGTTAGGTTCAAGTTGGGTTGTGTTTACGCTGGTTCCACATTCTCATACAATCACCCTCATACTCACTATCACAATCACCCTCATAGTGATGTAATCCAGACGCGCGATACTCGTATAACTATACACTTGCCAGCAGTTATATCTGTACGTGTGTTTGTCTTGGCAGGTTGCTCAGTACACGAGTTATAACAATGACGATAACTGGAGAGAGTTGGTGGAACTTCTGAGGAGGACACAAGCCCCTACCAGTGAGGTGTACAGACAACTGGAGCTGGACAAGGATGAAACCTGGCCTCTAGACAGTGCCATTAGGAGAGGTCACCTGGAGCTACTGGAGCTACTGTTGGACCACGGAATGGATGTAGACAAGATGGATGTAGACAAGATGGTTAGAGATAGCTCCACTCTACTGCACTTGGCAGCACATGGAGGCTATGTCCCAGTAGTGAAACTGCTGTTGCAGCGAGGAGCCAATATCAACAAGACTGACGCTGTTGGAGACACTCCACTCTACTGCAGTGCTGGCTCTGGTCACCTTACAGTGTGTCAGCTCCTGGTGGAGGCCGGCTGTGACCCCAGGGTCAAGAACAATAATGGAGATACTCCACTCCACCGCAGTGCTTTATTTGGTCACCTTACAGTGTGTCAGTTCCTGGTGGAGGCCGGCTCTGACCCCAGGGCCAAGAAAAATAATGGAGACACTCCACTCCACTACAGTGCTGGCTCTGGTCACCTTACAGTGTGTCAGCTCCTGGTGGAGGCCGGCTCTGACCCCATGGTCAAGAACAATGTTGGAAACACTCCACTCCACTGCAGTGCTGACTCTGGTCACATTACAGTGTGTCAGCTCCTGGTGGAGGCTGGCTGTGACCCCAGGGTCAAGAACAATAATGGAGATACTCCACTCCACCGCAGTGCTTTATTTGGTCACCTTACAGTGTGTCAGCTCCTGGTGGAGGCCGGCTCTGACCCCAGGGCCAAGAAAAATAATGGAAACACTCCACTCCACTACAGTGCTGGCTCTGGTCACCTTACAGTGTGTCAGCTCCTGGTGGAGGCCGGCTCTGACCCCATGGTCAAGAACAATGTTGGAAACACTCCACTCCACTGCAGTGCTGACTCTGGTCACATTACAGTGTGTCAGCTCCTGGTGGAGGCCGGCTCTGACCCCATGGTCAAGAACAATGTTGGAAACACTCCACTCTACTGCAGTGCTTACAAGGGTCACCTTACAGTGTGTCAGCTCCTGATGGAGGCCGGCTGTGACCCCAGGGTCAAGAACAAACAGGGACGCTCGGCCTTGGACAAAGCTAGGGACAGAAGTCGTACTGATGTAGTACAATACCTGGCCTCACAAACCACTTAAGTCATACACATCAAGCTTATACCTACTATATAGTCTATTATCAACTATTGACGATATATATTATTTTTTTCCCAACAATTTTAACCATTCACTTGTGATATTTTTAAATTTAATTACCTGGTCTAATTAATTACTGAGGAGGGGGTTTGAGTTTATGGGAAAATTAATCTGCATTTGCATGGAAATAGAGTGAAAATATTTTTAGAAATTAAAAACAACTTAATTCACTCGGATGGTATTCTAATACTGATCTCCTTATCCCCAGAATATCAATCAAGATAAGTATGAAATCTAGTCCAACTTTCTATGATTAAAAAAATTCTCTCACACCATTTATTATATTCTTTTAGCCCTAATTTTTTTGCATGTTTCTTAATCACACCCCACACTACGATTACATCCTTTTACCCTTTTGAAATTCCTTAATAAACTTAAATTTGAATAATGTCTCGTTTAGAAAAAGATTTTGATTTAGGAAACTTATTTATAAGATAATAAATAATGACCCCATATGTGTATTTAAGGAGAAATTCCCCTTTGAAATGTTAAATAATTGTAACAATATGCCACGCAATTTATACTAAGGAAAAAAATTACTTCAATTATTAGGAATTTGCTGTAATTTGTCAACAATTTTAAATGTTAACATTATATTATATTTGGAAGACCTTAAATGTTAACATTAGTGATAG
Organism: Timema podura; assembly: GCA_033556935.1. Lineage (NCBI taxonomy): Eukaryota > Metazoa > Arthropoda > Insecta > Phasmatodea > Timematidae > Timema > Timema podura. Next base: position 81,582,011 of record JAVRXN010000011.1, read on the forward strand.
GCTTGATGACATTTTTAACTTCTTATTTATGAGTTTCTTCTGTCCCACAACTATTTTTATCACAATAGAAAAAAGTTTTTTTTTTTTAGATTTTAAACTTTGTTATGAAGATTTTTTTTACGCACTGTGTTTTAATAATCTGTCTAGGTCATCCACATATTTACAATATCGCGCTAGAGTTAGAAAGGGCTGAAATAAAAGACATTTACCTTAATTCATGTTGAGTAGAAATCATGTAGCAAACACCTTTATGACATCTTAGAACCTCAATATATCTGTAAAGAACAATCCATTCACCTTATCTAGTGGTCGCATCGTCTAAGGCATTAGTCTTGTGCTAGACTAGCTTGCCATTGACAATGAGATTAGAGTTCGAATCTCGGCTGGGGGTGAATAAGTTTTCCCAAAACGGTTTTCCCCTCTCCCTCCATGCAAATGTGAGTATTTTTCTTCTAAATTCAATCTTCCTCATCCCTAACACATTAAGGTAATTAATAAATATCCGTATAACCTAAAAAAATAGTAAAACGTAGTGCTTAAAAAATTGTTTGTTGGAACAGCGCTGTAAGCCACTTGACTACCAAAGTGGACTCAAAATCACTATTAGTTTCAATGTTGTAACATGTTAAATAAATACTTTTTTACATAAAATAATCTAGAAAAATTACTGGAGAAACCATTTCCCCTTGAGTTCAAGTCTAATTATTTGATAATTAAGGCCCGTAAAAGTAGGTTGGTGCTGGGCCAGAGGGAACAGCGCTAATACGGGCCTGTGGGGCATCTAGGAACTAAATTAAGGCGATTAGTAGCAGCATTGACAGTAGGAAGTAGCTAAACAGAGACGACTAACGTCTTAATACTCCTATATAATACTAGACTTGTGGAAGGGAATGGAACGTGACGAATGTCGAAATATTTCAACTGGCTACTAGCCGTTCGATGCCGCCGGCTATATATCTAGACTATATAACTCTCTCGGAAAATTGCCGTTTTCAAAAAACATAATAAACGTGATTTAATGTTTCATAGTTAATTGTGATCAGTCGGGGAAAAAAAACCTATTATTTCAGCACTACATCTTACGACCTGTTCAAGCTATACGCATATTTACTAATTAAGCTAATATGTTAGGAATGAGGAAGGTTTAATTTAGGGAAGTGTACTCACATTTACCTGGAAGGTGAGTGGGAAAACCACTTTGGAAAAACTACCCTAGGTACACCTGATCGGGACTCGAACCCTGATCTCTATATCTTCGGCAGGCTAGTCTAACACGAGAGTGACGCCTTGGACTATTCAACTACCGAAGCAGGTAGCGTATAACTTGAAAAATTATATTAATAAGAATCAAGCACACATTTTATAGTGCTAATGGTATTATTGAGCTCAGGGATGTGATGATGGTGTTGGCAAAACTGTACCGACTCAAGACTTGAAATAAACTCACAATGTTATAACAATATTATATACATTCTTTTTACTATTATTTAGGACAAAAAATTGTGTTGTGGCTTGACAAGTGTATATAAATATAAATTCACAATGTAACTTGAGATTTCCATGATGTAATCTGTATTGGAGTAAATCACTGCAATACATTTTATATTACTAATTAATATAATTTAGTCATTTATGAAGGAGTCGTAATCAAGACAGTAGAAAAAATGGAGGAGTCTTCGAGTCGAATGCTAGGCCTACAGCCTTGGTTTAACTCCAAAATGAACAAAACTGTTGGGAGATAACCCTATGAAATACAAATTTATGTCATTAATTGGGAAAAATAATCTGAATATTAAATTCTGATCATCAGAATAAAACCGTTTTAATTTTATCTCCCCAAATTATGTTGTGTAGTTTATTGCATAAAATGCCTCCATCTTCATCTATCCTTCCACCATTCTTCATCTAACGATTGCATATTTCCTGTTATTCACTCCTTACATCTTTTTCTTGATCTCTCTGGTGGTTTCTTTTCTACATACTTCATCTCCATCATTCTGTTTGATCTACTATCTCCTTTTCCATCCTCTAGTACTATATTATTATTATTATTAGCACCGCGTCTTACTACCCGTTCGGGTTACACGCACTTACGTTAATGTGTAATGGTAGGGTGATTGTGAGATGAAATGGAGGACCTACAGTTTAACGTGGGATCCGAACCACGGCGGAGGCCTGGCATTCCTCACATTCACAAATTGTGATTAATACACGTCTTGTCAGAGGTGAAGGAAGGGTTTGGCAATCAGATAAATCTGTGCCAGGACCGAGGATTGAACCCCGGACGTCAGCACAGAAGTCTGACACTTTACCCCTAGACCACCAGGTCACCCGAAGTACTAGTATTTCATGTACTCCGTGTACACCAACTCTTTCACGGATAGTTTATAGTTCATAATACTGTTTCTCTGTTGAGTTTTTTTTAATTGTTTTAAAATAAGTACTTTTAAGCAAATAAAAATACTGTCTAATATGATTTAAAAATAAAAACAAGATTATTTAGTAACTAAACTAAACAATGATTTAAAAAAAATATTTAATCATAAGATTAAGCTTTAACCGTCATCTCCCAAACGACACAACATGGCCTTTGATCTTTTAATTTACCAATTGATGAAAGGGAATCAAATAAATTCCACAGCAATACATTTCCTACCCTAGGCGTGAATTGAGGTTAGTACTTTTCAAATTATGAGTTATAACGACCACCCTTGACCGGCCTCAAAATGTTAACATAAGTGAGCACACTCCACAATTGCCTCGAATCGAGTCATCCCCTTGTCATAAAGCAGGGGTTTCCAAACTTTTTCAGATCATAAAACTACCACGACCACCCCACGTCCCCCTATTTTATGGGATATTTATAATTAATTTTATTTTCTCATATAAGGCTAAATCTTGATTCATACGTTCGCCGAAAATAGAGAGCAGAATCTGTCTCAGTGGCGCAGCAATTCACACGCTGTATGTTGACCCATGATGCATTGCAACGATAATTTGAAACATCTGATTACCAACATATTTTATTTTCTAGTAGATGACATATATTCTAGATAATTCTCCTGATGTATGTTTTCAAATTATAACGCTGTGTCGTGGCACAATCCAATACATCGATACACACGCTTTACATTAACGGGTTATTTTAAGTCTGTTTAGTTTTTATTAGAGTCAGAGTGGAGGATTCGGTGGTACTGCACGGGGCCGCAATGGTTGTTGTGGAGGAGGGTGAATCCGAGGCCTGCGGTCTTGAAAATAAACCCGTGAATCCCCATGAGTGGCTTACATTTGATCAGTGAGTGACCTTGGAGATGAATAATTATTACAACTGGTATACACTGTTGCCAATAACGCAAGGAAAAAAAATCTTATTTTGGAAAGGGGATTGAAATAAAAATAAAGTCTTCAATTCTTAGCTAATTTCACTATTTCCTAACTGCCCCCCTTCCCCCGCTAGCCCCTCAGCAGCCAGGCAGGAAACTACTTTCCTAAGGCGAAAAAAGGGGTGTTAGAAAGCGGTTGTCCGAAAATTTCCGTCTTGACAAATTCCCCTCCTGCATCAAAACTTTCATTACCAACCTTCTGTCCCCCTATACCAAACAAGACGTGTGAGGTATTTGAGAAGATGATTGGCAGCAGCCCTTTGACCTTAACTTGTGTGTACTTTACAAGAGAGTCGTTCTTTACGCACGCATGCGCTGTGAGGACGACAATGACCCGTTTCCACGACACGAGAAGTCACGGTATGCCTTGCCGCCGACTCACTCATGAAGGTAAATCCATGGGAACCAAACAATAATAATTAGCAGTCGACAACTCTCGCAAATAACCAATCGCTCACCTGATCCAACTCGAGGGAATTCACATCGGTGGTCACGCGGACTAAGTGTTGGCTTAATTTAATCTGGTCTATTCGGTGACGAGAAAATCATGGATATATCAAATATAGTCTAGGTTTAACGAGGATAATTGTTTTCCAGATGACGTCCCCACCGCTCCATGAAAATGCAGCAACACTTCATCTAAATCACACCATCCTAATACCTACACCATTGGTTGTTAAATAGGTGTCAAACCAGGATGTTTAATGAAAGGTGGAGCAAAAAAAAAAAAAATCTCGTCATCTTCATTTATCCATTTCCTTTCTTGACGCGCTGACGTAGGGTAACATGAGGTAAAGTGGAACAATGTTGAGTGACCAAGAGGCGGTGATAGGATAGTATGCCAACATGTACTACTCGAATAAATAACATGTCCCCTCTAGCGCAGCGCAAACCACGTACACTTTAAACCCAAAAGTTTTTGAACACTTTCAATTCCTAAAAAATAAAAACACTTACTTATGAAAGAATAAGGAACTAAGGGCCTGAAATCTTACTAATAATAAACTTTGAATCAATCCTATTTCGTAATCCTTCACAAAGCCAGCCCACGGGGTAGTAGTTAGTGTTCCTGGCTACGAGTCTAGGGGGTCCCGGGTTTGATTCCTGGCTTGTACATTGGGTATTTCTCCCGAAAGGGGAATTGCCTCAAACTGTCAACAGGGTTTGGCTAGTTAAGCTAAGGTAGGTTTAAGCGTTTCCACTGGTACTACACCCTCATACTCACTATTACCCCCATACTCACTATCACCCCATACTCCCTATCACACTATCACCCTCATACTCACTATAATCCTCATACTATCACCATCATACTCACTATCACCATCACCTCATCTCATCGGGACATGGAAAGAGCCTCCATGGAAAGGATGTACGATTAGATCATTCGGGCGTCCTCTAGACCAGCGTTTCCCAAAAGGTGTTCCGCGGAACCCTGGGTTCCGTGGAAGGGTCAAAGGGGTTCCGAGTTCTGTCTGAGAATTAACTAAAATGTTCGTAGAAAACAGTCATAACATAGCCGCGCCGCTGTAAGTATATCTAGTATCAAACAGCGCGGGCGGAGCGGGGTGGCGGGGCGGCCTGTCGAGACAGCCTAATTTTAGTGCTATTATAAGTAAATATGTGAAAAAATTTCATTCTTCACATTAAATAGTTACTTTTTTTTGTACGATAAATGTTTTATAATACTTATAATAATATTTTTTTATTTATAATTATTTTTTCTTTTCATGTCAAACATGAAATATTCAAACTACACTACAAGGTACAATCACTTTTGTTATTATCAAAATGGGGTTCCGCCAAAAAAAGTATGTCAATTAGGGTTCCGTGGCCAAAAAAAATTGGGAACCTCTGCTCTAGACAACGGTACATTAGTACTGGATAGCCTTTCCACAAACTGGGCTACGAATGGGGTAGCCCAGACACTATTATATATATACATACACACACAGACACACACACACACTTCACAAGATGCCAATACATTCAGGGAGTCAAACCTGAACCAGAACCTTAATTAACAGTAATTTTAAGGCTTGGGAACAGGAATCTATAAAATACAATGCTTAAAAATCAGAATCGTAATTGGAATATATGTAGATATTTTTAGCTTATAAACGTTCTTATTGGCTCTTAAATGGTTTTAAATGTTAATTTAATAATTTTTGTATTCGATTTGTATGCCCTTTTTTTTCTTTAATACAATATTATTTTGTAACACACCAGTTTTCCTTTCTCCGGTTTTTTTTCCTTCAAGCGATGATATATATATATAATATATATATATTATATATAAAAAATAACCGGAACTAACAGGAACTATTATTTTTCTCTAATATGAACCTTTAAAATGTTTTATATGAGAACCGGAGCAAGAACTAGAACCAATAAAATATTTTGGTTCGACTCTATGTATTCAATAATTTTATTTCTACCCTCTATAAAAAGGTGTTTTCTTTGTTCATCTGCGCCTCAATGCTAAAAATGAAAATTTTCCATAGTGGTGGCTTGTGGGGGAGATGTTTAGTTATAATGGTGGCACTTAGAGCCTTATTATATACATCAACTACATAACATATACCTATTTTCGCTTTTTGAGGTATTTTGCTATACATATTTGGAAGTAGGTACAGGAACGGGGGATAAAAAATATAAAAGGGAAAGAACACAAAATGGGTTTTACAGTTGCGTTGCTCGTTTCACACTCTCCCTTCTGGTGATTTCCGATAGAATGAAACCTAGGTCGGGGGATTGGGTGGTAATGATCGATCTTCTTAGAGAGGTAGCCATTACCTCTTTGTCCAGTGGCAGCAATGTAAAGTGTGAACTGTGTTCTTCTTTTCATTGTAAAAGCCATTTCTGTTCGTTCCTTTTATATGTTTTCTATTCATCTTTCCTGAACCTTCTTCCAAATATTTTACATATACATTTAATAGTTTGTTAAGGGGTGAGTGGGTTGAGAAGGAATGGGGAGGACATGTTGTTATCAAATATTTGGGGCAACCTTAAACTTATTTTAATCAACTTATTGATGATACAAATATTGACGTATGAACATAGTCCTAGTGCACTTGTCTGAGATTCGAAACCTGCTCTTCCCATCGTCAGCAAACCAAACTAATCAGGGCTGGCGCCTTAGCGTGAGCCGTATTTCCAAACTTTCTTAAATAATGTGGGATTCTGGTCGTTCGCATTGCGTTTCAGCAATCCTGCAGGATTACTTCTTTAATACATGTTGATGCTATGTGGTGTTGTCACCTTAAATTTATAGAAAATATTCCGACTAAAAACTAAAGCATTGATTATTTCCTTTGAGTGGGAGGTTTCCCTCATAGAAGAACTTCTCACCCCACGGTTAATCCAAATTTGGTAATACAGCTTGAAATCAAACGTCACACCGTGGTGAGATTAGGAGAGTCCGGATTAGAAAAAGATTGAATCAAGACCAATATAAACGTTTTACCGAATTTTATTTTAAATGAAACAAAACATTATTTTAAAAGTAAAAAAAAACTATTAAATTTGTCGAAATTTCTTATAAAAATCGCACTTTTATACGTTTTATAGTACGAGTCAAATCATGTGATTAAAATCCTAGTTACTCGGTCATTAGACGGACTCTTAAGAGGGCCGCCTTGATCGGCGAGAAAGTATCAATCGCTGTCAGGCCTCATGACTTAAAATACAATGTCATGTTGATAATAAAGGGGGGAGAACTATGAATCTTGTAGCCTCAAGGTAAAGAGGAAAGTTCGTTGCTAGTTCCCAAATATCTTAGAATTTTTTGTTGTGAGTATCAAAAAATTACTGTATTTGTTAGAGGAAGGCTAAATATATATATCCCTTTTCCATCAAGACAAGACTAATAGCTCCGCGAATACTATTAACAAGCAGATGAAGAAAACTAAATGTCACATTTTAACACTTTTTTCTATTAATAAAATTCAAAATAAAAGGTTGTTAAGGAAAAAGAACCCTATTTGAATATTTCGACTTTATTTTGGCGTGAACCATATTTTGAAACAACGCATCGTAGAATTAAATATTGCGCTAATAGCTGAACGTCTGCGTGGCAATCTATCGCATACAGAGGCCCCGTAAGAACACATCGTACGAGGTCCACGTCTCAGATAATATCGTCGCATCTTTCCTGATCCCTTGTAAGTTGACCTAAGGTAGGTCAGGAACATGGGCTCTCAAGAGTATATCGCTCAGTACCCTCACCCCCCCTAGGGCAACATTGTCACAGAAGATGCCTACCTCTTTCCTGACCCCTGGGAAGATGATGAGAAAGGCCAGGAAGATGGTGCAGAAGATGAGGTACAGAGTGATAATCTGAACATCCCCTGTGACCGGCGTGCGGTTGCTGTAGCTGTACAGCGTCGGACCGCCATCATTACGGAAAGCGTCGAACCAACCCTTCATTCTCCGGGTGGGGGGTGGTGGTGACGAACTCTTTCGTCAATGGTCGTCTCGTTCGTTCTTCACCCCACTGGAACAAAGAAAAGAAGACGGGCATTAAGAAGGTGAAACGATTTAAAATAAACGTTGTGGCACTGAACAGCCAAGCTTTCTTCTTTACTTAAAATAAATGGAGAAGTTTACATAAAACTCGTAAGATATGTGGAAAGAAAAAAATATACAATGTAACGAAACGAAGTTGAGAAAAGAGCATCACATTCTACCAAAGAACATAGATGACATTTATACACCATTACAGAACAGAGAGCCAAGGGGAACATCTCACCTCACCAAAGAGTATAATAATCAATTCTCCATTCAGCAGACCTTAACTAAAAAGTTTATGTTTTCTTATAGTTCTGAAATTGTTGGTTTTACAAATATATATTTCAAATAGAAGTTTATTTTTAACTGTCCTACATATTTGCAACTTTCAGATATTTCGCATATCCAACGTTTGCAGAGATATGATGAAAAATGTAAGTTTCCGCTGGTGAAAAGTACACTCAAAGTAATTTTAAATGGAAATGGAGGTTCGCCATTTATTTGTAATGCTAAACAGTGCTTGGATACGAATTTTAATCAATGTCTTTGGAGCCAATTTTGAAAAAATAAGTTTTTTTTTTCTATTTTCACCTTTAAGTAAACCATCCTTAATTTATGGTCTTGGTATCTAATTCAGAAAACCCATCGGAGGAACTTTATGGAAACCCAAGCTAGCCCGATTGGTAAAACAGTTTCAGATCTAGTTTCAGTAAAGCTTGACTCCCACGTTCGCCAAAAGTAGAGAGCAGAATATTCTCGACTGTCGCAGCAGTTCACACGCTAAATGATGTCCCATGATGCTTTGCAACGTAAACTTAAAACGGTTGATTATCAAAATATGTTGTTCTCTAGTGTATAAACAAATATTCTAGATCATTATCATAATGTATGTTTTCCAAATTATAACGGTGTGTCGTGCATCATCGATACTCACACGCTTCCCATTTAACAGGTTATTTCAAATATTTTCACAGAAGACATATAAGCTGTCTGCTTGCTTCTAGCTCCACAGCGCATGCGCCTTCAAATGTGTATGTGCACTGATAGGAAGTGGTTGGTATAAAGTAGAAGTCGGCCAACTTTTTTTGCCCCCTATCAACTTTTACATTAATCAAATGTTTCACGATCAAACTTCGTTTCTACACTCTACTCTTAATTATTTTTTTCTATACATCTTTTTTTATTCCTTAAATTCAATATGTCCTCCAATACTGTCTCTCCTGTCCTTATAAAAAAATACGTAAAATAAATAAATGTACCCTCCGTTTACCTTGAAAGATAGAAGTCTTACCTTGATGGATTACACTATGGCCCTATCTTACAATCTGTACCATAGTGGAAACCAAGCAAGGTAGAAGTCTTACCTTGACAGATTACACTATGGTCCTATCTTACAAGCTGTACCATAATGAAACCAAGCAAGGTAGGGGTCTTACCTTGACAGATTACACTATGGTCCTATCTTATATGTACCATAGTGAAACCAAGCTAGGTAGCAGTCTTACCTTGATGGTTTATACTATGGCCATATATTATAAGCTGTACCATAGTGGAATAATGCAAGGTAAGCTTGCTTTTCGTGATGAATAGCTCTATTACGTGATCGATTGAAAACAATTTGCTGTGAGATCGACTTGTTTCCGACCTCCGGTCTAGAGATTTGATTGGCTCTCCCGTGTCGGACATCTCAGACAAAGTGGACCAATTAGAGATGAGTTGCATTTTAGCAGAACATCTCGCGATGATGAGGCGGAAATCATGTGATTGGTTTAGAGCTAGTCACGTGGCCACGTTTCTGTTCTGATCTGGTTTTTCCGTGAACGCGGCATTCCACAGTAACAAACCAACGGAATTAAAAAAAAAAGGGGGGGAGGGGAGGTTCAGAGAGTTATGAAACGTGAGTGAACATTCATCAAAACCTCAAGATCGATTTTTTTTTTGGCGATAACAAAAACTACTCTTTCCAAGTGATCGCGAGAAAGTAAAAAAAACCATTGACTAAGATATAATCATAATCAATGAAAAGCTAAGACTTGGATACATAAAGTTATATTTTACTTGAATGTGTGACTTTGAAAATTCGATTATATCAGACACAATGAGTGTCATTTATCTAAAAATTGTTTAATTTTTACTTTATCAGTTCGGAAACTTGGAAACTTAAATCCAAATATTTTTTGTCCCACCCTCCAAGATGAAGTGTTCGTATGAGGGGTATACTGAGTATGAGGGTGTGGAACCAGAGGAAACACTTTAACCTAACATAATCCAATTTAACCAAGCCATGTTGACCGTTGGAGTAGTTCCCCTTTCAGGAAAAATATCCAAGGTACCAGCCGGGAAGTAGACCTAGGACCCCTAGGTTCATATCCAGGTGACTTTACCACTACACCACAGAGACGGTAATAAAACCCTCAATAGTACACAATTTCAGTGTTAACTGGAACTAACACAAACTTATTTTTTATGACCTTAAACAAATATAGAATAATTATAAACAGAGATTAAAAGTTGAAGTTTTCCACTATGAAAATTCCCAAAATACACGTATTTTGGTTCATTACTAAGAGCTAAAGGCCCGGGAAACAAAAGGTAACTGAATGGTAGAATGGATTTTTGCTAATAGAATTAGGCCTATTCCATTTAATATGAGGGGTGGGGGGTGTGGTTACAACACACTTATTGTAATTTGTATTTCCCTCCTCCCCAGTTTGTTCTCCTAATTCTGGACTACTCCAACCAGTATTGTTACAAGCCCTTTTGGTTTCTGGAGTTTATGAATTCTGCTCGACTATTCTAGAACCTTAACAGATTCTCGTGACAAATTATGTTCTTAATTATTAATCTATCTCCCCCCCTCCCTCCTTCCGCTCCCTCCAGCTCTCGGATATCCCCCGGTAGGAAGGGGGGAAGGGGCACTTAATCGAGAACGGCTACCAGTTTTTATGCTGTGTCCATTACCCGTTTTTTTTTTTTTTTTTTTTTGTATCTTTCGTCCAGTGTTATTTACAAGCGTGTCCTGCAGTCGCCATGCTAAGTACGACTAGGTTGTCCCGGCGACACTAATGAACAAGAAGTCAAACACGACGAGGGCCGGTTGATGAGGGGAAGGGGGGGGGGGACGCTACGTCATACGTTTTCATCAAATATTGCGTGAAAGGTTGGCGGGGAGGATCGGAGGAAAAAATCGCCAAAGTTTCTCTCTAAGGCTACTGCTGCTATCCCGCGGGTATGAGCGTGGGTGGGCGGGTTTTGGACACTAGAGGGCGCTAGAATAGTAGAATGGGTTTAACGTGTCTGGGAGGAGCTGTCCGTTAGTAGGATAACAAACAGGGGAGGAGGAAACTACAAAAATGACCATGCAGTTTATATTGTGACTCCCCCCCCCTTTCATTCTATTAAATTACATAGTTTTATACACAAAGATCCATTCTACCAGCTCCTTTCGTTTCCTAAACTTTTAGGTCCTTAATGTTTAACCAAATATGTGGATTTTTGGACTTTAAAAGGGGAAAATATCAATCTCAAGAATATGTTTACAAGTAGGCCTAGGCATATTAGGTCATAAACACAAATTTTGTGTTAATTTAAGTGAAAGCCAAAATCACGTCAGCCTTAATGTTAAATACTGTCATTATTTAACCTAAGAGCAAAATCCAATTGGCACAACCTCAGCTACCTATGCATCCTCCTTGATGGCGTTTGCTTCTTGGCGATATATGTTTTTTAGCACCACATCTTACAAGCCGTTTGGGTTATACGTTTATGTACTAATTAAGCTAATGCTTTTAAGGATTTGTAAGGTTATATTTAGAGGAAATGTACCCATATTTGCGTAAAGGGAGAGTGGGAAAACTATTTTGGAAAAACCACCCTTAATACAACCGATCGAGATTCTAACCTCGGTCTCACCATTATCGGCAGTCTAGTCTACTGTGAGAGTATCGCTTTAGATCACGTGGCCCCAAAGCGGGTGAGGTTGCTGAGTTCGAAGCTATTTTGAGAAGCGGGTTTAATACTAATAGCCATATATTCATGTTTCTTTCTTTTTGATATCATCTTTGATAGCATCATAGGTGGCAGACTTTTATAACCATGGCAATGGACTTTCGAGTTCCTAATGCCGTGGAGGTATATAGGTAAGTAAGAAATGCTAATTATTCAAGACTAAGTGTTCAAGCCAACTGTAATTTATTTGATGTTTGTATGAATGTGAAATAGGATCAACTAAAAAAAAGATATTTACAATTATATATATTTTTTCTCACACATTTGGATGCCCACTTGGGCTATCCTCATTTTACACTCATTTAAAGACATAGAATGAGGACTTTGGAATTTAATGCTAGCTGCAGATAATATGAGGTACCTTATTGTGGAAACAGCCCATCCCAGTGATGGCCCCTATCCTGCCAAGATTTGAATCCCGGTCCTCTGAATAAGAAATAAGCGTGCTTGTGATGGAATGTATTATTTGAGTTGTCAATAACTATGTAATACTAATAGCATTTGAAGGGTGTAAGGGATTGTGTACAGCTAGTTCTGCCATCTTTGGACAATCACTAGACTTTTTAATGCATTTAAGGGGTGTAAGGGATGGTGTCAAGCTAGTTCTGCCATCTGTTGGACAATCACTAGACTTTTTAATGCATTTGAAGGGTGTAAGGGATGGTATCCAGCTAGTTCTGCCATCTGTTGGACAATCACTAGACTTTTTAATGCATTTGAAGGGTGTAAGGGATGGTGTCAAGCTAGTTCTGCCATCTGTTGGACGACCACTAGACTTTTTAATGCATTTAAGGGGTGTAAGGGATGGTGTACAGCTAGTTCTGCCATCTGTTGGACAATCACTAGACTTTTTAATGCATTTGAAGGGTGTAAGGGATGGTGTCAAGCTAGTTCTGCCATCTGTTGGACAACCACTAGACTTTTTAATGCATTTAAGGGGTGTAAGGGATGGTGTCCAGCTAGTTCTGCCATCTGTTAGACAATCACTAGACTTTTTAATGCATTTTAGATTACGGTTTAAAAAAATATTTTTTTCATATTTAAATTAATTAAAAAAGTGCTAGATATGTTAATTATGGGGGTATAAATATATGAGTCGTCCTGAAAAATATTAATTATAAAATATTTCAATTCAAAAGCTTTATGTCTCTAGATCAGTGTAGTTTGTCACCACAAGTAATACAAATCATGTATTAACTATTCCAATTCCCCAATAATTGACTAGCTCAATATAGGAACTAGCCTATCTTAATTTTTTTAAAAAGGCCTTGACTCTATCCCTTGTTAATTTACTAAAACGTATCATTCGTTCATTTTCGTGGGATCCCAAGAGTAGCGTGGTTAAAATCTTCATACCTGACGTCACGGTACGTGGTATTATTTAATACACAACTTAAAACCTCACACATTCCTACCACTTCTTATGTAACCGCTTGGAAATAAACAAATGTGTGTGTACGGTCTGTAATAACGACAATAATAATAATAATAATAAAAAAATAAAGCCAGATCACGTTTTTGATATGTGGTTCCAAAATATTGACAAACTATATTTCATACCGTATTGATTTATTGTTGGAGCTGTCGACTAGTCTCTTGTTTGGCGCCTTCCTATTCCAGACTATACTATACACGTTGTGAATACTTCAGAGTCCGGATTCACTAAGGGCCCATTTATATCAGCGATACTGTCACGATAAAGGTACGATAACGGTTCAGATACAATACGGCCGCTATCACGGTCATTTACACCAGCGATACTGTCACGATAAAGGTACGATAACGGTTCAGATACAATACGGCCGCTATCACGGTCATTTACATCAGCGATACTGTCACGATAAAGGTACGATAACGGTACAGATACAATACGGCCGCTATCACGGTCATTTACATCAGCGATACTGTCACGATAAAGTTACAGATACAATACGGCCGCTATCACGGTCATTTATATCAGTGATACTGTCACGATAAAGGTACGATAACGGTTCAGATACAATACGGCCGCTATCACGGTAATTTATATCAGTGATACTGTCACGATAAAGGTACGATAACGGTTCAGATACAATACGGCCGCTATCACGGTAATTTATATCAGTGATACTGTCACGATAAAGGTACGATAACGGTCTAGATACATTACGGCCGCTATCACGGTCATTTACATCAGCGATACTGTCACGATAAAGTTACAGATACAATACGGCCGCTATCACGGTCATTTATATCAGCGATAATGTCACGATAAAGTTACAGATACAATACGGCCGCTATCACGGTCATTTACATCAGCGATACTGTCACGATAAAGTTACAGATACAATACGGCCGCTATCACGGTCATTTATATCAGCGATAATGTCACGATAAAGTTACAGATACAATACGGCCGCTATCACGGTCATTTACATCAGCGATACTGTCACGATAAAGTTACAGATACAATACGGCCGCTATCACGGTCATTTATATCAGCGATAATGTCACGATAAAGTTACAGATACAATACGGCCGCTATCACGGTCATTTATATCAGCGATACTGCAAAGATACACTCTCGATAAAGGGATGGTACGCTTTTTGCTCGATAGCTTTCGGTTGGTCTCATGCTCGCTCTTTGTAACATTTACTAATTAGAATCAAGAACTCCCGTTTTTCGAATTTAGAGTTAGATGAGGATGAAGTATTTAAAATGAACAGAGATCAAAGTCTGCAGACATAAAGGAGAATCCAGTCAGAGGTTTCTACTTTTATTTTTTGGCCATTTTAAAGATAATCGAGTGTCGATAATGTGTTGGATCGTGGTTGTAGTAGAACGACTTTCTAGAGCGCACTAGCATTCCATTGGTGATACGATACAATACAGCTACGATTACAGTTCGGTTGAATATTCTCTTATAGAGTATAGCAGTGAGAGCGAAGCTGTAGCGTTACTGTATCAATGTTGAAGCTTTATCGTTGATGTAAGTCACATTCAAAACCATGGAAAAAAAGAGAGTATCCTAACGCTATTGTATCGGTACTGTAATGTTTTTTTATCGTGATTGTACCGTGTCTGTATCATGATTATAAAGTTCCTGTACCGTGATTGTATTGTTACTGTACCGTGATTGTATCGTGATTATATAGTTCCTACACCATGATTGTATCGTTACTGTACCGTGATTGTATCGTGATTATATAGTTCCTGTACCATGATTGTAACGTTACTGTACCGTGAATATCATGTTTATATAGTTCCTGTACCATGATTGTGTCGTTACTGTACCGTGATTGTATCGTGATTATATAGTTCCTGTACCATGATTGTAACGTTACTGTACCGTGAATATCATGTTTATATAGTTCCTGTACCATGATTGTGTCGTTACTGTACCGTGTCTGTATCGTGATTATAAAGTTCCTGTACCGTGATTGTATTGTTACTGTACCGTGATTGTATCGTGATTATATAGTTCCTACACCATGATTGTAACGTTACTGTACCGGGATTGTATCGTGATTATATAGTTCCTGTACCATGATTGTAACGTTACTGTACCGGGATTGTATCGTGATTATATAGTTCCTGTACCATGATTGTAACGTTACTGTACCGTGAATATCATGTTTATATAGTTCCTGTACCATGATTGTGTCGTTACTGTACCGTGATTGTATCGTTTATGTACCGTGACTATCGTGATTATATAGTTCCTGTACCATGATTGTAATGTTACTGTACCGTGATTGTATCGTTTCTGTACCGTGACTTTATCGTGATTATATAGTTCCTGTACCATGATTGTAATGTTACTTTACCGTGATTGTATCGTTTCTGTACCGTGACTGTATCGTGATTATATGGTTCCTGTACCATGATTGTAACGTTACTGTACCGTGACTACCATGTTTATATAGTTCCTGTACCATGATT
Source organism: Timema podura (assembly GCA_033556935.1). NCBI lineage: Eukaryota > Metazoa > Arthropoda > Insecta > Phasmatodea > Timematidae > Timema > Timema podura. The sequence goes on from JAVRXN010000011.1 coordinate 81,597,833, forward strand.
GTGTCGTTACTGTACCGTGATTGTATCGTTTATGTACCGTGACTATCGTGATTATATAGTTCCTGTACCATGATTGTATCTTTACTGTACCATGATTGTAACGTTACTGTACCGAGATTGTATCGTTTCTGTACCGTGACTATATCGTGATTATATAGTTCCTGTACCATGATTGTATTTTGACTGTAGTTCTGATGTAAGCCCAGCCTAAAGGTTGCGAATAGATGCGCTGGTGTAACTTTGATAGCTGCACCTACATTCATTGTATTCTATAAAAAATAGGAATATTTATTTGTGCTCACTTAAGAATAGCACAGATTGTTAATCATGTCACTTCAGCAAAATTAAAATAGCTTCATGTTTTCATATTTCCTCTGAATATTTTTAGTTAACTGTATTCCAATTAATGATTAACAAGAGGACTGTTGGCCAAATAAAGCACACAATTGTGTTGACGTCACAGGCTTTCGAATGAAAACCTCTCGACCACTGGTGTATACAATGCTTTTGGTAATAAGCCCGTTTCGGAAGGCCTTATTCCGTACCAGATCCCACTGTCTGGTATAGTATTTTGATAGAATAAAGTGTCTTCCAGAAAGGTCCAACTACAGTTCTGTGAGGATTTTAATACTAACAAAATACTACTAAAAGTTAGTATTCTGGTACGAAATAAAGACTTACAGAACGGGCTTCCAACCAAAATAAAGGTATAGGTGCTTACTTTTTTTTTTAGCGCCGCGTCTTACTACCCGTGTGGGTTACACGCCTATGTATTAATTGCACTAATATGTTAATAATAGAAATATTTTATAGGAACTGCACCCAGATTTGCGTGGAGGGAGAGTGGAAAACCATTTAGGACAACCACCCTCAGTACACCAGGCTGGGATCGAACCCCGATCTCCCCATCTTCTGCAGTCTAGTCTAACACAAATACAGAGCGTTAGACCATGAAGTCAATTAAGTGGGTGATTATAAAGTATCCAAGATAATATGGTTATCATGAAGAAGGTAGAAATTTGAGGATTAAAAAAACTTATTAGCTTGGTAAGGAAAATAACTAATTAATATATTTATAGTAATATACGTAACAAGAACAAATAATAACCAATTGATATCCTTTCTTATCATTAGTAAATATACTTGAGAGAAAATGTATCTGTAATTGCGTGAAAGGAGAGTGGGATTCAAACTGCAACCTTCCTTTCACCGGAAACCAAACTAAATGATATTTACTTCCATACGAAGTGTGCTCACTTGTTGAATATTTAGAATACAATAACTTTTTCTGATACTTTATCTTATTTAGTGGAATAGTCTGCCTACTAAACTAAGATTATTATTATTATTATTGTTATTATTATTATTAGCACCGCGTCTTACTACCCGTTCGGGTTATACGCACTTACGCTAATGTGTAATGTTAGGGTGATTGTGAGATGAAATGGAGGACCTACAGTTCAACGTGGGATCCGAACCACGGTGGAGGCCTGGCATTCCACACATTCACAATTTGTGATTAATACACAGTTTTTCAGAGGTGAAGGAAGGGTTTGGATATCAGATAAATCTGTGCTGGGATCAAGGATTGAACCCAGAACCCTTAAACCACCAGATCACCAATCTAAGATTGACGTGTTCGATTCCCGTCATAGCAAAAAAATGAGTGAAATTAGGGTTTATCCCCTTTCACAGTGCTGAATTTATGTCCGGGGGTCTGGGTGTTGTGTCTGTTCTAGATTTAATTTAGTTTGTAAGTCGTGTGCTGATATAATCAGTTGGTTCAGAAAGTGCAAGTTAAATACCTCCTAATAAATACACTATAAAAACCATTTGTTTATGTTGCGACTAATCTAAATAAATTTTTTAATATTTGATAGCATTCCTTCCTCGGCAATATTAATGTAAAAAAATAAAAATAAACTAGCTTTATTGCACCCGGCTGGGATTAAACTATGGCCGTCCCACTGAGATCACTGTACGGTGTAACGTTCATGTAATCAATCTCGACGATGTTAGAAAGTTTTAAAACGCAGATAGTGAGGGATATTAAAATGTAAAGATTTAAAAAAAGTAAAAAAATAAACAAAAACACAGGTGATGTTGCTAAACGTTCGACGCCAGATAACCTCCCCCCTCCTAGTGGACCGCCGCGGGCAAGGACACCCACAGCACGAGGGGGCAAAGGGGGGGGGGGTCCAAGTGACAAACTAGTCTTGTCGCGACTTACAGGCGGTCTCATCAATAAAACCGTCTACACATATACAGTATAAAGTCGATCATTCGAACTAATTGGGGATCGAACCAGTCCTGATTATCGATTGGTCTGGATTTTCAAAAATACACTTCATTAAAAAAAAAATGGACAGGATACTTACGAAAATTAATTTTTTTTTGTTGCTAAATATGAAAAAAATTCTGAGGGAATATAATAAGGAAAAAATCTAACAAAAAAAAAGTCTCCAATTTATTTGGAACAAGGGTTGAGGTAGGTTTTTTGGCGGCCATGTCTCTGATATTAATACCGCTATGGTTATTTTTTATATAATATATAATATAAATATATAATAATATTTATAGAACCAATAGTTACTGAGCTATAGGCAAATGTATAAACTTTTTAATTCAGGACTTAGAAAAATAAATTTGATGTTTATGCTTATAGGTGGACAAAAATGTTTCTCTTTTCTCAATTTTCCTGTCACAATGTTACTAGTTCCTTATGCCATAAAGTAAGTAAATGTGAGGGTATATTATTTCATTTATGATATTTGGTGTAAATTTTCTACAACAATGTTTCGTTTCACATATCTTAACGAGTTTTTTTAGTAAATGTGTTATATTAAGATACGAGTGGGAGAAAATCTGAGCGGTGTGCCGTACCATTAATTTTTTTCTCCTGTAGGTCTGAATAGTCTTTATATACATACTAAATTTCATAAAATTGCCGAAAATGATGTTGTTTCATGCATGATTTTCACTCCCCTCACCCATATACCCCCTTCCTACCAGGGATATTATGGTCCTCCAGAGAGGATAGTTTCCATTCGGTGGTTCCTCCATCGAGAAGGATGTCGAGGAAAGACAAATGATTCACGTCCAGTTGCCCAGAATGCCACACAGAATAGTCAGCCGGACCTCTCTAGGAATCCAAACCACGCCCTGACCGTCACAGTCAGTTGAACCTAACCGACAGGAGACCTCCTCCCTCCCTTCCTCAGCAGTGCTGAGACCTCGACCACGCCTGGACGAGAGGTTGGGGCAACCGCAGTCTGGGTTCGAACAGTCATCATCACGGTCCGATGAAGATCCCACTGTCGACACGCCGAGAGAAGAAAGGAGGGGAGAGAGGGAGAGAGAGAGAGCGAGATAGAGAGAAAGATAGATAGAAAGTGAGAGAGCGATAAATACCGAGAGGAACTGAGATAGTTCGAGAGAAATTGAGAGGGAGAGAGCAAGACATATAAATAAATAAAATGAGAGAGTGTTAGAATGTGAAAAAGAGCGAGAGAGAGAAAGCGTGGGAGTTTGAGAGAAAGTGAGAGAGACTGCTAAAGAGTGCGAAAGAAAGAGTGAGAAAGACAGAAAAAAGTGAGAGAGAGCGAAAGAGAAAGTGAGAGAGAATGAGAGATAGCGAGAGAGTTCGAGAGAAATTGAGAGAGAGGGAGTAACCACGCTGTTTCCCAGTAGCAACCCGCTGTTTCCTAATAGTAACCACGCTGTTTTCTAGTAGTAACCACGCTGTTTTCTAGTAATAACCACGCTGTTTTCTAGTAGTAGCCACGCTGTTTTCTAGTAGTAACCACGCTGTTTTCTAGTAGTAACCACGCTGTTTTCTAGTAGTAGCCACGCTGTTTCCCAGTAGTAGCCACGCTGTTTTCTAGTAGTAGCCACGCTGTTTTCTAGTAGTAACCACGCTGTTTTCTAGTAATAACCACGCTGTTTTCTAGTAGTAGCCACGCTGTTTTCTAGTAGTAACCACGCTGTTTTCTAGTAGTAACCACGCTGTTTTCTAGTAGTAGCCACGCTGTTTCCCAGTAGTAGCCACGCTGTTTTCTAGTAGTAACCACGCTGTTTTCTAGTAATAACCACGCTGTTTTCTAGTAGTAGCCACGCTGTTTTCTAGTAGTAACCACGCTGTTTTCTAGTAGTAACCACGCTGTTTTCTAGTAGTAGCCACGCTGTTTTCTAGTAGTAACCACGCTGTTTTCTAGTAGTAACCACGCTGTTTTCTAGTAGTAGCCACGCTGTTTCCCAGTAGTAGCCTAGTAGCCGTAACTACGCTGTTTCCTAATAGTAACCACGCTGTTTCCTAATAGTAACCACGCTGTTTCCTAATAGTAACCACGCTGTTTCCCAGTAGTCACCACGTTGTTTCCCAGTAGTAAACACGCAGCTCCCTCACAGATTATATTCACTGTAGATGAGAGTCGAGAACAACGCCTTGGTCCGCATGCTCACCTATATGGGTCAGCACCGTAATCCGAAAGTTGTCGTCAAATACTACAAATAAATGCGGGCTCTCTAAATGCCCCTGGAGGTTCCTTCAAAGGTAGATTCTGCAGCTTCGTCTGCGAGGTCATGACCTGACCATCATCTCCCTGACTGAAATATAATAAGATAAATGATAGGTCAGAATAGTTCGTGGTCCAGAGATGATTGAGTGGGCGGGGCTTCTCCAGCGGGATGCTGGAGGGTCTATACCGTGCCACTGAGCTACAACGACCCAACTCTGTCTATAGCGCGTCCAAGATGAAAACAGATCATTTTATACTTCATTAGAGATGAAAATAGCTCATGTTATACTTCGTACTAGATGAAAACAGCTCATGTAAACTTCGTTAGAGATGAAAACCGCACATGTTATACCTCGTCAGAGATGAAAACAATTCATGTTATACTTCGTCCGAGATGAAAACAGCTCATGTTATACTTCGTTCTAGATGAAAACAGCACATGTTATACTTCGTACTAGATGAAAACAGTTCATGTTATACTTCGTCAGAGATGAAAACAGTTCATGTTATACTTCGTCCGAGATGAAAACAGCTTATGTTATACTTCGTACTAGATGAAAACAGTTCATGTTATACTTCGTCAGAGATGAAAACAGCTTATGTTATACTTCGTACTAGATGAAAACAGTTCATGTTATACTTCGTCAGAGATGAAAACCATTCATGTTATACTTCGTCCGAGATGAAAACAGCTTATGTTATACTTCGTACTAGATGAAAACAGTTCATGTTATACTTCGTCAGAGATGAAAACAATTCATGTTATACTTCGTCCGAGATGAAAACAGCTTATGTTATACTTCGTACTAGATGAAAACAGTTCATGTTATACTTCGTCAGAGATGAAAACAATTCATGTTATACTTCGTCCGAGATGAAAACAGCTCATGTTATACTTCGTACTAGATGAAAACCGCACATGTTATACCTCGTCAGAGATGAAAACAATTCATGTTATACTTCGTCCGAGATGAAAACAGCTCATGTTATACTTCGTACTAGATGAAAACAGTTCATGTTATACTTCGTCAGAGATGAAAACAATTCATGTTATACTTCGTCCGAGATGAAAACAGCTTATGTTATACTTCGTACTAGATGAAAACAGTTCATGTTATACTTCGTCAGAGATGAAAACAATTCATGTTATACTTCGTCCGAGATGAAAACAGCTTATGTTATACTTCGTACTAGATGAAAACAGCTCATGTAAACTTCGTTAGAGATGAAAACAGCTCATGTTATACTTCGTACTAGATGAAAACAGCTCATGTAAACTTCGTTAGAGATGAAAACCGCACATGTTATACCTCGTCAGAGATGAAAACAGTTCATCTTATACTTCGTCCGAGATGAAAACAGCTCATGTTATACTTTGTTCTAGATGAAAACAGCACATGTTATACCTCGTCAGAGATGAAAACAGTTCATGTTATACTTCGTCCGAGATGAAAACAGCTCATGTTATACTTCGTACTAGATGAAAACAGCTCATGTAAACTTCGTTAGAGATGAAATCAGCTCATGTTATACTTCGTTCTAGATGAAAACAGCACATGTTATACCTTGTCAGAGATGAAAACAGCTCATGTTATACTTCGTTAGAGATGAAAACCGCACATGTTATACCTCGTCAGAGATGAAAACAGTTCATGTTATACTTCGTCCGAGATGAAAACAGCTCATGTTATACTTCGTACTAGATGAAAACAGCTCATGTAAACTTTGTTAGAGATGAAAACCGCACATGTTATAGCTCGTCAGAGATGAAAACATTTCATGTTATACTTCGTCCGAGATGAAAACAGTTCATGTTATACTTCGTTCTAGATGAAAACAGCACATGTTATACCTCGTCAGAGATGAAAAAAGCTCATGTTATACTTCGTTCTAGATGAAAACAGCACATGTTATACCTCGTCAGAGATGAAAAAAGCTCATGTTATACTTCATCCGAGATGAAAACAGCTCATGTTATACTTAGTCCAAGATGAAAACAGCTCATATACTTCGTCAGAGATAAAAACTGCACATGATAGGGGACATCCTTAAATTAAATGAGGCTTTTTTTACATTATTTTTGACTCCCTTCACCTCCCTCCAATTAAGGTATTCTAAGATTTTGCGTCCCCCTACCCCTCTATATTACGTAATTTTTTAAAGATCCGGTAAATGTGATTAATTTATTCGTTTGATTTAGTATAGTTTGGTAATAAAGTTAGCGATGTGAAATTTTAGAATACTTTAATTGCAGTAAAATTATGTGCAACACATCATAAGTAAATGAAATATAAAGTAAATTATATAATTTATATTTAAGAGCTTACTACCCGTTTGTGGTATAAGCTTATGTATTATTATTATTATTATTATCATCATCACTAGCACCACGTCTTACTACCCGTTCGGGTTATACGCACTTACGCTAATGTGAAATGGTAGGATGATTGTAAGATGAAATGGAGGACCTACAGCTTAACGTGGAATCCGAACCACGGTGGAGTCCTGGCATTCCACACATTCACAAGTTGTGATTAATACACGTCTTGTCAGAGGTGAAGGAAGGGTTTGGCAATCAGATAAATCTGTGCCGGGACCGAGGATTGAACCCCGGACCCTCAGCACAGAAGTCTGACACTTTACCCTTAAACCACCAGGTCACCGACCATATGTACTAATTAATTACAGTAATGTGTTAGGTATTAGGAAGATTTTATTTTAGAGAAAGTGCACCCGCGTTTGAGTGTAGGGAGAGGGGAAAACCATCTAAGAACACCACCCTCAGTGAATCCAATTGGGATATAAGCCCGACCTCCCCATCTTTGGCAGTCTAGTCTAACACGAGAGTAGCGCGTTAGACCATGTGGTCAACAAAACAGGTTCAACAACTGTTGATATCAAAATGAGAATAAAGCTAAACTCTATCTTTATACTTAAGAAATATTTTATTTATTTAGGCCAATAACATGTTTTTTTTTTAAATTGCAAAAACCCTGGCCCCTTTCTTGAGTCTCTTACTATCACATCTTAATGTTTCTATTTTATAAACAAACGAAATAGTACGTCACCTGTACGTCCTTTTAACTACCAAAAATAAATATTCATTTTATAAACTATCGAAATAATCTCCAGTTAAAAATGTCCACTTCCAAGCGGTCACAAGTCTGACAGATACGGCCGCAGATCTCATTGTCCAAATGGCCCACAAATTACCTCAAGACAAGTAGGACTTCTTAAACGTCAAACTCGACTGTATCTTACAGGTAAGTGGCTGAGAGTTATTTTTATTACCGCTCACAAGAAGAGATTAGATCATCTACGCGGGGGGTATCTCGCTTACCAAACAAAACAAATAACACATACAACTGGGAAAAAAGAGGTCTCAACCAGAAAAAAATTGACTCTTGTTTCATAAACCACGCAATGCTATTTCTTGTATAAACAAAACCCACTTCAGTAGCTAAACAGTCTAAGGCGTCACTGTCGTGTTAGACTCGCGTGCAGATAGCGGAGATATCGGGATTCAAATCCCAATAAGGTTTCCTAAACAGTTTCCCACTCTCCTTCCACGCAAATGCAGGTACATTCCCTCAAAAATCTTCCTTTCTCATCCTTACCCTATTATAGTAATTATCATAAATGCATACTAATTAAACAGGTAGTGAGACTCAGTAATAAAAAACAATGGTACGACACAATCGCAAATAATTTCTCTTATTATGTGTTACGGCTTCCAATATAATTTTCAAAAAACATGTTTTGAGAAAGTTATTATTAAGTATGTTTTTCTCATAAAAACACATCAATTTGTTAATCATAATAATCACTCTTTATATATACATTTTAAACCAGATTGTTAAAATTTATCTAATAAAACTCAAATTTTCAAAAACAATTTTTTTTAAATACCATAAATGTATTTATTATTTGTAAAAAAATAAAAACGTATGAAAAACTATTCCCAGATTCTCAATTTTAATTGAATTTTCAAGTTTGATTTACAAAAAATTCAAATTCTCTATGATAATTAGTTGTAAGTACACAACCCTTGGATTCATTTATTTTAGAAAAATAAAGATACACTATTATTGATATTTAATTTAAAATAATCCCTAGATACCAATTTTAAAACGAATCGTTAGACCTATTTAAAAAAAATTGTATGAAAACCAGTAGTTAACTACTATTAATTTTTTTAAACAAATTAATATAAATATTTATGATATAAGCAATTTTTTAGATACTCATTTTGAACTAAATCACTGAAGCTAATTTTTTTAAATATTTAAATTAAAAAAATAACAGTCATCAGAAAACTCCATAGCCGAGTCCCCCCTCACCAAAAACAAGTATACAGGGTTATTTATCCTACCACATGGGTGACCTGGCGATCTAGAGGTAAGGTTTCAGACCTCTGTGTTGGGGGTTCGGGGTTCAATCCTCGGTCCCGGCACAGATTTATCTGATTGCAAACCCTTCCTTCACCTCTGACAAGACGTGTACTGATCACAGCTTGTGAAGGAGAGGGTAGCTATTACTCCTGGTGAGACTGCAACTAGGCTGGAGAGGGTTGCGTTGGGAGGGGGTAGATATTACTTCTGAAGCAGGTACTACACATTCCTGGTGAGACTGCAACTAGGCTGGAGAGGGTTGCGTTGGGAGGGGGTAGCTATTAATTCTGAAGCAGGTATTACACATTCCTGGTGAGACTGCAACTAGGCTGGAGAGGGTTGCATTGGGAGGGGGTAGCTATTACTTCTGAAGCAGGTATTACACATTCCTGGTGAGACTGCAACTAGGCTGGAGAGGGTTGCGTTGGGAGGGGGTAGCTATTACTTCTGAAGCAGGTATTACACATTCCTGGTGAGACTGCAACTAGGCTGGAGAGGGTTGCGTTGGGAGGAGGTAGCTATTACTTCTGAAGCAGGTATTACACATTCCTGGTGAGACTGCAACTAGGCTGGAGAGGGTTGCGTTGGGAGGGGGTAGCTATTACTTCTGAAGCAGGTATTACACATTCCTGTTGAGACTGTAACTAACTTGGAGAGGGTTGCGTTGGGAGGGGGTAACTATTACTTCTGAAACTTATATTTTTAGATCAAAATTATATCTAGCAGAATGCAAGAGTTTAGTTTTTAAAAGTTTTTCATTACGTGACTTCGTTTTAGTTTCCATTTGTAAAATGTTTGATTTAGTCTTGTGAATTCATTACGAGCTTTTGTTAATATTTTTAGGTAATTAATTTGTAAATTTAAATTAATATTGGAATTTTTTTTTGTAATTTTATATGGAATTTTTTACTGGACACTGGTCATCAGTATATAAAAAGTTAAAAACAATATATGAGCTTATTTTAAACCTAACAAAACCCACATGAAAATAGGTAGTAGAATGTGATCATCATAATCATTCTTACTATGATACAATGTTTCTTGCACAAAAACTAGCAACATACAATAGCTATAAAGGGCACAAGAGTGCCTATCAGGAAGAATCGCCCAATTTATTCCCTCTTTTTCTATTCCGTACATTGGTATATTCGTGTGATAATGCTTAAAATCTGTCTTTAGGTAAGTCAAGTTTAGATGCAGCCCGCTTCACAAAATAACTTCAAATTCATCAAGTAGGTAAAATCGTTAAGGTTAAAAAATATAAATAAAAAAATATGTAAGACTTGTCACCTTCCTTAAGACAATAAACAAAATGTCATTTAACTGTCCGGTATAAATGTTAACAATAAACAAGATGAGTTACGTAAAGTAACTACTGGAATGTTACGTGGTAACTAGCAAGCGGTTCACATTTTTTATGATTCATTCTTTTTAGAAACAATATTTTTTCCCCCACTCCTCCCTGCTAAAACCCCCCCTCCCCCCTTACCAATGTCCAAGCACAACCTGTGACTACCTTGAGCTCAATATTCTTAATGGTAAGAATGCGAGGGTTTTGTGACGCATACATAATGAGGATGGGACGTTCATTAATTTTACTGTCGCGTCTTTTTTTTTTTTGGTGAGTGGCAGTTCTGGTGTCAATGAAGTGACCTTTTTTTTTTCTCTAATAACGTTCTGATGAGGTTCTCTTAAGATCGTAATGGACAGACTTCTGTGAGGGACGTCTCGTCCACTCAGTTTTAAAGTTGGAATGGACGGGGTTGCGAGAAAAAGCTATTGTTTTTGGAATTTTTATGGCAAAACATTTTTTTTTTGCCAAAATAAATTAAATATTGCCCCAGTACAAACATATAAATTAATTATCTTAACATGGTCATCACCTGGACATTTTTTTAAAAATATCTGACGAGGGTATCCTGGGATTTAATGACCACTTTTTCTTTTCATTTAAAAAGTTTCTCATCTAATGCCGCAATGCTCATCGAGGATATTCAGGAATTGTTGATATCAACATGTGAAGAAAGTTAAACTTTATATTTTTACTGGAGCAATATTTTATTTATTTTGGCCAAAAAAGTTTTACCGTTAAAACTGAAAAAAAAAACCACAAAAACTAATCTGTTCTCACGCCCGCTATATTCCAACCTTAAGCACTTTTACTTGTTTGAGTTTTAATCGGGATACTACAGGCTCATGTGATTCTCTTCTCAGTTACTAAATTAAGGTAACTAATCCAAGGTCCCTCCTCAATGAGTAAGTGGTAATACTCCCGGGAATCCCCCATCACCACAGCAGTTCGTTCCCCGTCGGGGTCGTCAGAATTAAACTACACTGCAAGGGTGAGGATATTGAAGGAGTAATTCAGAGGATATGTACCAGAATTTTTAGTAAAATGAGAGTGAGTAAACGTCTAAGAAAAAAATATACCCTCAGTACACCTTGACCAGGATCAGAACCTTAACCTCCCAATCTTCGGAAAACTTCGGGTGTTTTTCGAGTGGATCGTCAAAGCTTGGTCTCGTTTAGTGAGAAAAAAAACGGTGAATTCTGGTAGATTTACGTCGGCTAAATAATTAGTGATTCTGATTAAAATAGATAATTATCCGAAAGTTAGTGTTACTATTAGCACCGCGTCTTACTACCCGTTCGGGTTATACGTACTTACGCTAATTTGTAATGGTAGGGTGATTGTGAGATGAAATGGAGGACCTACAGTTTAACGTGGGATCCGAACCACGGTGGAGGCCTGGTATTCCACACATTCACAAGTTGTGATTAATACACGTCTTGTCAGAGGCGAAGGAAGGGTAATCCAAAAGTTAAAAAAAATAAAAATTATGATCTATTAAAAACTGTTCAGTGCCTAATATAAATAAGATGAAAATATAAAACGAAACACTCAGATGGTTACGTGGTCAAAGGAGTCAGGTTCTTCTGTGACTTACCGGTGACTTGGAGGTTGAGGTTCGTCACCCGGCTTGGATGTAATTTTTTTAGCACCGCGTCTTACTACCAGATTGGCTACTCGCATATGTACTAAATACGCTTATGTGTTGGAGATTAATAAGGTTAAACTTTAGAGAAAATGTACCCGAATTAGCGTGGAACGAGAGTGGAAACCACCCTCAGCGCTCTCGACTGAGATTTGAACCTCGATCTCCAAGTTATCGACAGTCTAGTTTACTGCGAGAGTAGCGCGTTAGACTACGCGGACACCGAAGCGGGTTCTTACTGACGCTAATAATTCTTACTCTCGCTTAAGGAAATATTTGCGTCAAAACCATTAGCACCTTAGTTTATGTTACAAAAAGAAGGGTGAAGGTATGTTTTAGATGGTATTGCACCAGCGTTCACCTTGGTACAGCCTCACAACCGAAACCAAACAGCTGATAGGACAAAACAAATGCTGACATTCTTAAAAATAGCGATCGTGATTGTTTTTTCAAGAACGTCAAGTTCTGTGTGACGTAACTTAATGTATGTATCGGAACAAGGATATGGAGCACCTAACAACGGACCACGTGTTGTGTGACCTTGAAGGAAGGAAGTCAAGGACTGACAATGATAGAGCGAAATATATCTCAGGTCTCAAGGTCAACGCAGCCTTGAGCTCACGGTGGGAGTGTCGTCAAATTAAACACCTTGTAATAAAAATATATTAATAACAATATTTTTTTAACAAAAATATAATTTATGCTGATAAAATTTAAGAGCGTAGCAGGCCCAACTCGCTCCCGGCTCGCGCGAGGTATTATGGGAGTAAAACGGAAAAGAAAAGAAATGTGTGCAGTACATTCGTATTTGAATGATTACTCGACATTTCCCCGGTGTCGATGGGGGACAAAGCGACAAAGTTTCTTGTTAATAACTACAGTATATCCCTGTTATGACAGAATAAAGATTTGTGTACAGTGCTTATCTGCGAAGCCATTCTAAAATAGTCATAAAACGTTCTTTTCAACGCAGTTTTTATCCAAATATCTTTTAATATTTCAACAATGTTCAATATTGGTAACTTCTATTAACACTTTATCTCCATTAATGTTTAATCAGAAATGATACACGTGCAATAGTGTTGGTGTAACTTTACGATTTCGAGCCGACTGTACCACACAGTTGATTGACATGTGATACACCCTTTTAAGGTGTCACACTGTCACAATTAAATTTCACACATCCCTTATGATAAACTAATAAAGATAATCAAATCCAATCTAATATAATATTCAAAATGTATTTAATTTACACTATGTCTCGCAGTGAATATCTACTTGGTATAACGTACTTCTATCTCTCTTTAAACCGGGAAACCAGGCAAAATCTTCTCGAAGGACAAGAGCCCCCACCCCCCCTCTTGGGAGAGATGAGGGATGAATGTATCCCTTTACTCGAAATTGTGCAGTTCCAGCCTTATTAGAAGTGACTGAAACGGGGTCAGCAGATTTGATGACAGAGGCATATAAAAAAGGGTTTGGCTTCAATTTAGATATTCGAGCATAAAAAATATATAGAATATGTATATTTTTTTATAGCTTATAAACTATTGGTTGTATAAAAATATATTTAAAATAAAATATGTTAATTTTTTAATATTACTACAACTTTACAATGATAAGTTATTACGTGTCTCAAATATTTTCGGAGATGCGATCAAAATTGGAAGTTTTGGCGTTGACACGTCATAATAAACAAACCTTTTTTTTTTAGCAGTGCTTCTTACTACCTGTTCAGGTTATACGCATAGCATATCTGATAATCACTCTAATAGAGTAGGGATGAGGAAGGAAGCATTTAGAGGTAGTCTACCCGCACTTGCATAGAAGGAGAGTGGGAAAACATTTAGGAAAAACCACCCCCAGTAGACCCAACCGGGATTTAAAACCCAATCTTCCCGTATTCAGCTGGCCAGACTTACTGCAAACTGATTTTTGAAAATTTTCTCTCTAACATAAATATATTATATGATAAAGTATGTAAGGCAGGGATGATGACAAAGGGTGTATTATTATTAATATTATTACCTGTAAAGGTGGTCCCATTCTAGAAGGTGTCTGTACTAAATAGATTGGATTACTGGTGATGAGGCTTAGTTTCGAAACTGGCGGTGTTTTTCACGTGTGATTAATAATTTCACACGTTAATGATGTTGCACTTCTTCTATACCATCTCTCTCATACCTCAACTTTAGATTCATTTGTTAATTACTACTATGTTAAATGTTATTATAGAAAAATATATCATGATGTAAGCTGTAAAAGATTTTTTTTCAAAGATTTGTGCAAAGTATAGTATTGGCAATTGTATTGTAGCTAAAACAAATATTTTTACAATAATATATTTGGTACCTATAAGAATCATCAATATAAACAAAAAAAATTCTACTAACTACAGACACATGGCTTGATGTATGAACATACTATAATGGATTGGATATCATTTAGAGCCATCATATAAGGCTATTTTTATAAAACAACCAATTCCTGCTTTCTATAGACACATGATTTAATGTATGAATATATTAAAATTGATTTAATAACTTTTAGACCCGTCAAATAAGCTTATTATAGCCCCAACGGTAGAACACCTGATATTAAATAAATAAACATATTAGCCGGTGAAAAATAGGAGCAGGTAAACCTGTATGACATCATAGAAGGAAAAGTTGAGGGAAAGAGGAGCTTAGGAAGAAGGAGGATTCAAATGTTTGATGACTTAAAAAAAAAGAAGAAAATTCTGGTAGCTGAAGGAGGAGGCAGAGGACAGGGATGCATTGGCAATCTAAGTTCACTGACAAAAGGAATGAACCTGTTGCGAGACAGAACACCTAATAATAAATAATAAATCTGCGTTAAAATATAAATTCACCTGTCAAAATTAACAAGTGAGCATGAAAGAAAAGTAAAAATACAAGATAAAGAGAGTAAAATAAATTATTTCTCACCACGATGATTGCACTTAAGTCAGTTTTACTTTTGGTGGCAAGATGATGGATGTCTAGACTCGTTAAAAGGAAGACAAATTATCTCGGAGATAAATAAGTAGCTCCGAATGACCAAGGGTTATTCCGTTCGGTTGTAAAGATCGAGAGGTTTTGGGCAAGCTGAGGTCGCTTTGGCATTCATTCTGATTGAAGTCACGTCGCGTGTGAACGCTATTCGAATAAACCGCTTCGGTGGACATATAGTTGGAGATGTCAGTCTGGTACAGTGGAGGATTCAAGGTAAGGTTTGTTCATCATAGGTTTTTACCTGGATGACACTTCAAAAATCATATGTTTAGGTTTTGGTTTGCCAACACTTGTAAAAGATCACTATTTTTTTATAAATGTTAAGTTTTTTAATTACTTGCTTTATTTTACATTTAAAATAACGTAAACTTAAGCTTTCTCACACTATTTCACTACTTTTAATAATTTCTTTTTATCCAACTCGAAACAATATTTTAAACATAATAAAAAGTACTCATTCTTCGTTTTGGAACATTATTGATGTGTAATATAGTGCATATGTCAATACCTTTTAATACAGGCATCGTATTTACTTGGTAAAGAGAAAATACTTATAATTTTTGTATATATATAATAAATTAATTTATAATTATTTTATTATATTTCGAAATATTTAATTGAATAAAATAATTTTATCTACTGCGTGGGTGTATCATTGTAAAAAACTTTGTTTCCATCATGTTCAACCACAGGGTTTTAATTCGTCGGTCCCCATTTTGGAGCTATTTTCGTTAGACCTTTTGTGATAGTGATGTGAATAATTTTTTTTTCAAGTGGGATAAAACGATAAATAAGCTTTGTGTCCGACCTCAATTAAATATATAAATAATGTTGGCCAAAATTACTTTGGCTAACTATCACATTCATATATATTACTATCTGTTTTCATTACAGTGATCCAAAGTGATAGATGTCAGCTGTTGGCGTAGGGGTATATATTAGGGACTATTTCTAGTAACTTTTTAAGCTGTCATCCAAGTAAAAACCTATCATGAACAAACTCTAGGGACACGTGCCCCCTTGTTGATTTTTTGGAAAATACACAACAATCCTTTATATTCCTTCCAGCCCCCCCCCCCCCCCCAAAAAAAAATTGCTTACAGATGAAGAGATTCTCGATACTGCAAAAACACATGAATCTGGTTTTTCTACCCACTATAAAGGAACTTGATGGATAATTTAAATTATGGAGGAAGTTCTTGATACAAAAATCTGAAAAAGTTGATACGCCAATGGAAGCATACAAACTTGCGGCTGTATTTCCAAACAGTGAGTGTTTTTAAAAACTTTCCGTGTGAAATAACATTCACTACTTCAACAGCAAAACGATCAGTTCGTCGAATAAAGCTAAACCCTAATACTTCTTTTAGCACCACATCTTACTACCCGTTCGGGTATACGCTTATGATTTTAGGGATCAGGAAGGTTATATTTAGAGTAAGTGTGCCCACATTTGCGTGGAGGGAGAGTGGGAAACTATCTTTAGAAAAACTAACCTCAGTACACCGGACTGAGATTCGAACCTCGATCTCCCCGTCATCGGCAGTCTAGTCTACTGCGAGAGTAGCGCGTTAGACCATGTGGGCCACCGAAATGGGTTAAAACCTTTTTGGGATCAACAATGGGTCAGGAAAGATTCAATTGTCTGGTCTGACCATGCTCAATATAATTAAAATATATTGAGATAATCCCTGAAGAGTTTCTAAATATATTTTCTAGAAAACATTCGTGAAAAGTTAAATTAGAGTGTATTTAAATTTTTTATCGTCTCTAATTACAAATAACTGGGTATAAAACAAAATGTTCCTTATCAATTATTATTATACTTAAATATTTAATCAATATTTATTGACTGAAACACAAATGCTTTTAGACAATCTAGCTTTATACATCACTAAAAAAAAATTCACACAGGGATATACATTTTTTTAGAAGGATGTAAGATACAACTATTTTTATTTGTATCATGGTGCCTCTCCTGTAATTTATTTCTCGATCCACCACTGTTTTGGTCTGTATAGTTTAAATATGATGGAGCTACAAGTATTCGTATATCGACCAGTTGTATTGAGTTTTTTTAACAAGCGTAGTGAGGTCCTGTTTTGACTTGCACCATTTGCCATTTCTTATGTCTATCTGAACGGATGTTTATTCTGCGATAAATGTCAAAAGCGTAGAACAATTTTAACGAAATTTGTCAGAGACATTATTTGAGTTTATGCCTACTAACGTATATAAAATAGCCAACCTCAGTGGTCTTGGGGTAAAGAGCTCGCCTCATGACTCGATGTTCATGGGTTCAACCCCAGATGAGGTTGACGGATTATTTCATGAGTGATAAAAATCCGTAGCACAACTTCCTTCGGAGGGGAAGTAAAGCCGTTGGTCCCGTGTCAATTGAGGCATGTAAAAGGACTCTGTAAGGTTTGGGAAAATACCTTTACAGGCAAAATTGGTAGACCCTTTCACTCTGACTCATAGAAATTCTCGTGTGCTGATATAATCAGTCGGTTCAGAAAGTGTTTTTTTCTATCTTGTTATCAGTTTAAATATGGCGTTTGCTCAATAATCCTCTAAAAATATTCAGAAACCCCCTAAGATTTCAAGAGTTTACAGCAATCTAGGTAAATACAGCCAGAAGATAATATACATCCACACAGCTAACAACACTCCACGAGTTGTCTAGTCGGTCAGTTGATTGCAAAACAAACCTGGAGGTGATGAAATCGACTCGGTCGGTCAGTTAGTTAGTTCCTCATTCTGTTGACGCGCTACCGAACGAGGACATAACATTTAGTCGTCAAAGAACCTTCGAAAACTAGTCGCACACAAACCTAAGCTCAATCTAGAGAAGAAAGTGTTTGTTTGGGGAGATTCCACAAGGTTTTTTCTTCGTAGAATATTGTCATTTACTTCTATTGCGTTATTTATTAATTTATCATAGTATAGCTACAGTATTGGAATCGTTAAAATTTGTCTGTCTCGAGAGTATAATGAATCTTGACGCTTTATTTGCCATTTGCCCCCCAAACTAAGATAAATGGCACGGGGCACCACTTGGAATCTCTTTTTTATCTTAAAATAAAGATATTTTACTGAAAACTCGTAAGATTACTACATACATTGTTGCACCGTTATAGAAACAGAGGTACTTAATTAATTGGTCTCGAGAACGTTCCTGATTAGAGGTCAAAGTTCATATCCTCGTTTAGGCGTGTGATCAGGTTGGGCTGTGTGTACCATGGGGTAAGTCCTCTCTACTTGAGGGAGGGGGTAAAAAGGGGGAAACAGAAGTGAAAACCAGGACTTAATAATTACAAACACTCATTACGCGTCCTTTTCACAGATTAAAATAAAATGAGTAACACGTAACAATTGAAGAACGTTTTCTCACCTTTCTCTGAGAATTGGTACGTCACCTTTGGGACAATGTTATTTTTCTCCCTGCCTGCTGTGATATCAGTTGTTACAAAGTGAGTATAGAGCCTATGTTAGGTATTGTTACTTTTATCTCTTTGGTATAACAATGAGACCCAGTGGCACAAATTGTATTTTAAAATATAGAAGGTGTGAGAAATATAACAAGATAAAATAATGAGTAAAAAAATGTTCCCCACAAAGTAACCGTAATGATGCAAAGAAAACTAGGTTTGAAGAATCCATAGCGAAAAGGATAACATCTTATTCCTTTTCTTCTAACTCCTTTAGAAGAATAATTTTTACAATTAAGTTATGTTTGCATTTAACGTTTGTTCCTTTATTCAACCTCTATAAGGCAAGGAAAGATTCATGGCAAAATGAGAAGATAAGAGAAAAAATATGAAAGCTTACTTAACACTTTTGAGGACGCGATATTCCTAATGTGTCTTACTTCTTTCATTTTACAAGACACCGTTCAATACGTCACACGACTAGAAACTGTATTCGAGCTTTGAAAAAAAAAAAGGAGCTATTTAAGTAAAAGAAAGCGAGAACAATTTTTTCAGCTTTTGAATCAACAAGTGTTTTTTGTCAAAATAAACTAAATAATTATTGAGTAGATATGTTTAATTTGATTTCCTAAACATGCAGTTTATTCAAGAATGGAATGGTGGTAACTGAAAACTAGGAGGATATTTATTGAAAACATTGGTTGGAAGTCGCTAATGTGGAAATAGTTATTATTTTCTTCGAAATACTATAATATTATCTTAGCCCGGAATCATAATCTTTGGTCAGATACAGTGTTTACAATGTTCTATATCTTCTGGTATGAGCTAGATCAAGTTGTTACTTTCATTGATCTGTCTCAGTCTGGTCAGATATAATGTTTACAATGCTCTATATCTCCTGGTATGGGATAGAGCAAGTTGTTACTTTCATTGATCTGTCTCAGTCTTGTCAGATATAGTGTTTACAATGCTATATATCTTCTGGTATGGGCTAGAGCAAGTTGTTACTTTCATTGATCTGTCTCAGTCTGGTCAGATATAATGTTTACAATGCTCTATATCTCCTGGTATGGGATAGAGCAAGTTGTTACTTTCATTGATCTGTCTCAGTCTTGTCAGATATAGTGTTTACAATGCTATATATCTTCTGGTATGGGCTAGAGCAAGTTGTTACTTTCATTGATCTGTCTCAGTCTGGTCAGATATAATGTTTACAATGCTCTATATCTCCTGGTATGGGATAGAGCAAGTTGTTACTTTCATTGATCTGTCTCAGTCTGGTCAGATATAGTGTTTACAATGCTCTATATCTCCTGGTATGGACTAGAGCAAGTTGTTACTTTCATTGATCTGTCTCAGTCTGGTCAGATATAATGTTTACAATGCTCTATATCTCCTGGTATGGGATAGAGCAAGTTGTTACTTTCATTGATCTGTCTCAGTCCGGTCATATATAGTGTTTACAATGCTCTATATCTCCTGGTATGGACTAGAGCAAGTTGTTACTTTCATTGATCTGTCTTAGTCTCACTTATGACTTTGACAAAAATATGAACGTGGGTGAGGTTTGAACGATACCAGCAATAACATTCAATATACAGCCAGTCCCTGTGAAGAATGGAGTGAAGGTGTCTCTAGTAGGGTCAGTTGGTGGCTTGGCAGACTGATGTGCAATAGTACCTTCTGGCTCAGTGAGGAAAGCAACAGGAAACTACCTCACTCCTCATTTCACTAGTAGGGTCAGTTGGTGGATCGACAGACTGATGTGCAATAGTACCTTCTGGCTCAGTGAGGAAAGCAACAGGAAACTACCTCACTCCTCATTTCACTAGTAGGGTCAGTTGGTGGATCGACAGACTGATGTGCAATAGTACCTTCTGGCTCAGTGAGGAAAGTAACAGGAAACTATCTCACTCCTCATTTCACTAGTAGGGTCAGTTGGTGGCTTGGTAGACTGATGTGCAATAGTACCTTCTGGCTCAGTGAGGAAAGTAACAGGAAACTATCTCACTCCTCATTTCACTAGTAGGGTCAGTTGGTGTCTTGGCAGACTGATGTGCAATAGTACCTTCTGGCTCAGTGAGGAAAGTAACAGGAAACTATCTCACTCCTCATTTCACTAGTAGGGTCAGTTGGTAGCTTGGCAGACTGATGTGCAATAGTACCTTCTGGCTCAATGAGGAAAGCAACAGGAAACTACCTCACTCCTCATTTCACTAGTAGGGTCAGTTGGTGGCTTGGCAGGCTGATGTGCAATAGTACCTTCTGGCTCAGTGAGGAAAGCAACAGGAAACTACCTCACTCCTCATTTCACTAGTAGGGTCAGTTGGTGGATCGACAGACTGATGTGCAATAGTACCTTCTGGCTCAGTGAGGAAAGCAACAGGAAACTACCTCACTCCTCATTTCACTAGTAGGGTCAGTTGGTGGCTTGGCAGACTGATGTGCAATAGTACCTTCTGGCTCAGTGAGGAAAGTAACAGGAAACTATCTCACTCCTCATTTCACTAGTAGGGTCAGTTGGTGGCTTGGTAGACTGATGTGCAATAGTACCTTCTGGCTCAGTGAGGAAAGTAACAGGGAATCACCTCACTCCTCATTTCCCCAATGCTCCTCTTCATTGCTGCCTAGGCTTTACAACTGACGGTGGAACTGTTGAGGATCCAACCAATATTCATGTTGAGTTTTATACATATTATGCTATCATCCAAAAGTGTATAAACAGACATTTCTAATTATACTTCTTTAATAGTTACTATATATTTAGCTTTTTCGTAACTTATTATTATTATTATTATTATTAGCACCGCATCTTACTACCCGTTCGTTTTGTACGCACTTACGCTAATGTGTAATGGTAGGGTGATTGTGAGATGAAATGGAGGACCTAGAGTTTAACGTGGATTCGAACCACGGTGGAGGCCTGGCACTCCACACATTCACAAGTTACTATTAATACACGTCTTGTCAGTGGTGAAGGAAGGGTTTGGTAATCAGATAAATCTGTACCGGGACCGAGGATTGAAGCCCGGACCCCTAGCATGGAAGTCCAACACCTTACCCCTAGACCACCAGGTCACCTTTGTAACATAATGAAAGAACAAAATATATTAATAAAGCTATTTTTTGTTTGTTTCGCAGTTGTGGCAACAAGAGATATTATAGCACATGAAATGATACATTAAAATTCATTACATTCACACTTGTATCTTGTTATAACTGACCACCAAAACAATATAAATTGTCTTTATAACTTAAATAAAGAGCCAAAAAAAATTATTAGATTCGTAATAAAACGTTTTCATCTTATAAACATATGCTCATAGACACAACAAAAGACAATTTTATGACGTCATTGACGACCATAGTTTCTTAGGGTTCGTCAGCTTAATTTATTAAGAGAACGCAGCCTTTTAGAAACGCTCGTTTCTAAAGAATTGTTAAATTAACCACAGTTGACGCTTCCACAAATAAAAAACAAACAAACAAACCGCAATATTTATAGTTTCATGTTACAAAAAGGGTTTAAAAAAAGTAAAAGGCAAATTGTTTATTGTGAAAGCTTTCGCTGCTAAAAGTGACAGCAGCTCAACATATTATGGTATTGCAGCTCAAATGGTTTGGCGTATGGATACATGAGAGTAGGTCTGGTAATATTTACTTCCTGTCACCACCACTCTATGGCAAACGGATTACAATAACATCAACAGTAGTTGAATATCTGTCAACGAGCATAACGACATTAGATGAGAAACTTTTTAAATTAATTAGAAAAAATATATCATCAAGATCCAAGATGCTCATGACAAATATTCAACAACTGTTGATATCAACATGTGAAGAAAATCAAAGGCTATGTTACAACTGGAGCAATATTTGATTTATTTTGACAAAAAAAAGTTTTGCCATAAAAACTGCAAAAAAAATCTGACCCTTTTTAATGTTTTCTACACCACCACCTCAACTCAGCGCTGCAAGTGACTATTTAGGAATGATTGAAATACTGAAGTAAGTTTTAAAAATTAAGAAATAACCATCCTCCAAAGCTGGTGACGGAAGTTTTATCCGACGGACGTTTAGTTTCGTCAAGTTGTCGAGTGCTTATGCCAGTCTAGCAGTGATCAGTAACCACATGTTTTCCCGCCGCAGGCTAGCCAACTACTGGTATTATGATCTCTTAGCCCGAGGGGAAAAAAAAAAAAAAAAGTTTCTGGTCTGTTATGGATCATTGCCCTGCAGATGCGGTCCAGCCACGGGATGATCTGATTTATTTCCGCCTTTTGCTTCGCTCTGCCTCGGAGATAACAAACCAATGGCCCCTGATAATAAACATCCACCAAAACCCGTGCAGTCTCCGAAGCGGAACACTACCATTAATTTGTATGTATGACTTTATTTATGGTAAGTGTATACCTACTACATACATGCCCTAAGGTTAAACAAAAAAAAGTCTGTGTAGTTGCAACCAAAACTACTGCGATGCTATCTGTCGCAAGGTTTAAAAAGATTTTTTAATTGTAATAATAATAATAATAATAATAATAATAATAATAATAATAATAATAATAATAATAATAATAATAATTGTAAAATTATAATAATGGCGTATTCGGGCTACATCAATCTGTATCTCAGTTTGCAGAAAGATTAACCAGTACTAATGTACCGTTGGCAAGGGGACGGCTGAATGTACTAATCGTACATCCTTTCTGTGGAAGCTCTTTCCATGTCCCGATGAGATGAGGTGATAGTATGAGGGTATTAGTGAGTATGAGGGTAATAGTGAGTATGAGGCTGTGGAACCAGTGGAAACACTTAAAAACTAACTGAAGCCTAATCAACAAAACCCTGGTAACATATGGGGTAGTTCCCCTTTCAGGAAAAATACCCAAGTTACCAGCCGGGAATTGAACCCAGGACCCCCAGGTTCGTACCTGACTTTATAGTTAAGGGTTTACTCGTCAGAGGCTATCAACTTTTTATAGATTTTGAACTTTCGGTGTTTAATTTTAAGCAAAACGTATTATTTCCCCCCCTTCACACCACGATTATAACTTTAAAACTGCCCCTATCCCAGCTCTGTATCTATTTGTGTGTGACACAAAACCACTTAATAAGAATTTAGTTGAAGTTATTTTCAACCAAAGATAAAGATTTCACTTTACGATATGTATTCGGTGACCTGGTGGTCTAGGGGCAAGGTGTCAGACTTCTGTGCTGGGGGTCCGGGGTTCAGTCCTTGGTCCTGGCACAGATTTACTTGATTGTCAAACCTTTCCTTCACCTCTGACAAGATGTGTATTAATCACAACTTGTGGATGTGTGGAATGCCAGGCACTCCACCGTGGTTCGGATCCCACGTTAAACTGTAGGTCCTCCATTTCATCTCACAATCACCCTACCATTACACATTAGTTTGAGTGCGTATAACCCGAACGGGTAGTAAGACGCGGTGCTAATAGTAGGGATATGTATTCATACACAAATCAGGGTTTCCATGATGATGTAAGGCAATAGTTTTTTTTAGTACCACGTTATTCTACCAGTGCAGATTATTCTCTTATGAACTAATTACGCCTTTGATTTTAGGGACTAAGAAGGTTATATTTAAAGGAAGTGTACCCACATTAATTTGCGTGGGGGGAGAATGGAAAACCATTTTGGAAAAACATCCCTCAGTACAGCCAACCGAAATTCGAGCCTCATTCTTCCCGTCATCGGCAGTCTAGTCTATTGCGAGTGTTGCGCGTTAGACCATGTGACCACTGAAATAGTTGTAAGGCAATGATGATTGTACTGATGAGCCTTTGAGTACTCAGGAGAAAAGCTGTAAATTCGCTAGAAAAATTGGATTTTAGTTGGAAAATATTGTTTTTGCCAACATTCTGGACCCCAGCCTTTAAAAAGTGTTAGTTTGTCAAAATCTGTTTAGCAATTTTCTCGTAATTTTAATAACTATAAATGGGCCTATAAAAATATGTATTATTATCCTTTTGTCAGTGTACTTAGATCACCAATACGCCCTGTCCTCTGCCTCTGCCTCCTTCAGATCCCAGAATTTTCTTCTTTCCTTCAAGTCATCCAATATTTGAATCCTCCTTCTTCCTAAGCTCCTCTTTCCCTCAACCATTCCTTTTATGACGTCATGAAATAAATCCTCCTAAGGGCGTGTCCGATCCAGTCGCCTTTTTATCAAAGAATCACATCCAAAATGGTTCTCTTCTCACCCACTCTTCTTAGGACTTGTTCATTTGTCCCACTGTCTGTCCACCTGATCTTCTCAGTCTTCTCCAGCACCACAGCTCAAAGATCCCCAAGTATTTCTATCCCATCTTCCTTTAAGTACAAGTTTCTACTCCATACAGTGCGATGCTCCAAATTTTGCATTTTATCAGTTTTTTCCCCCAGTTCCAAAAAAAAATATGTATATAGATAGTTAATATTCAAATTGATCTATTCATCCCATTTGTAACTTTAAAAGCTTGGGCCTTTTATAAATAGCAATAAACACAACATATATAAATCTGAAAGCGTGTGTGTACACCCTATTTTTTTGACAGTTTTATCTACATTCTCTAGGCACAGTTAAGTTACCTAATTGATTGTATGAATGCCACTCTTAAACTGAAACTTTAAAAACACGCGAAGATACAAATCAAGTTACGTCTCCCAAACTTTTAAGGTGTCAACGATCAACCGCAGTAGATGACAGTTCGGTTACTCTACTACTTGACACGTCACGTTCCTGAAGCTGATGAAACAAAGACAAGCACATCGCGGGTGAGGATGAGATATAGAGGGGGGTGTTAGCGTTTTATAAACTAGAGCGTGACGCTTGCGTGGTTTCGACAAACAATCAGGTAAGACGCTGGATTACGTCATTTTCCTCTGCTGCACTACACGCTTAGAACTGATAACATCTTTTTGGTACAGAGGATATATTATTGTATCACGTCGTGATGTTGGCATTCTTCGGCTTACTAGACTGTGAAGATGTAGCTCATTAGCTTATTACGTCATTAATTTGGTGTTTGTTTGTTTACCAGACCGTGAAGTGACGATGTTGTTCATTAGCTGACTACGACTTGAATATATTATTCGTTATCTGACTACTCTGTGAAGCTTTCGTTCATGATTTGACTACTCCAAGAAGATGTTGATCATTAGCTGATTCCTCCGTAAAGCTTTCGTTCATGATTTGACTACTCCAAGAAGATGTTGATCATTAGCTGATTCCTCCGTAAAGCTTTCGTTCATGATTTGACTACTCCAAGAAGATGTTGATCATTAGCTGATTCCTCCGTAAAGCTTTCGTTCATGATTTGACTACTCCAAGAAGATGTTGATCATTAGCTGATTCCTCCGTAAAGCTTTCCGTTCATGATCTGACTACGCCAAGAATATGTTGTTCGTTAGCTGACTACGTCGTTAGCTGACTACGCCATGAAGGAAGATCTTGTTCATCAGCAGACTATGTCGTGAAGATGTTGCCCTTTAGCTTTAACCATACTCATCCCAGTGTACACACGGATAAAGGAATCAGTCTCGCAAAAGACAGGTTTATTGGCGACGGGAAGGTTGAGGTTATAAAATCGGGGTTGTTTTTCAAAATATGATTAAATTAATGTGGTCTCTCCCTCCTCTCCACATGATATTGTTGGTACATGATTTCTGAACAACCCTCCTCATCCTTACTACTTGTATGAAATTGTAAAAATCCATGATTTGGACCGATACATTTTTTTATTTTAAACTGTCCGATGAGCACGCGAGAAAATTTGACAACAATATTAGGGTTAAACCCCATAGGTTATAATGATGGGGTTTTTATTTCTAAATGGTTTTCTCCTCTCATGGTGTGAATGCAGGTGCACTGGCTCTAAATTATACCTAATATTGTGTAAATTTCAACATTTCATGATACCCAGAAATCGAATATGTTATTTTCACGACGCCGTCTGTCTATCTATATGTCTGCATCTCAGCCTAGAGCCAAAACCATTTTACCGGTAGGGTTAGGACTTGGTATATAGGGTTTTCATTAGGTTGCCAAGAGGAGATTTTTGGAATTAGATATCAAACTCTAAAATAAAGGGTCGTTTATTGAAGGGCGAAACGAGAAAAAAATAAATTTTCTTGAAATCCGAACGATTTTGATTATACATTATGTATTATGTATCTAAGGGACTTTTTAACGTTGCAAACAAAATGGAAATCCTCATTTTCCCATTTATGACAACCTTAGATATAAAGTTTCAGCCTGATGAGTAAGATCAGAGATAAGAAGAGGTACAGACAGACAGATGGACAGAGAGACTGCTATCGCGAAAAATACTTTTTTAGTTTCAAGGTTCATGAAAAATCGACATTTATCAAAGTCGTGATTTTTTTTACGATCACAATAAAACAAATTTAGATTTCTCGAAGGCCATAACATATATTCATCTGTCAAGGTTACTTTGTGTAGAAGAACAACATTTTTTACCAGTGATTTTTTTTTCCCCTTAAAGAGTTGTCTATACTAAAACTGCAAGATGACTTAAATAACTCAGTATTTCTGGGTGACTGTCAAACTCCTTGACGCTCCGTTAGACGGTCCTCTTTAGCTTGAGCTTGTCTATTACAGTAGAGCGTCGATAGTTAGGATTAATTGAGGGATTTGACCCAGTCTGGACTACCGATTTGTCCAGGTTTTCAAAAATACAGTACCTATACCAAAAAAAAAAAAGCATTGACGGGATACAAACGAAAACTCAGTGTTGAAGGTAGAAACATTTTCTCTTAATTAAAACCAAAAACTCAAACTTTTTTTTGGTGCTAAATATCAAAAATTCTTAAGGAATATAAGACAAAAATCTGACAAAGAAAAAGTCTCAATTTTTTTTAACAAGGATTGAGAGGAGTTTTTTTTAGCGGCCATGTCATTGATATGGATAACACTGGGGTTATTTTTTTATAAAATGCAATTTTTTTCTTGGCGATCAGAATTATTGACATCAGAATTACTGTACTTGAAATAAACACCATGATTTGTTTCAATTTTTTCCCATCCATTCCACAAGACGTCTCAGCACACGACCTAACACTGCAGTTGTTAATCATAGCTTGTAATACTACCTTGGGAAAGTCTCGCTTTTATACGTAATTACCGTCTCTTATACCAACAAATATCACCCACTCTTTCACACTCACTTCATTATTCATCGCTTTACTCCTTGAAAAACCAATGTGAAAATTTATTAGCTCTAGTAGGATGCGTGTAGGCTCGGGGAATCCCTTTTAGTACATGGGATTCGTGCATTTCAAGGTTCACTTTATTACACAACATCGCAATATATACGGGTCGTGCTCAGGAGAAAAATTGGATGAGTCAACTTTTCTATCTAAGTAACAGAGTTTGTAGTTGAGGCATAGTTTTTAGTTTAGGCATAGTTTTTAGCTAAGACATAGTTTGTAGTTAAAGCATAATTTGTAGTTTATACATATAGACATACTTTGTATTTTAGGCATAGTTTTTAGCTTAGGTATAGTTTGTAGTTTAGGCATAGCTTTAGTTAAAGCATAGTTTGTAGTTTAAACATACTTTGTTGTTGAGGCATAGTTTTAAGTTTAGACAAAGTTTGTAGTTTAAGCATAGTTTGTAGTTTAGACATACTTGTATTTTAGGCATAGTTTTTAGCTTAGGTATAGTTTGTAGTTTAGGCATAGCTTTAGTTAAAGCACAGTTTGTAGTTTAAACATACTTTGTAGTTGAGGCATAGTTTTCAGTTTAGACAAAGTTTGTAGTTTAAGCATAGTTTGTAGTTTAGACATACTTTGTATTTTAGGCATAGTTTTTAGCTTAGGTATAGTTTGTAGTTTAGGCATATCTTTAGTTAAAACATAGTTTGTAGTTTAGACATACTTTGTTGTTTAAGGATAGTTTTTAGTTTAGGCGTTGACCTCGGTGGTCTTGAGGTATAAAGTGTTCACCTCAAGATCGGATGTTCATGGGTTTAAACCCAGATGGGTTTGATGGATTTTTCTTGAGCGATAAACATCCTTAGCATAACTTCCTTCAAAGGGGAAGTAAAGCCGTCGATTGTGGCATGTAGAAGAACCCTGGAAGTTACGTGAAAACAACCTTTCCCGGCAAAATTAGTAGGCCCTTTCTCTCTCGCTCAGAGAAATTCTCGTGTGCTCATATAATTAGTCGGTACAAAAAGTGTACGTCAAATACTTAAAATCAATAAATGTAATTTAGGTCAGTGAAGAGCGCACTTGGAAGCAGTGAGCAGTGTTTGCAATTTTTTTTTTTTTTCGGAGACGGTTTGTAGATGTTTCTAAAATGTTTCCTGCTGCTCATACAAACGAAAGGAAACAGTTTACAAACATGGCAAACAGATAATGTTTTCATAATGTTTCCAAAAAGTTAAACAAACATTGTTTCGCGTCCAGACTTCAATGATCTGACAATGTTTTCCATCTATTTTTTTTTTCTATTTCAAATATATTATTATTATTTAGCACCGCATCTTACTACCCGTTCGGTTTATACGCTTAAGTACTAATTACGCTAATGGATTAGGAATTGGGAAGGTTGAATTTAAAGGAAGTGAACCCACATTTACGTGGAGGGAGAGTGAAAAACCATTTAGGGAAAACCACCCCCAGTTCACCCGACCGAGATCCGAACCTCGATCTCCCCGTCCTCGGCAGTCGGGCTCAACACGACTAGCGCGTTAGCCAACTACGCCACCGAGGCGGGTTATTTCAAATATGCTTTATACGAAACTGCACACACCCACTTCGGTGGCCACATGGTCTAGGGCGTTACTCTAGCAGTAGACTGGACTGTCGATGATGAGGAGATAAAGGTTCAAATCTCAGTCAGATGTAATGAGGGTGGTTTTTCCAAAATTGTTTTCCATATTTATGTGTTTAGTGAAACTTAAGAAATTTCTGTCGAAAGAAATAGCCAGTAAAGCTTGAGTATATATATTATCACTCAAATAAAACCGAAGTGAGACAAATTGTATAAAAAAAAAGTGAACTGTAGATGATGTATTACCTTTTTTTATTTGATTATTTTTTTTCGGGTGGCACGGAACAGATTAAAGAGTGTTCAGCCACCGAACCACACAAAAACTATTGTTGGCTAACCGGATGTTTCTTATTTCTCTCTTTTTCTCTCTTCCACGCCCGGCATCTTGAAATAGTTTGAAGCACTGGATATAACAATGCCACGGATAACACCTGTTATTTATTACCACATTAACCGTGCTCACTATTTTTTAATTTCATTTCTATCATCATCCTATCTATCTATCTATCTATCATCTATCTATTTATTATATTATTATTATTATTATTATTATTATTATTATTATTATTATTATTTATTATCAGATCGAAGAAGATGAAAAGTGAAGATGCCTGAGTTTTCCTCCATTGGTGACTTCAAGTAAGTTTCAAGAAGTAGGTAATTGGTTCGAGTACCAATGAGGTGGAATGAGAGAATAATCCTTTAAATAATTTTTATGTTTCACGTTTTACTACCGGTTCGGTCCATCAGAATATTTACACTGATAGGAAAGGGATGTGGAGAGGGACATTTGAGAGGAAATGTATCTGCGATTGCGTGGAGATAGAGTGGGTGGACATGTCAGCAGTGTCTGGCATGGATCTGTTCTCTACGATTTAGTCTATAATCTTTTGGAATAATATCAATTTGTTAGTTATAATAAGGGGGAAAGAAAAATTTGGAAAATACTTTTTTTTGTGTGTGGACTCCAATGATAACATTTTAATATATTATTTATTTTATTTTATAAGTATACATACCCATCCTGAAGATATATGAGTTGGCGTATGAACACAAGAAGGTATATTTAGTATATTAATAGCTATCAGATAAGGGCCCTTCTTCCTATGGAAATTGAATGTTTATGAAAGCGAATATATTTGCTGTCAATGTTTATAAATGACTCTAATTTTATTTTACATTTACTATTTTAAATACAGTTTTGTAAAGGCTTAATATTTTGTAATTACATTAAGTTACTATAAAGTTCATGTGGTTTTATAAAAAAACTTTTAACAGTAAATTATATCTACCTAATATTATAATTTTTTAAACATACCACCAACAGATGTCAAAAATCAAAATGTTATCAACGAGGTTTTTTGACTCATTAAGCTTGTGCTTTTTTTTTCTTTCGTAAAGCTTGAATAATAAACTTAATCTTCCCCAGGAACCGAAACAGGTATCTTAGAGGCTGTTCATCGTCTGAGCGATGTTGATTACGGTTTCGTCCACAATATACCAACCTTACAAAATTATGGTCAAGATAAGAAATAGTGCCCTTATATTGCCCACGTTTTTCTTTAATACGTTAACGGTTAATGATATATATATATGTTTGTCTTAAAGATGAACTCAAATTTTATTTAAAATTAAGTTTGATGAGAAAAACTAATTGAAGTAAAACACATATTTTATGTGACAATTATGAAAATGATTATTCCAAATAATTGTTTAGAATACAAGTTTTGTAAGAAGTTGATAAACAGGAAATAAATCTAAATATAAGCTTTCAAAACTCACCTGTGAAACACTTAAAATCTTGTTTAGAAATTAACACTAACAAAACGTGTCAATCAAATGTTTTTTGACTAACCACTTATCACTCGAACATTAGACACAACACCGGAAGCCGCGCGATAGCCAATGTTGCTCGTATCTCGCCGACAAGCGAACTCAGCGATTTCTGTTCCTAACCTCATCCAAAACATGACAACGGGTAAGAGGGAAAAAAAAAAAACAACCTTGGGGCAAGGTTAAACAATCCTACCTACTCCAACACTCTCCGCTTTGCATTGGCTGCTGGACTCGCTTGCTTGTCCGCTTCAGATCACTTATTTTATTTTTCTTCTTCTTCTTAGGTAGTAACCTTCGTTTCAGGGTCAAGCGCTTTACGAGCGCTACAGACTCAGCAGGAACCAGCGGACCATTTGTAAGGTAGAACCTTAACTCTAAGGACATGCAACAGGGAGGTTATATGAGGTGTCTTTTACAAGGTGAGGTGACTTTTGGCTGGAAAGGTTGTTTTGTTTTGTTATACACCGGGGCTTTAAGAAACCTTCACATACGTGATATGATGCACCGTCTCCGCGGTTGGAAAACTGTGCTCCTTTAGATGGACTAGCTCGCTTTTATTTAGGTAGATGATAACATCATTTTATGCTTTTAGTACATACTACTAGCATTAACAATATTAGAGTGGAAAATAGGATAATAAGACAGTCGGGAAATGCATGCTATTACTAGGTCAGTAAGTTGTGGACATCTTACCTGTTGTCAAGAAATGTACAACTTAGAATATACAAAACAATAACTTTACAGGTTGTTCTCTATGGTTGGGAAACGTGGTATTTCACCTTAAATGATGAAAATAAATTTAGGAGGTTCAAAAACCAGGTGATTAGGAAGATATTTAATCCAAAAAGTTATGAAGACACTGAAGAGGGGAAGAGGTTACATAATGATATCACAAAACATTGTTAGGCTGGTCAAATCTCGCAGATTACGGTGGCCAGGACGAGCAGCACAAATTGAATAATCTAGAACCATGAAATGATATTGACGGGTAAACCCAATGGAAAGAGACCATTGAGAAGAAGACCAAGACACAGATTGGAGGAGAGCATTAGAATTTATCTGAAAGAGACAGGATGTAATGAGGTGGACTGGATAGAACAAGCTCAAGATAGAGATATGGTGTAATGGGAGGGATTGAATAGAACTAGCTCAATGAAGGGAGAAGCTATAATGACTGTTGAACTGGATAGAACTATCTCAATGAAAAGAGAGGATATAATGAGTGTTGAACTGGATAGAACTAGTTCAAGATAGAGAAGGTGTAGTGGGAGGAAATAGATAGAACTATCTCAATGAAAAGGGGAGATATAATGAGTGTTGAACTGGATAGAACTAGTTCAAGATAGAGAAGGTGTAGTGGGAGGAAATAGATAGAACTAGCTCAATGAAAAGAGAGGATATAATGAGTGTTGAACTGGAAAGAACTAGTTCAAGATAGAGAAGGTGTAATGGGGGGAATGGATAGAACTATCTCAATGAAAAGAGAGGATATAATGAGTGTTGAACTGGATAGAACTAGTTCAAGATAGAGAAGGTGTAATTGGAGGAAATGGAGAGCACTTGCTCAAGATATGAAAAGGTGACGTACTTTTGTTCTTGCGACAGTGAACTTTAAAGAGTACCTAATGCCATAGAGTAAGTAAGTACATAGTGTAGTTAACTAGCCAACGCACAGTTGAAGCCAAAAGTTAAAAATAAAAACTCTTATTAATTGATAAATACTCGTCTTTGGTTATGATTATGTGCCCTTCGTTTAACCTGAAAAATTACAAGATTACCTTGCTTTATTGAGTGATACAATCTAGTAACATGAAAACATAATTTAAAACATGTCTATAATTTGCATCATAGGCCTATAGCACTTAAATGGTCTACTACAGTAGCCCCATGGCTTCTTTGGTGCTGACTGACAGTTCACAGCTGACTTCTGACAGTCAACAGTTAGGTATATACCTAAATTTTGACTGTCAGAAGTGACAGCTGCTAAACACATGTTGTTTGCAGGTCATATGGTTCGGCGTAGGGATATATAATTTTGTCTGGTAACTTTTCAAAGCCGTCAGCTGTGAGCTGTCACTGAGCACCAAAGAAGCCATGAGGCTACTGTAGCTACTATGGTTAATACAAGGGATATTAGAATGGCTGTCCTCGGAGATGTAGAGAGAATGTATTTTCCTCCTCCATTATTTGTTCTCCTACTGCTAGACGGCTCCACCAAGTAGCGTTATAAGCCCACCTGGTGCCTGGGCGTTTATGAGTTTCTGCTCAACTATTCCAACACCTTAAGGGATTCCCTGTTATAAGATATAAGAAATGAATTCTAAAAAAAAAGGGTGTTTTAAGAGATGGTTTAAGAATGATGTGTCGCCACGTTTCATCATAGACCCACAAACGCAAGAATGTGGAAGTATGTATGTGAATGCGTCACACGGACCAGGGACTTATGGTGTAAGTAAGCGTAATGTTTAGCTTTTCACTCTCGTCTTGCAACCGTTATAAAAAAAAACACGTAAGTTTCAGTGAAAGTGAGACTTGAGTACTTGTTCCAATATGCTGTGGCTTGTTTGTTTTTCTTTAAAAAAAAATAGAATAAACGTGCATCGCAACTCGTATTAGGTTACCGTGGGACAAGGAGCTTTATTAAATTTTTTAATAAGAAAGAAATAATGGTTCTTTACCAGCGTTTATCATATGTATTGTTTCAAGGTCGTTTTAAATCACTAGCTTCTGACTGTCTCTGGACTTTTCATAGGGTTATCAACATGTATTATTATTAGCACCGCGTCTTACTACCCGTTCGGTTTATACGCACTTGCGCTAATGTGTAATGGTAGGGTGATTGTGAGATGAAATGGAGGACCTACAGTTTAACGTGGGATCCGAACCATGGTGGAGGCTTGGCATTCCTCACATTCACAAGTTATGATTAATACACGTCTTGTCAGAGGTGAAGGAAGGGTTTGGCAATCAGATAAATCTGTGCTGGGACCGAGGATTGAACCCCAGACCCCCAGTA
Source organism: Timema podura (assembly GCA_033556935.1). Classification (NCBI taxonomy): domain Eukaryota; kingdom Metazoa; phylum Arthropoda; class Insecta; order Phasmatodea; family Timematidae; genus Timema; species Timema podura. The sequence goes on from JAVRXN010000011.1 coordinate 81,631,838, forward strand.
CTAAAGTCCGACACCTTACCCCTAGACCGCCAGGTCACCATATCAGCATATACATTATGATAATGTGTTAAGGATTAGTGGGATTGAATCTAGAGGAAGTTTACTCGAATTTGTGTGGATAGTATGTTGAAAACTATTTAGGAAAATACACCTTTAAAACACCTAACAGAGATTCAAACCCCGATATCTCCATCATCGACAGACCAGTCTATTGCAAGAGTGACGCCCTAGAGTCAAACTGAAGTAGTCCTTGCACCCGAAACAATACATTCTGGAGCTCTCGTAGAATTGTTAACACTAGTACTATAATCATTTGATGATGACAGTTACCTGATTCATAAGCCGCATGGTCTAAGGCATCAGTCTAATGTTAGACTGACCTGCTGATGATAGGGATATTGATATTCTAATCCCAGTCGGGGATTGGTTTTTACTAAATGGTTTTCCAATCTTTTTCCATATACTTCCTCTAAACTCAACCTACCTCATCCCTAACTCATTAGAGTAAACTAATTTTATTAATACATACATAAATAGTAAGACTAGCTTTTTAAAATAAAGTTAAATTTTAAAAACAAACGTAAAACAACCCATATTTTGGCTGTGCCTTTGGCAATTGTACTTTATTCAGATTTGAAAGAATTGTCAATCTTAATTACCAATGTTATTTTAAAATATGAAAAACAAATAAACAATATTCTAAAATAATTTAGAGAAGCCTGATCTAACAATGGCGGAGCCTAATGGCTGGTAAGTGTGGTAACAAAATTAACGCAGATTTTGACCTTGATATCATGGATGATATTTATGAAGATTTTTTTCTCTTTGTCAATGATTTGTTTAGCTTATCCATAAAAGTCGTACCTAAAAGTTCGAAAAACTGTTTTAAAAAATATTATGATTATTTTTTGGGGGGCTGGATGGAGTACCTAGGATAACCATGGCCCTAAAATGGGTACAAGACTGGTTAAATTGGGTAAACAGAGTATTAAGGTAGGGTGTAAGGGTACGTGAGAAAAAAAAACGGGCATTTCTTTTGCAATTTTTATAGCAAAACTTTTTTTTTGCCAAAATAAATAAAATAGTGCTCCGAATAGAAATATAAAGTTTAATTTTCTTCATATGGTGATATCAACAGTAATTGTTGAAAATCTGTCAAGGGTGTTCTGAAATTTAATAATAACTTTTCTTCCTCATTCCAAATGTTTATCAACTAATGCCGCTATGCTCATGACAGATATTCAACATCTGTTTCTATCACCACGCGAAAAAAAACTAAACTCTATATTTATACTTGATACATTTTTTTCTTTTGAACAAACTTTTTTTTGTTATAAAAACTGCAAAAACATTACTCTTAATTCACGATTCACACCACCTTAGATAATCTTTTGACCGACTGACCAAAAGTTCCAACTCTTGTTTTTACAAAGTTTCCAAGTTGAATTATCATTTCAGTGTCATTTACTTGAGGTATTTAACGAGAAATTTCTGAACCGACTGATTATATCAGCACACCACTTATCAACTAACTAAATCCAGAACAGACACAGAATTCAGCCCCCAACCGTTTATTCATCACTATGAAAGGGTAAACCCACATTTAACCGATTATACATTTTTCGGACATGCCAGGAATCGAACCTAGTACCCTTAACTTAGTAGACAGACACGTTACCAACTGAGATAAGGTATCAAACTAGAATTATCAAAATAAAATTAATCAATTAGTATAATATAATAACTAAATCACAATAAAATATATTCAAGTAAAACGTAAAAAATATGTATTGGTTTATAATTCGTTAGCTCTGAGGAATCCTTCATGCCTCTCTTTCATTGTCCCTCTCCTAAACCTACATCCTTGTAATCCCTCCTTCCTAGCAAGGTACGGATCCTAGTTCCGACTAGAAGGTATAATAAAGGATCCTTGAAGCAGTTCCGCTCGTGGCCTTCCTAACCCCCTCTCCCTCATTCTTCCTCCACTCACTGAAAAGTTGCGTCACTTTCCGTTCTACTTGCTAATGAGAAGGTAACTCCGACCATGAAGGTCCTTTCCGTGAGCGCCCCCGTCGTGGTTAGAATACGTCACAGCCTGCACGTACACATGGGTGGAAGTACCTTCTATGTTGGTGCCAGCGTCATCGACTGGCCTGGCGGACTCTTTAACAAGGAGTTCTGATTAGATGGATTAGGGTTCTTCTCCATAGAACAAATAAAATGGAACGGCGCACCGAACATTCGTTCTTTTTCTTTTATTTTAAAATAAACGCTGTCGACCTCAGTGGTCTGGGGGTGCTCACTTCAGGACCCGATGTTCGTGGGGTTAAATAAAACCCATTAGGGGTCGATGGATTTTTCTTGAACGATAAAAAATCAGTAGCACAACTTCCTTCGGAGGGGAAGCAAAAAAATATGGGTACCGATATCGATTTTGGCATGTAAAAGAACCCTGGAAAGTGTGTGAAAATACCTTTTCCCAGCAAAATTGGTAGACCCCTTTATCACTCTTTCGTAGAAATTCTCGTGTGCTGACATAATCAAGTTAAATTCCTATTAAATTCCATCACTTGATTCACAAAGATCCATCCTAGGCTTTTATACCAGTTACCTTTCATTTCTCGGGCATTTAGATATTTAATGATTAACCAAAATAGGTGGATTTTTTTTCACTTTTCAGAGTGAAAAATTTCAATCTTAAACTATGTTTACTAGTTAATATATTATTAGGATCATATAAAAGAGTTTTGTGTTCATTACAGTGAACACTAAACTGATGTTAAAGGTTTAGTCAATATTTAACCTAAGTGAAGCATCTGTTTGGCGATATCTCAGGAAGTCCCTCTAAGAGTTTCTGTATAGTGCAGAGGAGGAGGTCTCTGGTGTATTGAAACAGAGTGTACAACTCTCTGACAACAAAAGAAACAGTTTGCGCTCATTTCACGCACAACGTGAAACATCATAAAATACAGCAGCACCCACTTGTTGTTTGAACTGGTGAGAAATTATCCTCAACCTGTCCGTGGCTATCATACAAATATAGTCTATGTCGCCAGATGTAGGTGCAGTAGGCCCCAGATAAATCACAACTACTGTTGTTGGGTTTTTTTTTTAAAAAAAGGTCGCCTGTGACATATTTAGATTTGTCATCGCTGTGATGGTCAAGTGAAGGGGAGTGACCCATTTTTTATTTTTTTATTTTTTTTTGCGTTGTCATTGAAACGAACTTAACTCCCGTAAATAATAATTAACAAAAAAAAAGTTGTTTCTTTTTACCCGCTACCATTTTGGTAAAGTGATTTAGGATGCACTTAGAATCAAGGATAATTACAGAGATACAATCCAATTTTCATTTTAAGGGACTTTTTAGAAAATATATAATTTTTGCTGTCAACATTGAACATGTTTGATCTTTTTTTAAAGAACATCATCTTACTACCCATTCGGGTTATATATATCTATGTACTATTTACGATAATGTGTTGGGGATAAGAAAGGTTGAATTTAAAATAAGTGTACCCGCATTTAGGTCGAAGGAAATTGGAGAACCATTTAGGAAAAACCACCCTCAATACACCAAACCCAAATTCGATCCCTGATCTTTCCATCATCTGCAGTTCAATCTATTGCGAGATTTACGCCTTAGACCATTCGACCAATAATTTAGGTACATTTTCATCAAATATTTAGAACGATTAAAATATACATATATATATAAATCTATACAAAAATCACCATTCAGTAAACTATTTTAATTAAATTTTCCTTTAAAAAATAACTCTACAGTGCTATTTATAATTTATCATTCAACAAATATCCAATTTAAGCAAAATCGTTAGACTCTTTTGAAATTATTTAAAATTTTCAAAAATTAGTCAATAGTCAACTGCATTTAATTTTAGAGTCTGAATTCAAATCAAGATTCCGCCTCTAATTTGACCCAATAACATCTAAATTGTAAATTTGAACGGAATCCATCGAACTATATCGGCTTTAGCCGCAGGTATAGACAAATATAATTGTAGGAACCGCTTTTTTGAGTGTGGGGGCAAATAAAAACATCGAGGTCCATTTTAATATCAAGATGGAACATTTTTCACGAATACAACATTTTGTTTGCTCCACATGATAAAGTAATAATCAAGTCAGACTGGACAAAAAAAATCATCAATGGTGAAATTTAGGTTCCCTTTCAGAGTAATGAATTAATGGCCTGGGGACTGGGTGTTGTGTCTGTTATAAATTTAATTTAGTTTATAAGTCTTGCTGATATAATCAGTTCATAAAGTTCACGTTAAATATGAAAAATAATAATAATAATAATAATAATTATTTATATTATTATAAAGGCTTTTAACAGAGTTACAATGGTGACCTGGCAGATCTAGGGGTATGGTGTCACACTTCTGTGCTGGGGGTTCGGGGTTCATTCCTCGGTCCCGGCACAGATTTATCTGATTGCCAAACCCTTCCTTCACCTTTGACAAGACGTGTATTAATCACAACTTGTGAATGTGTGGAATGTCAAGCCATCACCGTGGTTCGGATCCCACGTTAAACTGTAGGTCCTCCATTTAATCTCACAATCACCCTACCATCACACATTAGCGTAAGTGCGTATAAGCGGAACGGGTAGTAAGACGTGATGTTAATAATAACAAAGTTACATCCTTTGGGGTAGTAAATGGTATAAGGCACGGGTTTCCAAATTAGTGTCCGAGGGCCACATTATTGAACCCCCGAGTCTAGTGGCGGGCTACATCATAATCGGCTAAGAGGGTTTAGGGAAAATATGACACTCGTGTAGGTACACGATTTTTTTGCTTCCCCATTTATTTGAGGTAATTTAATGTTCATTTTCTGAACTGACTGATTATATATCAGCACACTAGAATTTCTGTGAATGAGAATGAAAGAGCCTACCAATTTTGGTCGGGAAAGGTGTTCTCACATACCTTCCAGGCAGGGCCTCTGAGAGGAATTTTATCAGGGGGTATCAAGTTTTTTTGGGCCCCCTTCCATTTTACATTAATCTTGTCTAAGGAAAAACTAATAATCCTATCTGAAAAAAAAAAGAAACTAAATAAGACCAAAATATGATATTTTAATTTATACTTATATATAAAAAAATTGAAAGAAATAAGACAAAATATTATACCTACAGCCTACTAATAATTTAGTATTAATACTAGTAGTAGAAATATGAATGCAAGTCTTAATTATGCAAACATTTTCTGAGATCCCAGGAAATTCCTAGGCCCCTTTTAGACCCCCGTCCTGGGAACGATGTACCCCCCGAAGCCCCCCTATCATAGAGCCTGCTTCCAGGGTTATTTAACATGTCACAATCGACATGGGACCAACGGCTTTATTCCCAATCCGAAGGAAGTTGTGCTACGAATTACTCTAGCGCAATAAAAATCCGTCAACCCCGACTGGGTTTGAACCCACAAACATTGTGTCCTGAGGTAATCTCTTAACCTCAATACCACCGAGGTCGTACCACAAATTACTATTAAAAAAACTCAATTAAGTTTATTATTGAATGAACATCATTTGGAGCTATCATGTATTTTTTTTTCCACCATGCAAGTAAAAAACTTTCTGTTTCTCGGTTAAAAATATCAAATTCTACTACAGTAGATTACTGTCCAAAAATAAAACTTCATGGGCCACAAAAAAAAAAAAAAGGCATCATGGGCCACCAGTTGAGAACCCTTGTTCTAAGACGCTACTCTTGCATTAAACAGGATGGCTGATGACTGGGGAGATCGGGGTTCTAATCTCGATCAGGTGTTTTTTTCTTAAATGTTTTTATACTCTAGTTCGGTACAAATGTGGGTATAATTCGTCTAATTTCAACCTTCTTCATCCCTAACCCATTAGTGTAATTAGTATATTTGCGTATAGCCCAAACAACTATGAAGAAAAAGTGTCAGCTAAACCTAGGTTGTCTACTCATTGATAAAATAATATTCAGGGGAGGCTTATACTAATAAATTCAGCCGTCCAAGTAACGGCATTGAACCCGGAGCAGATGTGAGACATTCTTGAGTCGGTTCCAGGAGAGGTGGATTAGCTAATCCGGCCGGACAAGCGAACAGCGCCGACAAAATAAGAGGTTAAGAAGACGTGGGTGTTTTAAGACACTTTTGACCTTTTCCCAAGATGACTTGTGTCCTTACATCCCCCCCCCCTTTCACCCCCCCCCCCCTCGACCTTATAAACATGCCGGCTTCATAGCGTTCAAGAGAGACAGAGAGAAAATATACATTTCAAAATACCACCAATAAATAATTCCTCAAGATGTCAAGAATAGATGTTAATCCGTCTTTTAAAGTTATTTCACTTTGATTGTGCTATATTCTTTTATATAGTTCTTTTCTTTTTCTTAAACTACTTTCCATTAGTTTTTTTTTTTCAGTTCAATTGAGTGATTTGCTAATCGCATTTCATGCTTTTAGGATTGTGGAACTTGAGTTATGTGAACAGTCATCTTTTCTTCTATTTTTTTCAACTTAAAGAAATGAGAAAGAATGCATATAAAAAAACACTAAAATGCAAAAAGCATGTTGTTGTCGTCTCAAGATTCCGTAAGTTTGTAAAGTTGTCTCTCCTGTTTTTTTTTAAACTTTGAGTGTTTGATATTAAAAGACATACGTTAAATGTACAAGTATAATAATGTATGCACATACTTAATATTGGATCATAAGCAATAAGGAATAGCAATGTATTAACAGATTTATCCTATAATTATATACATTAAAGTATAGCAATGTAAGAACCGACTTAAACTAGATTGAGAGAAAAAAATGTGGAAATATCTTTGCTTTTAACACATTACATATTACAATAAATAATAACAGGAAGGGATATTTAATTTATAAAATTATTCGTTTGCTTTCTCTAGTAAGGATCCTATACATAGTTAACTATGACATTAAAAAAAATATCTTGATACAAAATTATCTTTGGATTTCTAAAATATAAAATAGTAGTGCCAGAAATTACTTAATCAAATATTTGAATCTATTTGACATAGTAGCAATAAATACAATATTTTTATTTGGATTCCAAGAGACGTACAATGCTTTAAACCATCAAAATATCAGACCGTAGCACGGATATGTTTTTTAATTAATTTTTAATCAAATCAAGAATTATATTTTTTAAAATTAGACTTAATTTTTACGTGTGACCTACAATAATTTGGTGTAAAAGCCATTTATTTGTAGCATATGTGTCTCTTGGAAATAGGGGAAAACCATCGATGGTCGAAAATCTTCCACCAACAAACCTCGATGGTAAAAAACATAGAGCATCGAATTTTCAACACGACAAAACACTGATATTCGACGTAATGTACATATTTATTACACAGAGCAACAATATTATTCAAAAACTCCCCTTCTGTGGCAGCATGGTCTAACGCGCTACTCTCGTGTTAGACCATACTGACGAAGACGGAGAGATCGTGGTTCGATCCTGGTTGAGTGCACTGAGGGTGGTTTTTGCCTAAATGATTTTCCACTCTTCCTGCAAGCAAATTCGGGTGCACTTCCTTTAAATTAAACCTTCCTAATCACTAACACATTATTGTAATTAGTACATAGGTATACAAACCAAATGTTATTAAGACGGGTGCTAAATAAATATATGTTACAGGTAATGTGCGCAATCTGGTTAATGTCGAGATTAGCCGGGAGATGTCAGCATCAGCCAGTGCAGTGGATAAAGTCAGAAATAAAAGTAATTTATCTCATTTACGACACCACCCGGATAATATCGACACTATCCAGCCAAACTTGGATGACGTGAATAATATCTGTAAAACTAAGCACGTTTCAATAAGAATTTTATTTTGAAAATAATTATTTCAAAATTGGATAATAAATTGGATCGTAGCAGTGTACTAAACATTCAAAATGCCTCATTTTATGCTTTATTTTCCACTAACCTGACCCAACCTAGCTTAACCTAGCCCAACTTAAACTAATCTAACAGCCTAAAATCACCTAACCTAATCTAAGTTAACCTAGCCTAACCTAACTAACCCTAGCCTCGACCATAGAAAATGCCACTATCCAAGTGCGGGTGGGAAACGTCGAAAAACACACATATATATTTATAATTCGAATGGATTTTTGTATCTTGTATCAAATCGGGGTTAAAAAACTGTATTTATCCAGGCTTATGATTTAAAGACTATATAAACATAACTATTAAATATTAATGTCTCTGCATTAATCTTTTGCAGCAAAGCATATTTATCGCTCAAAGACCTTCTATTAATGTACTAATTCATTTATAATATGTGATAACATCAACAAGACCTATTTGCGTATAACCCGAACGGTTAGTAAGACGCAGTTAAAAATAATAATAATAATATAATATAATAATAATAAATAATAATAAATAAAACCACCTATCCACGAGAAGAGATGTATATAGACTCCAACTAATCCATTTAAAAAAAAGAGAGGCAGGGACTTACGAAGCAACTAATCTACTCCTGTGTGTGCTAATTTTGCGGGTTGCGCCGCGCTCCGACGCAAGAATCAAGTTTACGTGCAAAGTGGTTTTCCTTGACAATGGCGGGGAGCATTTCAAGGTTTATATTTCCAGTGCATAGTAACAATCTCCATACCTCACGTATCACGTCACCACTGCGACACCTCAACGGCAGTGTGACCTTGAGAAGAACAATACAACACCTTAAGCTCTCAAGTTCGTGCTCTACCACGATTCTATGAGACCTTAGTTCACATCCGGGTGGTGCTAAAACGAAGATATTTACTATTTATCATGTGGTTATTAGGTTTTATGTATTTCGACAGATATTCCTCCAGCATGTCCTATGAGCGGCCTCCATTTTTAGGACCAAGGTCTTCTTCTTTTCTTGTTTGAACTCATCATTCAGTTGCATTAGTTGTCTTATTTTCCACCCTCTCACTTTCACCTCCCCCTCACCCTTGTGATACCACTCAATAAGCCATTTATTCTCAACATGTGATCCATACAGTTGTCCCTTCTTTGTAAATCATCTGCAAAATGGTTCTCTTCATAGAACCTATCATTTAGTAACCCAATTTTCACTTTATCCTCTCTATTCTACTATAACACCATATACCAAGGCTTTCCAGATACTTATTCTTCTTTTTCCTCAGGGTCCATGTCTTAGCTCTTTACAAAACGATCCTTCACATATAACACGTCACCAGTTTCTTGCTAAGTCTCCTGACTCAGTTTTCTAGTCAGTATAGTCATCTTCTGCTGAAATCAACAACCTTGGCCATTGCTCTTCAGGTACAGTTTGCTAGTCAGTAACATCCTCTTCTTGCCGAAATCAACCTTGGCCATTGCTCTCCAAGTCCAATTTTATAGTAAGTAAAACTTTATTTTTCTTGAAATCAGATTCCTGTTATTCAAACCGAAAATATAGAGTTGTACGTAGCCTAATTTATTCGATTCGAAGCAAAGTTGATATTTTCTATCAAAAAATTCCAACAAAAATATGATAGGATTCTGATAGGAAGAATCGTATCTTACAGTTACAGAAGTAACTAAAACTACTCTAATGTGTCTACACGTAAAACAATTTAATCTTTAATGATCAATTTTGATATATATTACCAATATATATTATGACATTAATATAATTTTAAAATTCTTATCAACGTTGACTCCCAAAAAACAAGTTTTGTGTTTTATAAAATTCTTTTCCTTCCAGGATCTGACTATATAGAGAAGTTGTGAAAATGCAACACATTAATTCTCTAACCCTACTATATTAGCAGGATAAAACTTGACACTAACACCATTCCTCCACAGATTACGAGCCTTATGGATCCACCCAGGTTAGCAAGACAACGCCCATCGCCTTAAAAATAAAAACTCCTACCTCCACTCAAATACATTCCAAGTGTCAAAACATTTTCAGTCAGGGCTGTTCAAACTCTACATTTTTTTTAAACACACTTTTGAGAGAACATTTTATTTTAGCATCGCGTCTAACTACCTGTTAAGGTTAAACGCATATGTACTAACTAATATAATATGATATGGCTGAGGAAGGTTAATTTAGAGGAAGTGTACCTGCATTTGTGTGGAGATAGAGAGAGGAAGACCATAAACTAAACCTCAGTACACCTGATCGGGATTCAAACCCCGATCTCTCAATCCCAATACCATTGAGGTCGACCACATAATCATCACCAGACATTGTTAGGGTAATTAAATTCGTAGACTAAGGTGAGCAGGACATGCAGGGCGAATAAAAGAATTTAAAATCATGTTTAAGGTATTGACTGGCAAACCCAATGGGAAGAGATCATTGGGAAGCCATGAAGGAGATATGGTGTAGAGTCCATTCATGATAGGTTTTTACCTGGATGACAGTTCGAAAATCATATGTTTAGGTTTTGGGTTGCCAACACTTGTAAAGGATCACTGTTTTGTTATAAATGTAAAGTTTTTTAATTACATGTTATATTTTACATTTAAAATAACGTAAACTTAAGTTTTCTCATACTATTTCACTACTTTTAATAATTTCTTTTTATCCAACTCAAAACCATATTTTAAACGCAATTAAAAGTACTTATTCTTCGTTTTGGAATGTAATTGATTATCTGTAATATAGTGTTTAAATTAATACCTTTTAATACAGGCATCGTATTTACTTGGTAAAGAGAAACTACTTGTCATTTTTTTATATAGATAATAAATTATTTTATGATTATTTGATCATATTTCGAAATATTTAACTGAAAAAAATATTTTCATTAACTGCGTGGGTGTAGCATTGTAAAGAACTTGTTTCCGTCATGTTCAACAATCACATGGTTTAAATTCATCGGTCGCCATTTTGAAGCTATGTTAGTTAGACCTTTTGGAAAAGTGGTGTGAATATTATTTTTTTAAGTGGAATAAAACGATAAATAAGCTTTGTGTCCGACCTCAAATAAATATATAAATAATATTGGCCTAAATTACTGTGGTTAACTATCAAATTCATACACTACCATCTGTTTTCATTACAGTTATACAAAGTGACAGGTGCCAGCTGCTGGCATAGTAATATATTAGGGACTACTTCTAGTAACATTTTGAGCGGTCATCCAAGTAAACTAAAGTCGTGAATAAATTATAATAAGGTGGACTGGGTATAACTAGCTCAATATAAGGATAGGGTATAATGAGGTGGACTGGATAGAATTAGCTCGAGATATGGATAGGGTGTAATGAGGTGGAATGAATAGAACTAGCTCAAGATAGGGATAGGGTTTAATGAGGTGGACTATATATAACTAGCTCAAGATAGAGATAAAGTGTAATGAGGTGGACTGATAGAACTAGCTCAAGACAGGAATAGAGTGTAATGAGGTGGACTGGATAGAACTAGCTCAAGATAGGGATAAAGTGTAATCAGGTTGACTGAAATAATAACTAGCTCAAGACATGAATAGAGTGTAATGAGGTGGACTGGATAGAACTAGCTCAAGACAGGAATAGGGTGTAATGAGGTGGACTGGATAGAACTAGCTCAAGATAGGGATAAGTGTAATCAGGTTGACTGAATATAACTAGCTCAAGACAGGAATAGAGTGTAATGAGGTGGACTGGATAGAACTAGCTCAAGACAGGAATAAAGTGTAATCAGGTTGACTGAATATAACTAGCTCAAGACAGGAATAGAGTGTAGTGAGGTGGACTGGATAGAACTAGCTCAAGACAGGAATAGAGTGTAATGAGGTGGACTGGATAGAACTAGCTTAGGATAGGGATAGAGTGTAATGAGGTGGACTGAATATAACTAGCTCAAGACAGGAATAGAGTGTAATCAGGTTGACTGAATATAACTAGCTTAGGATAGGGATAGAGTGTAATGAGCTAGACTGGATATAATTAACCAAACATTCACCAATACGAGATTCGCCTACCATCTGATGGTGATAAATGTAACTGCGTGCAGAAATCCTACCCAACATCCTGTAGTTTATCGCAACGTATTCTAGCAAACCCGTGCGCAAATTTCGCATTACTTAGGTAAAAATAGAAAAACAAATATTACCTTTAGTAAAGATGTTGTCTAAACTATAAAAAAACACATTTTTCTCAAATGAATAAAACACAAAGAGACGTAAATTTTAGTTCTAAATAAACCTTATTTTAAAATAGATAATTTATAACAAATACATGAGGGATTTATATTTACAAAGTGTTTGTATAAGTATTTATTTCATCTCATACCCCCAGCGTTTACAGAGATGCGCATGAGAGGAATGTTGACCTGTGAGTTGGAGAGAAGAGGGGTGATTTTTTTCTGATAAGGTCTCAAGGGGTACGCCCCACCTAAATATGGGCCCCATGGTCCCAGTGGAGATGCGTTTGTGGTAGCTAGGAGGGAAGCAGGGGTCAGCGGAGTGGGTAACCTTTTCGACTTCCGGTAAATATTTTTGCCATTTTAGTAGCGGTTGCACACTTTTAGGTCAATATATTTCTATTAAAGTCCTCGTTTGTCGGTTTGGACTCATAAAAAGAGGTCGATACTGCGTCTGATAATAATAATATATACTTAAAAAGTGCTAGATCGCGGAATATATTCGGTTTACCGTATACACCGTTTTATAATAAAGGTTTCTAATATTCCTTCATGTTTAGACACGAGTTGAAGTGACCACATATCGTTAAACATGACCAAATAAATCTAAATCATTTAACCCGATACTTTTCATGACTCACATTTTACATTTCTCTCCCACATAGATGTTAGATAAATAACAAATAACACGTTACGTTGGCTGCGTGGTCTAACGCACTACTCTCGCAGTAGACTAGACTGCTGATTATCTCGGTCGGGTGTACTAAGGGTGATTTTCCCAAAATGGGTTTTTCCACCTTTTCTCCATGCAAATGTGGACTCCTCTTCGTCTAAATATAACTTTTTTTGTCCCTAAAACCATTATCAATTAGTATATAAGCTTGTAACCATAACACTTAGTAAGGCGCGGTACTGAAAAAAAAAATACGTTAGGGGCTTTACAAGAACCCAGCGGTTAGAAGGAAATTGAAAAATTACACCCATATACTGGAGAAAAAAAATTGTGTTTTTGCTAAATTTTGTAAAATTATATTTTATTGTAAAATAAAACATTTATTCTATAAATATAATAAATACACTCACTCAACGCCTTATTTATTGTTTAGGACTCAAAAAATCTCCGTCACATCTTTTATGGGCGCTAAAGGCATATTAATACGCCTGAAAGTAGTTTTTGAGCCAACACTATGTCAATACTTGCTTCCACAGAGGAACAAACCATCATCGAAAATACACAATATAGTTAAATGTGAAATACTGCATAACCCCTATCGGGGAAAATACCCAACGTACCAGCTGGGAGTCGAACCCGTGATCCCTAGGCTCGTAGCCAAGTCCATTGACCACTACACTAACTAGATGATAATAGCATATGCAATTTCTTTTTTCTTTGCACCGCATCTTCTTTCCTATTCTGGTCATCTGCATTTAACCAAACAAATGTAGCAAGGATGAGGAAAATTTAGATAAATTGTACTCGCAGTTTATGAGGAAAGAGAGTGTATAACCATTTAGAAAAATACACTTTCAATATGTTCAGTTGTTTCCTGAACCCCGACAATACCATCACCAATAAAACCGTACTAGACAAGATTGGAGTTCAGTCCACATGCAACAGTCATGGAGTAATCCATCAAGGTAAGGATTTTTACCTCACTTGATTACACCATGGTGTAACTTATAAGATAGCGCCATGTTGTGATCCATTAAAATAAGATTTCTTCCTTGCTTAGTTCCACTATGGTGTAACTATAAGATAGCGCCATGTTGTGATCCATTAAATAAGATTTCTTCCTTGCTTGGTTCCACTATGGTGTAGCTTATAAGATAGCGCCAGGGCGTGATCCATCAAGGTAAGAGTGTGTACTATTTAGTAGTAGGCTCCAATAGTAAAATCATCCCATATTTTTAGAACACACTGTAACTAGTTAACATCGTGATTTCCCTCACTACATTTTCAACAAGATGCAAATATAAAAAAGTTCACAAACCGGATTGAAAGATGATCCTTAGCTTTCTAACAGAGTATTAAAACATGTCTTCGTTATAAACGTATCAAATACATTGTTCAAAGCGACAACACTACTCATTCGGATTTCTAATAGTGGCAAGTGTATCCTAGAATAATCAAAAGTTTATTTTTAAAGGTAATCAAATACATACTAAAAAATATTAGCTATAAAAAAATTCTTAAAAGCAAATTCATGCAACAACATTAGAAATGGCTTCCTACCAGCTCGTTAAAGTCTCCATTGTAAGCCTAGTTAATTTTTTTTTAGGAACAAGGCCCACATCCCGTTCGGGTCATAAGCTTACGTACTAATTACGCTAGTGATTTTAGGGATTAGGAAGGTTATATTTAGAGAAAGTGTACCCACATTTGTATAGAAGAGGGCAAAAAACATTTTTTTCTAAACTTCAGTACACCCTACCGAGATTCGAACCTCATTCTTACCGTCATCAGCATTCTAGTAGCAAGAGTAGCGATACATATTTCATAAATGAAATGTTACTTTAAAATATGTGGTAAGTTAAGTTATATTTTATTTATTATTATCTTATAGAACTTATTTGTTGTGTAAATATAAAAATAATTGTCTTTAAGGTGCTATGTATGAGTCAATCAGATAAGCTCGTAAATGACCACCTTACACACATTTAGTAGATCTAAAAATAAGATAAACCTAGGGCTATAATAGTATCCTACAAGTATTACTAAAATTATATAGCATTTAATAATATGTCAGATTAATTCTGTACTTATCGCCTTCTAAAATTAGGAAACAACTCTCCACAATATTTCTGAAGAGTTTAGCTGCTAGCAAACAAGAAAACGTGTGCCATTGGTCACGGTGTTTATTTTTAAAAGGGCTATTTATAGAAGTTAGTGGGGCGTTACTTAGTATGCAAGGTGAATGGGACGTCCAAAAAACAACTAAGATATTATTAATAAAAAATAAAAACTACTCACAGACTTGGCTACAGTTTATGTGAGGTGGATGACCTTGACTAGCAGGTATTATGATGTTCGGCCGATGTGGCGCCTTTAAAATACGCTGCGTAGACTTCAGATAGTAACAATGCAATCATCTTCATCAGAAGAAGACAGGAGGGAGGGAAAAGAATTGTTTAGCCAATTTTTTTTTTAACTTATTTGAATAGAGATAGGATTGAAAAGATTCTTAGGCTGATTGGATACAAGATTAGGTATTCTTGAGCACGGATAGAGCCACTTCGTTGAGGGGGAAAAAAATGACATTCGCTTCTATGTAAGACTTTTTTTTTTAGAGACTGACATTTGGTGTATAAATAAATGAAAAATAGGAACAAAAATTTTGTGTTTATTTTTTCTCTAAAGTAGAAACTTATGCAACGTCACCATAATTCACTACTAATTTAAAAAGGCAAATTTTTCTAACAGGCCATTTATTGTAGGGGATGTGAAACATATAAAATATATTTGAAGTACACACTTCATGTTTCAAATTGAGACTGAAATATAATTACTAACGGTACATAATACACACCAAGTGTCGATTATAATATATTATAGTGTGTATGCCAGTGGCGTAAGCGGGACTATAAAATAGGTGTTTGTATGGGGTCTTAAAACTTTAGAATGGGCATTTTTGGATGGTGGTAAGGGTCTTTACTTGGAATACCCCAATCATTGAAGGTAAGGAAAATTTTGAACCTAGGAAACCACTTTAAGCTATTTTAGAATTGTTTTTTTCAAGGTCTGGTAAGAGAGAATGATGGGTAATTCAGGGCTATTATTTTTACTTTGATTACTGTCAATAATATTAATTTATATGCATCTCTCCGGATCTCCCTCCGTAACTATAAAACGATACGAGGTGCTTGAAGGTCCCCCACCACCTATTTATTCGCATCGTGGCTACACCATTCATGTAGGTAGGGGATACATTTAAAAATGTTTATTCGATGGTCACCGCGCTCCATGGTCGGCAATTCATTGACCTGGGGATGGATATCGAACATTGAAGGTTTTCAAAACATCGCCGGTGAGTGTTCAATGTCCTCACCATCGATTTTTAAGACGAGAGTGAGGGGACTTGAGAAAAGGTAGGTGTTTTTTTTTTGCAGATTTTATAGCAAAACTTTTTTGGCCAAACTAAATCAACATATTTCTCCAGTAGAAAACAAAGTTTAATTTTCTTCGTATGGTGATATTAATAGCTGAGATTTTATATTATTACAATTATCTTTATTTATATGGAGAAATTAAGGCATAAGCTTTCTCTTACATCCAACCATGCCTTAAGTTAACATTACACTGCATTTATCAATATTATTATTATAATTAAATAAAACACAGGAGACAAATATTTGAGGAAAACATACACATGAAAATAAAACATATAACATTTTGCAGTGAGATAAACACGTAAAAAACCAGCAACCAAAACGGTAATCAACTTGAACACAGCATCTCTAGGTCAATAGTGGAAAAATAGATAAAATAAAATAAGTAAACATTCTTACACCAAACACGCACACACACTCACACACACATGGATTATGCCACAGCTCACATGATATATATATATATTCTTAAATAAGATACAATTAATAAAATCTGGTAAGATTTGTGAACCCAAATAATATCCATTGTTCAGAAACACCACACAAAATAGCATAACTGAAATAATATACATTGTTACAGAAATTCAGATTTAAAAGAGCTCCATTATATATACGCTGATAGGTTAGAACCTATTGGTCTGTAAAAATATAATTTGAATAAAAGATTTTTATTTTTGGTATGACTGCAGCTTACAACGAACTATTTCACATCTCATATAGTTGCGGAGATATGACCAAATTTGGAAATTTTTGCGTATGTAAATTAATTTTCACAGGAAAATGATAGCCACCATTTTATTCGTAATGTTGAACAGTGTTTAGATACATAATTTAATCAAAATCTTTAGAGCAAATTTCGAGAATTATTATGTTTTTTCTCTTTTGCTCTTCAGTAAACTTCCCTTAGCTTTAGGGTTAGATATATAATTCCAAAAAACACCTCGGGTGAACCTTATTAAAACCAAAAGATAACAAGTCTCAGCCCAATCGGTAAAATGGTTACGTCTCTAGTCCAAGATACGGACAGACAGACAGACAGATGGCAGCACGAAAACCACTTTTTCGATTTCATGGGGTCGACATTTATCAAAATCTCGAGTTCAACATTTTTGTCGATAACAATACTTCTCTCTCAGAGGATTCGAGAAAGAGAGTAAAGAACCAATCACCGATGTATTTTAAATTATTTTTTTCTCACATTGATGTTACAGTATCTATGGCTACATCGTTGTTTTCTATTTGATGTCCGTCCTTAGGTCGTTCGCGACTCTGCATCTAGGGCGCGACACAAGTATTCAGAGACCAGAGAGAAATCTGCTTGACCTTGAAATACAAGTGAACTTTTATTTTATTCTTAATTCACTTCCACAGAGATATTTATTCAACCTTGGGATAACCTACGAATATAAAGGGTATCTTTTAATTATCTTTTTCACTACGGTTAGTAAATTTCTTTAAATACTTGTCATGAACATAATGATACTTAAAAAATTACTTTTTAAAATATTATAAAAATTCCTAGTCAAACTCTGCGATGCCCATGGTAAATATTAAAAAACTGTTGAGGTTATTGTTCGTAGAAAATTTAACAACGTACCTACTGAAGAAATGATTCATTTAATTTTTCCGAAATAAGTTCTTGTAAGAACTGCAAACAAATAGATCTTAACTCGTGTCCCACCCACTTTTGCGTCCGCGTGGTCTAACGCGCTACTCTTGTAGTAGATTAGACTGCTGATGACGGGGAAATCGAGGCTCAAATCCAAACTGGTGTTCTGAGGATTTTTCCCAAACTGATTTTCCACTATCTCTCTCCATGCAAATTCGGGTACACTTCCTCTAAATATAGCCTTCATAATCAGTAAAACTACTAACGTAATTAATACATAAGAGTACAACCCGAACGGGTAGTAAGATGCGGTGTTTAAAAAAAATCGTGTCCACTTCCATACCACCTTAAATAACCCATTCTGACAAAAAAAAAAGTTGTAGCTAAAAAAGACAAAAAGAAGACAGAATCAAAAACGTGTCGTCATTATAAAATACTTTGTCCCAAAACACAAATGTCCAACTTGCCATCTTCATCACATTCGAAGAATGTCCGTTTATAAAGGAAGACCAGACGTAATGTTCTGTCTCTGGAAAAAAAAAAAAAAAAAAAGAAAAAGAAGAAAAAAGGTGTGTTTAAAAATGTGACTTGTTGTAGGTTTGTAGGGCGCCTCAGATAAATCTTTCTCTTTCGGACCATTGTGTAGGCCACCTCCCCTTTTTATATTCCTACCCCCTCCCTTGCTACCCCCTCCTTTCACTACCAACGCCAAGATTTAATATAAAACTTTTTTTTTAATTCACGAGCACGTATTATTCAACACTTTGGTACCATCCATCACTTAAGGTGGGGTGTACAAGCAGCGGACTGACACGAGTATAGGGTTGATCGCGTGGTTTTTAAACGCCTGAAACCGACCTGACAGGTCTGGAGTTCATACCTGACATCAGCAAAGTAACTAGCTTTTTCATATGCCCGGTGCAAGGTTTTATTTTTGACCTTCTTTTATATTTTGGGGGGAGTAGGTAGGTATATATATAATTTTTTAGCACCACGTCTTATTATCCGTTTGGATTATATGCTTGTTTACTAGTTACACTAATGAATTTAGGGATTATGAAGGTAGTGTTTAGACGAATTGTACCCACATTTGCGTGGAAGGAGGGTGGATTTTTTAAAGTCTAGTTTACTAGGCTAGTTTCAGTCTAGTTTACTGCGAGAGTAGCGCATTAAACCATGCTGCCCCTGAAGTGGGTATTTTCTTTGATGAAACAGATTAAATCAAGAGGAGGTTTCCCGTCTGACCGATGAACATTTGGAGGGAAACTCTTAAATTTGTGTGTCCAACATTGAATGATTAATAAAAGGTCTCTCATTTAGGTTAACAAGAGTAAATAATAATGGCGGCCAGCCTAAGTTTTCTCGTTTCGCTTGGTTTCAAAATAAACAATTATAGTGCAGTTGTTTGTTTGATTTTAAAAAGTGTTTCTCTACCAAATAAGTTTGATTTGAGAGTTTAATAGCTATTGGTGACCTTAAAAGTTTTTTTTTTAGGTATGACTTGTTTTTAGTACCATTCTGCTAAGGCTAGTATAAAATTTGTGGTGCATGTTTTTAATGTCTCATAAGTGCGCTATTAGAGCTTAATTTTTCCCTATAGTTCATAGGCCTATTGGTAAAATTAGGATAAAGGGTGAAAGTTAGGTGGAAGTAGGGGGGAGCGGGGAGGGTCCGAAATCACCAATTGGTCAGTTGGAGTGAAAATGGCCCACAGGCTGTGAAAAGGCTGTACACTTCCGGTCTTAAGGCGTCACTTTCTCGCAATAGACTGTTTTAACGTGCGATGGGTGGTAGGTCGGGGTTCGAATTCCTGTCGGGTGTACTGAGGGGGGTTCTTCCTAAATTTCTTTCCATTCTACCTACAGGTAAATGCGGGTACAATTCCTTTAAATTCAACTTCTTCGTCCATAGCACATAATTTTAATTAGTACATATGCCTATAAACAGGACGGGTAGTAAGACGCGGTGCTGAAAAAATATATAAAAATTTACTAATAATAATATGCTAAAATCTTATCAATGTTGGTGACCTGGTGGTCCAGAGGTAAGGTGTCAGACTTCTGTGCTGAGGGTCCGGGGTTCAATCCTCGGTCCCGGCACAGATTTATCTGATTGCCAAACCCTTCCTTCACCTCTGACAAGACGTGTATTAATCACAACTTGTGAATGTGAGGAATGCCAGGCCTCCACCGTGGTTCGGATTCCACGTTAAACTGTAGGTCCTCCATTTCATCTCACATTCACCCTACCATTACACAATAGCGTAAGTGCTTATAGCCCGAACGGGTAGTAAGACGCGGTGCTAATAATAATGATGATAATAATAATAATAATAATAATAATAATATCAATGTTGATCGCTAGAAAATATGATTGTATTTTTAAAATCCTACTATAGAGACATTTCTTTAACACCCATCTTTTGGCCCTGAAAAATCCTTCAAAATTCAATAGAAATTTAGAAATTAATTAAAATATTAAAAAATGCATGTAAGTTAATCGTTTATTTATGCCTTTTATTGATGTGAATCAACTGTCAAGTTAGATATTACGTGACAGTACTAGTAGTTAATTTTATCTTAGATTTAATTGGTTTAACTTTTAATTGGTATTGTTAATAACAACTAAAAAATGTCTCGATGGGTGGGGGTTGGTGTGCCCCACCCCCCTCTGGATCCGCCCCTGATATAGTTCTCTTACGTGATCGACTGAAAATTGCCACGTTATCGACCGGTATACTGCGATCAACCAACAGGTTTCTGACTCCTGCTTTACACTAAATGCTTGTCAATATTTATGTAACCGCTTGGGTGCCCACGTGGGCTAACGCGCTATTCTCGCATTAGAGTAGACTGCGGATGACAAGGAGCTAGAGGTTCGAATCTCATTCGGATGTACTGAAGGTGGGTTTTTACCAAAATGGCTTTACACTCTCCCTCCACATTAATGCGGGTACACTCTCCTTAAATATAACCTTCTTAATCCCTAAAAACCATTAGAGTAATTATACTACTATAGAGCCACATGGCTGACTCCTCACTCGCTGACATTGTTTACCCACTTCCAGATGAGTTATAAACTTGAAATTTGGTAAACTTAGAGCTTCTAGCCTGTAACCGACGGAAACATTCCAAAAAGTTAAAAATTTTAATTTTTAACCCCCGAAAAAAATTCAAAACGGTGGAGCAACTTTAAAGTCGGCGCGGACCTTTCTTTGGAGGTCTCTTGTGGCTAAGCGGTAAGACCTATCAGAAATCGGATTGGCCCAGCAGCTACGGATTTGGTGAGATCCACAAGTTTGGTCCTATTACTTTTTGTCGTATCTCCATCCACACATTTTTTAATTTCAAAACGACGCTGGAATTACATTAGTTTACATCCACTTGCAAAGAAAACTTACTGGGGGTTTAAGGGCGGAGCCCCCAACGAACAAAGCGAGTTAGTATATAAGCGCATAACCCGAAAGGTTAGTAAAACGCGGTGCGGTGTTTTAAAAAAAGGAAAAAGAGATATGAGTCTTCTATATCAGAAATCGCAGTGAATTAAAAAAAAAAAGGGGGGGTGGGGTTTCCCCGTCAATACCTGTAAAAAATGAAATGCACGTGGACCATGACTAAAATTTACCTCCACCCCCTTTTATTTTCGTCTATCGGGCACCGCGCCTTTATTACGTTATTCACGGATGTATCTATCTGGCGCCTTGCGAGAATGTGGCCAGACTTAAATAACATTAGTATTAGTAGTAGTAGTAGTAGTAGTAGTAAAATAAGAAGGAATAAAAACTACCACTACCCAAGGAACACAGCAATCCACGAGCCACCATGCATATCTCTATCGGGCCTCCTTCTGACGTTAATTGAGGCTGCCGAAGAAGACCACTCGCTGAGATGATGTCAATCAATTTTTTTTTTAACTCTCGGGGTTACGGAACTTGGGTCGGTTGAGCTTCCCCACCGGGGATCTTTCTCTTGTGGATTCTTCGAGGGCGGGCTAGGAAGATATTTCACGCCTGTTGTCTGCCCACACGTGACTGTTTAATCCTCCGAAGGCGTGTTTTGAGGATCGCCACATATTATTATGTACTACCCGATCCGTTGAAGGTTTGGCTGCAAGTTACCTCGTTGGAATGTACTCGAAGTTCCTCAGCAATATAACTTTCTATAAAACAAAACTTCTATAGATTTTTTTAGCTAAGGATTATTATCATCTCCATAGACTTTCAAAAGCTTTTTGATCTTTCGTTATTAAAACTCGTAATCGAAACACTGGAACTATATTCTTTCCTCGATACACTTTGATGATAATGATTTTAAATGTCCGTCTTTCTCATTTATATAGCTCTATACCAGCACTCTAGCTCTATAACAACTCTGGTTATATACAATATATCTAGCTTTATACCAGTTTTCTAGCTCTTTACCAGTTATCTGACTCTTTACCAGCTCTTTAGCTCCATACCATCTATTTAGCTCTCAACAAACTCTCTAATTATATACAAGCTCTCTAGCTCTATATGTTTATACAAGATCCCGAGCTCTATAGCAGCTCTCTAGCACTATACCAGTTCTCTCTACCTCTATAACCACTCTAGCTCTATGCCAGCTTTCTAGCTATATAGTTTTATACAATTTCTGCTCTCTAGCTCTGTACTTCCTTCACCTCTGACAAGACGTTATTAACCACAACTTGTGAATGTGTGGAACGCCAGGCCTCCACCGTGGTTCGGATCCCACGTTAAACTGTAGGTCCTCCATTTCATCTCACAATCACCCTACCATACACATTAGCGTAAGTGCGTATAACTCGAACGGGTAGTAATACGTGGTGATAATAATATAATCTAGCTCTATACCAGTTATATATAACCACTTAGCTATAAAGCTCCATACCAGCTCTCTAGCTTGCTTTAGTCTGTTCATATTTTTAATAGGACACCTCATTTTGTGCTCAACCTTATATACATTAATTTTAGATGCAGAATAGCGTTGTAATATATAACCAATTTAAATTATAGATTCCTGCTTTTCATAGCATAAGTAGTAAATTTTCGATCTAATTCAAATCCAACCTTTTATGTTTTATCTAATGATTAAGATATTCAAATAATTATAAATCATATTTTGCGTAATCAATTTAGCCTAAACCTATTTTATTATTGAGAGTAAAGAGTAAAGTTGTCATGTTTTATACAAAATATTTGAGGAGAGTTTGGTAACACTAATAAAAAAAATCTTATTGTTTATTGTTTTCACTTTACACAATACACATAAAAGACTTCTGAATGCATTCTCTTTTGTCCGTCTTTTTATTTGTCAAGTCTGTTTCAACATGACATGCTAATGTGTTCATTTCAGTTGGATTTCATGTCATTGGTTAGAATATCACGTGCAATGAAAGGAAAAAGCTACACACTCATTAAGTACCTTGAATGTACAGTATAAATAGACACACAGTAAGTCCTTGACATCCGACATAAGATGAAAAAAACGCGTAAGTCGAATAGTGATTGAATGCTATTTATTTTTAAAATATATTTGCTCGTCTGGAGCTAAACAGGTTCAGATAATGAAAAAAAAAAAAAAAAAACTTTGAGGAGACGATACTTTAGTCTCCAAATAAAATAAATATAAAGACAAACAAAATGGAGATGGCAGGATCAACTATTTGTTATATATTATGTTTAAAGTGACGCTTGACAGATGGTGCTGATAGTAGTAAGTCAAAGTATCGCAACCGCGTATCTCAAATCCGTGTAAATAATTATTTTATTTGATTAAAATCGAGAAGGCATTTTAATTTTTTCAGTTTTCTATTCCATACATTTTAAAATAAATGCCATTTTTATTTAGTGGAATAATTTCTTGGATAAGAAAATATCCAAAGTAAATGGGAAAATCACATTGATAAATCACGTGTGGCACTTCACCTACAAGTTCACCTGGCCAAGATTCAAACCTTGATCTTTAAATCACCGTAAATCTAAGACAAGTCATTGGATTTTGCAGCATCCAAGGATGAATGTCGCGACGGATGGTAAACCATTTAGCTATCTTGCATTTAACAGTGTTTTGGCAAAAAAATCTAATCTAAATTCAACCAACATGTGAACGGATAAAGTCTTATTTATAACTCATTTGTAACCTATCGAACCATGTCCTGTCAATTCTAAAATTTATCAGACCTAATTTATAAATTTATTCAACAGGTATTGAAATAAAAGTCACATTACAGGTTCTGTTAGTTGGATGTGACTGAAAGTATATTTTTACAAATTTTGTGTGATCATTAGCGTATGAATACATGAAACTATGTATGGTAAGTACTAAAACTGTCAAAGTCTCATTATGTCACCAACTAGCCAAATGTCAACAGGTTCATACAAGAAGGTACGAAAAAAAAAGTAGTTGCTATCCCCTCTTGAAATGGGAATAAAGGTGATTTCCTCTTAAATAACTTCATTACCTCCCCTACAATGCCTTAAGTTAAATTATCTATAAGGATATATAATTTTACTCCACGTCTTTAATCTGAATCCCAAATAAGAATTTAGAAAATATAAAACGCATTAAAGGCAAACTTTACAATATTGGTATTATTTTATTTCTACAATTTTATTCTGATTTTATTCACATTAATTGATAAAAGTTAGTGGTCTGGCGTCTAATTATTAATTGTTTTTCTATAATTATGTTAGGCTATACCATTAGTACGTATCATAATATAGCTGAAAAATAGCCCTGATTCAAAAATAATTGCTAAAACAAAATATTACTTTTAAAAAACCACTTGAATCGGAATTTTTTTCGAAGCCTCAAATTTTAAATATCCTCAAGGAGCTATAGGTTTATATTTGTCTAATATTTGAGGGGCCATTCTCTATTAATAGGTTTCTGTTAAAAGTTCCAGTAAAAATAGCTTAAAATGTTCATTACCTAGACTTGCGTTGAAGTCTCTTTAGATTAAAAGTCTTTACATCAAGTATTTAAAAGGTTTTCAAGTGCGAAAACATTCCTTTTCCAAATGAGTTTTTATACTAGTAGTTAAACATGAATGGTAGAAATTAAAAATATAGTTTACCTCAATAAACGTGATTTTTCTGGTTTTATAGCAAATAAAATTATTTGGCTGAAATAAATCATCATTTGATACATTTAGTATTTTCTACACATATTAATATCAATACTGTATGAATATGTCATGCATTTGATGAGAAAACTTTTAAACGATGCCATGAAACTAAAGTCATATAATGAACGATATTTAATTTATCGAATACAATTTTTTTTAAAGTAACTGCAAACAATACTGGGACCTTAACTTGCTTTCCCTTTCATCCCACCTTAAACAATACAATTAAAATAAAATTTAAATCCACTTCCTATGGATTTTCGTATTAATTTACTAGTAAATATTAATTAGAATATTTATGGTAGGTTGTATTACAAACTAACGATAGTGTCAGAGTCTCATTACTAATTAGTTTTTAACTATAACTTTTTAGAACAAGGTAATGTAAAATTATGAGGAGAGTGGTAATTAAAAAATAAGAAAACCTAATTCAACGTGCGAAAGAAAACTCTTTCATTGTAGTGGTGAGGATTGAACCGTGACCCTACAATGGTAGAGTCGGACCCACTAACAAAGAAGCCATTTGGTCTGGTACCTACATTAGTTTTTAAGAATGTGAAAAATTTTCACATAAAAATCTATTAGGGTTTAACTTTTTGCAACGCATCATAGAGCTAATGATGTCGTCTACTCGGTGATTTCAAAGATAAGCACTAAGTACTAAGCACTTATATCCTAATGTAGGTAATGTAACGTGAGAGAATAAAACGAGCAGTTAACCCTGCGATGTTTCTTGTTTATAGGTTGATAACACTTCCCCTCTTTGTCTGACGAGATTACACACAGACTATACTATTTGTGCCTGGATAACATTGTATTGTATTTTATTTATATTATTTAGCACCGCGTCTTACTACCCGTTCGGGTTATACGCTTAAGTACTAATTACGCTAATGGATTAGGAATTGGGAAGGTTGAATAGAGGAAGTGAACCCGCATTTGCGTGGAGGGAGAGTGGAAAACCATTTAGGAAAAACCACCCCCAGTTCACCCGACCGATATTTGAACCACGATCTCCCCGTCCTCGGCGGTCGAGCTCAACACGACTAGCGCGTTAGCCAACTACGCCACCGAGGCGGGTTATTGTATTTTGAAATGATATTTTTTTCTAGTTTATTATTCTAGATAAACATACATTTTCACGGACTTTTTTCAACCTACGTCCTGGCAGGAAAATTCCTGTCAGCCATTTTTTTTTAATAAACCAAATAGCCTGAGTTGTTGAAGATTTATAAGAAATACGTTTATAAACAAATTACTTCAAGATAAAAAAAAAACACTAATATTTGCGGCACTGTATACAGACTATTTTTTTTTTTAAATTATTAAAGAATCCATGGTTATAGTTTCAGTGTTATATTTTTAAAACTTGCCAAATAAAACGTAAATACACTAAAATGAGACATACTATCTTGATTTTCTGTGATGTCACAGGTAGGCAAATTTCTTAAGAAAACTCCTCAAGTGTAAGTTGTGTGTGAATTCACATAATTACAATGAAATTTTACCCATTCTCCAGCTGTTGGTAACAAGACATAAATTAACCTTTCACGACACAACAGGGGGCTAGCAAGATTATTCCATTACGGACCGCTTGTGTTCACGACCATCCATGGGTGGGTTCAACTCCCGAAAATTGGTTAGCAATAAAACACTTAACAAAATAATAAAACGTTGTATGACAGTATAGTATAATTTGTGTGTATTAAAAGTTATGGACATCGGCTTGAGAAAACATTCTATTACTGTCTGTTTATTATGTTTTATTTATATTTATGTAATATTTTTTTAATCTAGCACCCCAACTTACTAACCGTTCGGGTTATATGCTTAAGTACTAATTACTCTGATGGGTTAGGAATTGGGAAGGTTGAATATAGAGGAAATTAACCCATATTAGCGTGGGGAGAGAGAGTGGAAAATCATTTAGAAAAAAACAGTTCACTCGACTGAGATTCGAACCTCAATCTCCCCGTCCTCAGTGGTCTGGCTCAATACGAAGCTAGCGCGTTAGCTAAATACGCCACCAAGGCGGTTATGTGATAATAATAATGATAATAATAATATTATATGTTATTATCACCAAGTCTTACTACGCTTTCGAGTTTCACATATGTACTAATTACTTTAATGTGTTTGGGATGAGAAAGGCTACATTTAGTGAGATTTCCTCATATTTGCATGGAGGGAGAGTGGAAAACCATTTAGGAAAAAAAAACACCTCAGCACACCCAACAGAGATTCAAACCCCAATCTCCTCATCATCGGCAGTCCAGCCTATTGTGAGAGTGACACCTTAGACTATGCAACCACTGAAGTAAGTTTCAAAATTATCAACATTTTACTAAACGATTTGTATTATTTGATAGATAATGCTATATATATCGATCCAAACTGACATCTGAATATCACATGACTTGAATTATGAATACCTGAAAGTAGATCTTGTAACTTTTTATGGCTTTTAAAGACACCTTTTGTAGTAATTTGGGTTTTGTTTACTGAATTAACAAGTGTGCAGTGTGTGTTTTAATATTGTGTCCAATATTTGTAATTTCTGTTCTGCTTATTTAAAAAAAAATATATTTGTATTTCTCTAGTGGCTGAATAATTCGATGAAAACTCTTTCACCCTCAGAATAGATTAAATAAATTCGAAAAATTCATCTATTCCTTTATATTATTTTTTATGTAAAAAGGAGATAGAGCAACCCCCCATTTTTAATACCCTTCCGGTGTATCTGAGTGCTTACAAAAATGCTATAAGAATGAATAGGGTAGAATTTAGTGGAAATGTACCCTTATTTGCACGAAGAAAAAAAACTTTAATCCAAGGAAAAAATCTGGTTTGGATTACACACCTAGCCTTCACGTAACATGCAAAACTGTAAAAAGTTAACGCCCTTGTCCACGTGCACATAAATATGGGTTGTTCTTCTAAAAAATTACATATGTTTTAGAGGTACGTTTTTTTATTGTGTATGAAACAAAATGTTGAATATGAGAATATTCAACTTAGTCTCATACTTTAGCTGAAAAGAGTTTCCGGACTAAAATTATTAAGACATTTTCAAGTTGTGCTAAAACTTACGAAACAACCTGTAGACAAACAAAAAATCATCGCTCTTAGTTTTTTTTAATGTCTGCTTAGTGTCTGCTTATTCCTTGAGCAGTAAAAGTAGAAACTTCCATTACTTTCTACAACCTCGCCAACATCAATTATTGTACATATACAACTGCGATAAATAATAGTTTTCTTATTGCTAGGTAGTATAATACATTATTGTACAATTTAAAAATAATCCTTATCCTTTTAAAAAAATTATTATTATTAGCACCGCGTCTTACTAACCGTTCGGGTTATACGAACTTACACTAATGTGTAATGGTAGGGTGATTGTGAGATGAAATGGAGGACCTACAGTTTAATGTGGGATCCGAACCACGGTGGAGGCCTGGCATTCCACACATTCACAAGTTGTGATTAATACACGTCTTGTCAGAGGTGAAGGAAGGGTTTGGCAATCAGATAAATCTGTGCCGGGACCGAGTATTGAACCCTGGACCCCTCAGAACAAGAAGTCAGACACCTTACCCCTAGACCACCAGGTCAACTATCATTTTAAAAAGATTTACCCGTAGCATAATTAGTTTTGTAGCGCTGAAGACTTAATATTGTTTATGGTCAAAACAATTTAGTTTATTCTTCTCATTTTAATAGAAGAGTTTAAAAAAAATCTGGAATACGCGCCATTTGGCATGAAGTCTGAATGTCACTCTTATTTAGTTTATTTAATTAAATTCATTTTATTTTATTTATTTGAGCTATTTAACGTGCACTTTCTTAACCGACTGATTATATCAGCACATTAATTTATAAACTAACTTAAATATAGAATATACACAACACCCAGCCCCCAGGCCGTTAGTTATTCATCACTGTGAAAGGGGGAACACATATCTCACGTATGACAAATTTTTCATTCATACCAAGAATCCATCCCGAGACCCTTTGCTAAGTAGACAGATACGCTACCAAGTGAGCCAAGGTGTCAGACTAAATTAGATTCAATTAAGTGGAAAATAACCAAATGGACACGGGAATCGAACCCGGTACCTTTAACTTTGCGTGTTAAATCTCTACCACTTAGTCTGGTTTGCCAGTAACGGGGAGGTTGAATCTTGAATCCCAAAATGGGGGTGTTAAAATGGACCTGTAATAGATAGTGTTTAATGAGGTGGACTGGATAGAACTAGTTCAAGATAGGGATAGGGTGTAATGAGGTGGACTGGATATAACTAGCTCAGGATAATGATAGGGCATAATAAGGGGGACTTGATTGAACTAGCTCAAAATAGGGATAGGGTATAATGGGGTGGACAGGATATAACTAGTTCAAGATAAGGATAGGGTGTAATGAGGGGGACTGGATAGAACTAGCTCAAGATAAGGATAGGATGTAATGAGGTGGACTGGATAGAACTAGATCAAGATAAGGATAGGATGTAATGAGGGGGACTGGATAGAACTAGATCAAGATAAGGATAGGATGTAATGAGGTGGACTGGATAGAACTAGCTCAAGATAAGGATAGGATGTAATGAGGTGGACTGGATAGAACTAGATCAAGATAAGGATAGGGTGTAATGAGGGGACTGGATAGAACTAGCTCAAGATAAGGATAGGATGTAATGAGGTGGATTGGATAGAACTAGCTCAATATAGAAATAGGTGGCGTACTTTTAAGTAAAGCAATAAACTTTCAAGTTCCTAATGCCATAGAGTAAGTAAGGCATTGGAAAATACACCACAATTGACTCCTTATCTTAGATTTTAATAGGAAAAAAGGGCACATATTTTTATCCCTAGTAATAATAAAAATAAAATAAACCCAAGCCAAAAAAAAAACCCCATAGTGATTTTTCCATAGGTTAGTTGAAGTAATTTCCACTTGAAACAGATATGTCACGTTGATGGCAAGTATATACGGAACAATTGAACAAACACACAAACTTTTAAACAGATCTATGTAAAAAAATATTTTAGTATTTTCAAATGTTTGATTCACACGTACGCAGAAAACAAAAAAGCAGAATCTGATTGAGTAGTTTAGTGATACGCACGTTCGCGGCGATGTGTTTTGATTGGCCCATGATGCTCTCTAACGAGAACGTTTTTTTTTTTTTTTTTTTTTAGCACTGCGTCTTACTACCCGTTCGGGTTATACGCTTAAGTACTAATTACACTAATGGATTAGGAATTGGGAAGGTTGAATTTAGAGGAAGTGAACCCGCATTTGCGTGGAGGGAGAGTGGAAAACCGTTTAGGAAAAACCACTCCCAGTTCACCCGACCGAGATTCGAACCTCGATCTCCCCGTCCTCAGTGGTCTGACTCAACACGACTGACGCGTTAGCCAACTACGCCACCGAGGCGGGTAACGAGAACGTTAAACAACCGATTAAAAACATGTTTTAATCTTTTAGTGGTAAAAACTAATTTCTAAATTTATCGCCATATCTAACTGAATGGATCATTTCTAAAAGGCCAGATTTCCAATTTTAAACAATTTTTTTCTCCACTTTTTATACTCCTGTATTTCATGAAATAATTATATTTTAAGAGCTTCCTATATATTATTTTTGTAAGCATTCTTAACCAAAGGCCTTTTTTTTTTGGAAGCCAATGGCCTCAAACAAACTATAAGTTTTATCTCCTGTAAAATTTGAATAATAATAATAATAATAATATTTAGCACCGCGTCTTACTACCCGTTCGGGTTATACGCTTAAGTACTAATTACACTAATGGATTAGGACATGGGAGGGTTGAATTTAGAGGAAGTGAACCCGCATTTGCGTGGAGGAGAGTGGAAAACCATTTTAGGAAAAACCACTCTCAGTTCACCCGACCGAGATTCGAACCTCGATCTCCCCGTCCTCGGTGGTCGAGCTCAACACGACTAGCGCGTTAGCCAACTACGCCACCGAGGCGGGTTAAAATTTGAAGAATTATGGACTTTTCGAAATGACCGATTCAACTTAGCACCGTGTCTTACTACCAGTCCGGGCTATATGCTTATATGCTAATTACGATGATGTTTTTAGGGATTTTGGAAGGTAATATATATAGGAAGTGTACCCACATTTGCTTAGAGGTAGCGTGGAAAACCAGTTTGTAAAAACTCACCCTCAGTATAGCCGACCAAGATTCTAACCTGGATCTCCTCGTCAAGTTTACTGCGAGAAGACCGCCTTAGACTATCCGGCCACCAAAGCAGGTGTAACACAATGAAAGCTGGATGTTGTGTCTGCTATGGATTTAAATTAATTTATAATTGGTATACTGTTAGACTTTAATCAGTCGGTACAGGGAGTACACGTTTATACCAAAATAAAACTAATAGATTGTCTTTTGTTACGTTACGTATGAATATATGAAAGTAGATCTAGTTACTTTTCTATCTGTCATTATGTTTTATTTCTGTGAAAATTGGACTCTTAATTTATTACACTATTTTTTTCGTCGAACACAGAAAAAAAAGTCCACTGTCTCGTTTTCTGAACAATAAATTACTAAACGATCTCTCTCTGTCTCTTTCTATCTTATTGCCAAGGAGTATAACTAACGTGTGTGTTTATTTAAGTTAATATTCGTGAGATACAGAAGGTAGGATAAACATAACTTGCTCCACTGGTTGCATAACAACGGAGTTGTTTGTCGATACTAAATGGCACGAGGCGAGAATGAGCAACGGGGTATTTTCCACTTGTTCCACTGAGTAACTCTCGCGAGAATGAGCAAAGGGGTATTTTACACTGTTCCACTGCGTAACTCTCGCGAGAATGAGCAACGGGGTCTTTTCCACTTGTTCCACTGCGTAACTCTCGTGAGAATGAGCAACGGGGTCTTTTACACTCTTTCCACTGCGTAA
This sequence comes from Timema podura, assembly GCA_033556935.1. Lineage (NCBI taxonomy): Eukaryota > Metazoa > Arthropoda > Insecta > Phasmatodea > Timematidae > Timema > Timema podura. Next base: position 81,663,721 of record JAVRXN010000011.1, read on the forward strand.
CTCTCGTGAGAATGAGCAATGGGGTATTTTCCACTTGTTCCACTGAGTAACTCTCGCGAGAATGATCAACGGGTCTTTTCCACTTGTTCCACTGCGTAACTCTCGCAGAATGAGCAACGGGTATTTTCCATTGTTCCACTGCGTAACTCTCGCGAGAATGAGCTACGAGTATTTTACACTTGTTCACTGCGTGACTCTCGCGAGAATGAGCAAAGGGTATTTTACACCTGTTCCACTGCGTAACTCTCGCGAGAATGAGCAACGGTCTTCACTGTTCCACTGCGTAACTCTCGTGAAATGACAACGGGGTCTTTTACACTCTTTCCACTGCGTAACTTTCGCGAGAATGAGCAAGGGTATTTCCATTTGTTCCACTGCGTAACTCTCGCGAGAATGAGCCAATGGGTCTTTCTACTTGTTCACTGCGTAACTTTCGCGAGAATGACAACGGGTCTTTTCCACTTGTTCAACTCGTAACTCTCGCGAGAATGAGCAACGGGGTCTTTTCCACTTGTTCCACTGCTAACTCTCGTGAGAATGAAAGGTAAAAAAAACCTCGTAAACATGCGATACATTAAGTTGGGATTTAGGGAGCACGGAAGTGTTTTTCAGTTTTTTATGCAAGACTTTTTAAATAAATAAAAAGTATAGCTCAATGTAAATCTAGATTTTAATATTCTCCACACGTGATATCAACATTGTTGAATATCTGTCAAAGAGTGTCCTAGAATTTAATAACAACCTTTCTATTAATTTAAAAGTTTGCTATCAAATGCTAAATTCTTATGACAGATATTCAACAACTGTTGATATCAAACGTGTGAAAAATAAACTTTTAAGTTTCTAATGGAGCAATATTTTATTTATTAATGATAAAAAAATGGTTTGATATGAAAACAGCAAAAACAATTACCTTTCTCACATCACTTTCATTTCACCTTGAGTAAGTTTTCCTTAGAAAAACAAACAAATCATCTTGTTAATCACAATAAACACTCTTCAGTGTGTGTATATATATATATATATATATATATATATACATACACATACACATGCATGTCAACATGGCATGTATTGTAAATGTCCCTCGTAATCCTTTCAATATTTACAGTAAAATTAATTAAATTGATTTTTAAATATTTAATAATTTTATATATTTAAATATTTAATAAATTTATATATATATTTTTAATATTTATTAAATGTATATACATAAATTTATTAAATATTTTAAAAATCAATTTTAATTTATTTTACTGTAAATATTGAAAGGATTACTAGGGACATTTACATACATGCCATATTGATTACAAGCGATTTTTATTTAAAAATATTTAATAAATTTATATATAAATATAATACATATATAAATTTATTAAATATTTTAAAAATCAATTTTAATTTATTTTACTGTAAATATTGTAAGGATTAAGAGGGATATTTACAATACATGCCATGTTGACAGGCTATGAAGGGGTTGGTTGGGTTTTTTTCCGGTGCGCTTTTGATCTATAATTTGGTGCGCTTTCGATATGCTCTCTTTTGCCCTTTCCGTGTTCTAGGGAATAAGTTTTTTTTCATCACCACGTCATATTACCTGTTCAGGCTATTAGTCCAATGAGGTAGGATGAGGAGGAAAACATGTTAGAGAGGTTAATCTACCAAATTTGTGTGGAAGGAGAGTGGGAAACCATTTAGAGAAATAACCACCCTCTGTAGACCCGACCAGATCTCAAACCCCGATCTTCCCGTCATTAGAAGGTCAGTTGGAATAAGAAAGTGACACCTTAAATGGTTCTGCCAGTGAAGCCGGTTGGAATAAGTTCATTCTCGTTAGATGACGTCATTCTAAACGTGAATGTCCCAGCTGTGTGCTTCACAAGGTGATGAAGTGATCACAATCTCCTAGATATAGATAACACTATTAGAATGGGCTGGCATGAGTGACCTTTGACCTGGCGAGGGTTTGAGCTGTATCAGATATATATCATGTACAGTAGAATGTACTGTATGTTTTAAATATACAGGGTGATTAGAAAATAGGGTAACTGAATGATTAAAATGTAGGAGATATAATAAATAGTATAATCTAATTATTATTATTACTAGCCCCACGTCTTACTACCCATTTGGGTTATACGCACTTACGCTAATGTGTAATGGTAGGGTGATTGTGAGATGAAGTGGAGGACCTACAGTTTAACGTGGTATCCGAACCACGGTGGAGGCCTGGCATTCCACACATTCACAAGTTGTGATTAATACACGTCTTGTCAGAGGTGAAGGAGAGGGTTTGGCAATCAGATAAATCTGTGCCGGGACCGAGTATTGAACCCTGGACTCTTAGACCGCCAGGTAACCTCCCAAATAATATTGTAAAATATTATCAATGTTGGACATACAAAATTAGGAAAAACCACTCTCAGTGCACTCGAACGGGATTGAACCCCTATCTCCACGTCCTCGGCAATCTAGTCCAACACAAGATTAGCGCGTTAGACCATGTGGCCCCCGAAGCGGGTTGATATGACAGATAAAACATTTTAATCTAAACACTTTTCCTAAATTTATATATCCAGTCATGTGATCCGTAACTGCAGAACTAGGAAACTGTAAATATCAAAATTGAAAACTACAGATCCTTTATTATTTTTACTATCATCGCCTCTTACTACCCGTCTGGGTACACTACTGGGGTAGGTAAGGCTTAGTAAAATGGTTTCGGCTCTGTTCCCAGTAACAGACAGACAGACAGACATACTGTGTTGCAAATAATCCTTTTTCAGTTTCAAGGAGTCATGAATCGTTGACATTCATCAAAATCTATAGTTCAATTTTTTTTAACAATCACAATATTTCTTTCTCCGAGGGAAACGATAAGCTAAAAATCCATAAGGCCTGTCCTCACGGAAGGCAGATTTAGGTTTATTTCATCCTCAACATCATAACGGTTACATAAATATATATATAGTTATTTTTCAGGTCTCGCTAAATTTTGAACAGGAAAGTGAAAGTTTAAATGCTTAAGGCACTGGAATAGTCGAACAGAGATTCATAAAACACCAGAAACTAAGTGAGCTTATAAAAGTTACTGGTGGAGCTGTCTGTCAATAGGAGAGCAAACAGGGGAGGAGGAAAATACAATTGACAAGACCGTTTGTGTTGTGACATATTAAATTACACTAATCGATTCACAAATATCCATTCTACGCTCTTATAGCAGTTAGTTTACCTTTAGTTTCCCGGGTATTTAGGTATTTAATGAAAAAAAAAACAAAATATGTGGATTTTTTGCACTTTTCAGAATGGAAAATTTCAACTTTTAAACTTTGTTTACAGTTCTATATACTATGTTAAGGGTCATATAAATTAGTGTTGTGTTAATTCCATCATGCTCACTATCACCATTATATATCACCCTCATACTCACTATCACCTCACCTAATACGTCGGGACATGGAAAGAGCCTCCACGGAAAGGATGTACTATTAGTACATTCGGCCGTTCCCTGGGAAACCGTACATTAGTACTTGTTAATATTTCCACAAACTGAGCTACGAGTGATATATCCCAGACAAGCAATATTAATATAATGCTACTACAAATGAAAACATTTTAACTGAAATACACGTTCACAAAAGCAATAGTTTCTGAATATCATCACACAAGTTGAAGATCATTGTAACTACGGCACAGTCCGTGTGGAGTAGACCAGAATTATTTACCGATTTAAATTATGGCAGAATCAAGGCTATTCAAATAAGTGGACATATATGAAAGGCAGGGAAGGGTGAATGATAATAAATACGGAGATCAGCCGTAATTGAGTCATAATCGATTAAATTGAAAGATTGGACATGAGAATTGAACCCAGGACTTTAGGCTAAACAAACCATTGATCTACCACTGAGCTTCCCAGGGTTCAACCAGTGTTCCAGGCCACTCATAGTTTGAAGGCTGACTATATGTTGGTTGTTGGACGTGTGGACTCGTCAGACACATATGAGCGACCAAGCTTCTGGGGTTGATTCCCATATCAAGGAGCTATTTTTTTAACCAATTTAAATTATTAAGTTCTGAATAATAAGCATGTATATTTTTATAGAGGTCTTTGAAAATTGAAATTAATTATGTTCTTTGAGGGACATAGATGTTTCTCTTATCTCATGTTTCTGTAACAGTGTATATTATTAATGGCCATTTGTAGAGGGTTTCTGTAAAAATTTGTATTATTTTGCTTCACAAATGGTATGAGTTTTTTTAGTAAATGCCTCCATTTTAAGATGAAAGAGAAAGTATATACGTTGTATAGTAATATTTTATTTTCTCTGAAAGAGAGTTATTAATTTCGTAGCAATCTTCATTCTTTAGGCCTTGTGGGTAGTACAGCAAGGTGATTAGTTGGTATGGAAAGTGATTAGTTGGTTTTATAATTTAATTTTGGATCATCTACAGGATGGTTATTGGAATCAAAACCTAACATGGAAGGTGATTGGTTGGTATGGAAGGTGATTAGTCGGTTTTATAATTTAATTTGGATGATCTACAAGATGGTAATTGGAATCAGAACTTAGCATGGAAGATGATTAGTTGGTTTTATAATTTAATTTTGGATGATCTACAAGAGGTTATTGGAATCAAAACCTAACATGGAAGGTGATTAGTTGGTTTTATAATTTAATTTTGGATGACCTATGAGATGGTGAATGGAATCAGAACCTAGCATGGAAGATGATTAGTTGGTTTTTATAATTTAATTTTGAATGATTTACGAGAGGGTTATTGGAATCAAAACCTAACATGGAAGGTGATTAGTTGGTTTTTATAATTTAATTTTGGATGATCTATGAGATGGTGAATGGAATCAGAACCTAGCATGGAAGATGATTAGTTGGTTTTTATAATTTAATTTTGAATGATTTACGAGATGGTTATTGGAATCAAAACCTAACATGGAAGATGATTAGTTGGTTTTATAATATCATTTTGGACGGTGATTGGAATCAAAGTTATTTGCCATAATCAAACTCTTAAATAAATACTCGATGCTCCAAATCTTTTAGTGTCCGACCCGAAAGCACAATTTCATTCCTAAAATTCACGCGGAAATGAATACATCACTGACAATTTATTATCGAACCTGTTTCTTCTTCTTTTTCCAAGTGTCCGAATTTGACATTGTGGTTCTCGTTTGTCTTGTTTACGAGGACGAAAAAAATTAATATATGTGGATAGGTGAGCGGATTGATTGGAAAGCAAGCTGCAACTTCCGTTTTGTTATTCGTTCAATGACCCCCCCCCCAACGGTCCCCAGAGAGAAGGTAGTATTGGGTGAGTGGCTAGCATACCTGACAGTAAACTGGAAGGCTAGGGTTATATCCAGAGGGCTACATCAGGCTGATACTCTTATTGTTTTAGGCAAGGATGGAGCCAAGGGTTGTTGTCGGAGGATGGAAGGAAGAGGAGGGGGTTGCATTAGTCTTCGTACAGCTTCAAGTATAGATATAATATTTTAATTAATAATATTTTAATATCAATAAGATTGCAAGTTTATAAAAATATTAACTTATCATAATAAAAAAAAATAGGGCTTAGGTAACCATACGATTTTGATTAGTAAATTTTTAATTATAATGTAAGAAATAAAACAAATCAAAAAAGTAACCGGATCAACAAAAGTAATAATTACAATCTGTACATACGTACATATGTCTAAAATGTTTTAGAATCAACAGAAATTTATATATTTTTATACAAATACTTGGTTAAATTCAGTAAACTAATTACTGAAAACGTTAGTTTTAAACAACAAATTCAAATTTGCCAATATCATTATTTTCAAAAATTAGCCTCATGGTGTAGTGGTCAACGCACCTGGCTACGACCTAGGGGTCCTGGGTTCGATTCTCGGTTAGTATCTTGGGTATTTTTTCCTGAAAGGGGAATCCCCCCAAAGGTCACCAGGGTTTGGTTAATTATGCTTAATTTATGTTTAAGTGTGTTCACTGGTTCCACACCCTCATACTCACTATCAACCTCATACTATCACCATCACCTCATCTCATCGGGACATGGAAAGAGCCTCCACGGAAAGGATGCACGACTAGTACATTCGGGCGTCCCCTGGCAAGAGTACATTACCACTGGACAATATTTCCACAAACTGGACTATGAATAGCGTAGCACAGACGCGAAATATTGTATTTTATAATTATTTGTGCAACGGTTAAGAGCCTTATTCAGGTCCACTTTAGCATATCTAGATGGAAATTTAGTAATACAAGCAAGACCTGAAGGCTGTTCTTACATCTTTGTCGTAAGCAGCATATAGGAATCAGCTCTTACAATATTAAAGGGTTATAGTTTTCAATATAACTGATTATTTTCGAATTGGTTTGGGGAGGTGATTATCATCCCATCATACCCCTCCTTCTCGCCTTAGATCAACCACTGGTTATAAGAACCCATCTCCCTCCCGATAGACCGGACTATATATATATACAAGATTGCGCTCAGAACCAGGAAAAAAAGTCGTAGTCCAGTTGTTGCTTAACTTAACTACAGCGGGATCGTAATCAGTTTAGTAGTTTTTTAATATTGTAATAATTATCACCCATTTGCGTGGTCTAACGCGCTACTTCGCAGTAGACTAGACTGCCGGTGACGGGGAGATCGAGGTTCGAATCTTGTTCTGGTGTATTGAGGGTAGTTTTTTACGAAATGGTCTTTCACTCTCCTTCCACGCAAATGTGGGTACAGGTTCTCTAAATATAACCTTCCTAATACCTAAATTAACAATTGTGTAATTAGTACATAAGCTTCTAATCCGAACGAGTAGTATGGCACGATGCTAAAATAATAATAAAAAAAATCATCTTTCCATTTTTTGAATCTAAAAAAAAAGTAAATATATTTCGCTGTTCTTTTTTTCCAGCCCTCCCCCTCCCCGTCTTAATTAACTGTTCAGGTTATACACACCCTGTGTACTAATTACACAAACGGTTAAGGGATTAAGAAAGCTTAATTTTAGATTAAGTGCTACATTTTGTGGAGGGATGGTGGGAAACCATTTAGGAAAAACCACCTTCAGTGCACCTGACTGGGATCGAAACCCGTCTCCCCCGTCGTCTTCGGCAGTCTAGTCTAACACGATAATAGCGCGTTATATCACGCGGCCACTTGAAGTGGATTTAGCTGGTCTTAATAACTATACTTCATTCACGTTAGGAATTACCTCTGAAAGGTCTTTTTTCCTACCAATATCCTACTATATAATAGATTTCTAGTAGGGAAAAAGGCCTTTCAGAAGACAATTCCTACGCTGAACAGACTTTACACTTTTTTCTAAAGTATAATACAGGAAACCGCAGCACGATGTGACGACTTGTTCGAGCAGTATTACCAACCTAAGTTAGGTGTCAACTATTGGGTTGCACGGAGTCCTAAACGGTCTGCCTTCTTGTCAAAGACTGGAAAGTGAAGATTATTTTAGTTATTTTTAGCCCCACATATTACTAATTATTCTTGTTATAAGCTTATGTACTAATTACGTTAAATGTTTTAGGTATTAGAGAGGTTATATTTATAGGAAGTGTACCACATTTGCGTGTAGGAGAGTGGAAAACCATTTTGGAAAAAAAAACCCAGTCAATACACCCGGCTGAGATTCGAACCCCGTTCCCTACGTCATTGGAAGTCTGATTCAACACAAGGGTAGCGAATTCAGCGTGGGTCACACAAGCAATTTTTTTTTTGACGATCAACAAAATTTCTCTCCAAGAGGTGTAGAGAAAGTAACTATAATACAGTATCGATTGTTTTTTTCCTCTCTCTCACATGAAGCGGGAACGTTATTTTGAATCACCCATTTGGCCGTCAATCATCCCAGAAGGTGGGATCAGGAGGTAGAAGGGAGGACCCCACAAAAGTCAGACATTCTACCTCCTCTCACGACGAGATCATGTTGGAATAACATCATCACGAGGTTAACATAACATGGCACACGTGCTGAGTGTCGGGAACTCATGCGGGCAACATTTGCTAATGTGATGGTAGGGAGGGGGGGGTGGGGTCCGACTAAACATCAGGACTTGTTGCACCATGAGGACTCAACACTGCATTGCACTAACTCACCCCACCCACCCACCCTCCATCTACCTCTTGACCTCACTGGGGGAAAAAACACCCACCACTTATTCTTATAAGTATCATAAGGTGTTCTGTCTTTCGACAGGTCCGTTACCTTGTCCAAATTGAACCCTCCAGAATGTCCTAATCCGCAGCTTCCTGATTTATATTCTGAAATTTCATTATTTTTTTTAGAACCGTGTCTTACTGCCCGTTTATTTTAAACGCTTATGTATTAATTACGCTAATGGTTTTAAGGATTAGTGAGGTTATATTTAAAGGAAGTGTACTCACACCTGCGTGGAGGGAGAGTTGAAAACCATCTTGGAAAAAAACTAACCTCAGTAAACCCGAACCCAGTTTAGAACCTTGATCTCCCCGTCATCAGCATTCTAGTCTAATGCGACAGTAGCGCGTTAAACCACGCGGTACCTGGAGCGAGCTTCCATTTGTATTCCTTACTAGTGTAAGAACAAAGGCTATGCTTTTATTTGCTTCAAACAAACAAAAAATAATATTTTCGTTTTATTTCTTCCGACCTAGTTTTTAATAGATTTACAAAAATCTAAACAAAAATTTTAAATTCCAGCTTTTATGTACATGTGTTTAAGAACAAGGGGTACTTTTTAAAATCTCAGTCATCCGCGTGTGATAGATATTGCGCAACTCTCATGAAAGATGGACTGACAAACTCTTGTTTTTCTTAATGTATATATATATATATATACAGATACAACTGATTGAAGACCCTATATATATACGGTCTTCAATCAGTTGTGTTCGTGGTATTCCCAGTTCCCTCTATGACGTCACTCAATAAACCCTCTACTCTCATTATGCAACTCACCCAGTTGGCCATTCTTCGCTGAATCACATCCTTGAGTGATTGGCTATAGAGGGCGATATTTGGATTTCAGATAAATTAACTGTTTGCATTTAATATCATGGTTAAAATGGTGACCAGGTTATGCAGAATGGAAGAAATTATAGTCACTTGCCACTGAAATGGAGGTTGCCGACAGCTAGCAGAAGATTTTTTTTTTGTGCAAAAGTTGGTCGAGATTCATTAATGCAAATTTCATGTTGAAATAACTATTATTTTCTTAGTAATCTTAGATCTATCATCAATCCAAAGTGTTATCAAACGATTATAAAAATACTTCACTAAGAATTACTGTATAATTGGTAGTTTGTGACTTATTGAAAGAACAAAGTATACTTATAAATAAACACTAGACATGATTATTCGACCTCCAACTCTCCGGTCCGGCTCTCGGCGTTAACAATGCTTTTCTAAAACAAAAAACCGGTACATACCCACTGGTAATTAATAAAAAAAAATCTATCCCAAATATCTTATAACTGTTACATTGGAGAGCAAAGGTTAACTGTTATGCATGCGGTTGGTGTATAATAAAGTACTATTGATCAGTGTAGATAGCAACACTGTTTAGATTTGGTGAAACAGAAGCTGTGTTAAGGGAGATGTAGAGAGCAGAATGTTTTGATGTGGCTGGAAACAGAAGCTGTGTCAAGGGAGGTGTAGAGAGTAGAAATGTTTTGATGTGGCTGGAAACAGAAGCTGTGTTAAGGAGATATAGAGAGCAGCACTGTTTTGATGTGGCTGGAAACAGAAGCTGTGTCAAGGGAGATGTAAAGAGTAGCACGTTTTTATGTGGCTGGAAACAGAAGCTGTGTCAAGGAGATGGAGAGCAGAACTGTTTTGATGTGGCTGGAAACAGAAGCTGTGTCAAGGGAGGTGTGCGCAAGGCGTAGCTACATGAGGCAAAACCATACTGAAAATAATTTACACTAGAATTTCTTTACTATCCGGCTTTTACGTTATCCGGTCCAGAATTCCGCCACTTTAGGCCGGATGATCGCAACTCTGGTGTTTCTTTTTTGTTCCATGATTGTGAAAAGATTTTTGGAAATTTTAAATTATTTGGGTTATAGCTTTCATTAAAAACAAATTATAAAAATTGGTTGGGTAGAATTTCGGGAATGATTGCAGAAAAGGAATGTTTTTTCTTCGTTTTAAATATATTGGTTGAAAGAAAATGACTAAGAAACTATAGGTAATTTGTGACAATAGCTTTGATAGGCTAAGAGAAAAAAGGGTATAGTATAGTTATTAAATACGAAAGACAAAAATCCTCTTAAAGACGCATGCTTCCCTCACCCCCCACCCCTTGCGTTTTAGAAGTAACACATCAAATAGTTCCGCCATTGATAAGTGATTAAGTTACTCAAGAAATGAAGGATTTTCTCAAAGTAAACATATGTTACATAACCGTAGATAAGATACAGTGTGTTGAGTCAGGCAGAACGAATTCCCCTTCCTCTTCATTAAGGAAAAAAAAACCTCTCCCACCTCATTCCTGATTAAAAGTGTTGGTCCACCAATAAAAAAAAAGGTCGCCTGCCTCTAACTGCCAAAGTGTGGACCATAAAATTTAGGCTAACCACTGATCGACATTTCCAAAGAATGTTGAACCGTTATTTATATTTATTCTATTTTTATTATATTGATTTCTCGTGCAAATGATTAAATAGATACTGGTATTCGAATGTTCAACTGAACTGGTCAATAATTAGCACTGATCCATCTCACAGAGAAATACATTTAAATAATTACATGTTTTAAGAAATGTCTTGCTACGAGCTACATATATTTTATATATCCGTGGGAATCAGATTAAGTTTTATTTATTTTCAAGTGGAATCTTCTTTATTATTGAAGGATATAGGCGGAGGAGTAAATAGGATGAATATTTCTCCATTTGCCTGACTGAGTGGTCCTTATAGAGTAATGGCAGTAATTGGAGGTTTAGTTATGTGAAAGTCTAGTTTACTGGAGAATCGTAAGTTCAGTTGTGGCAATTACCAAACAAAAGCTTAAGTGCGCATACAAATATGTCACAACGAGGCGTCGTTCCATTAGTGCCTCGTTACATTTATTTTTTACTATCACTTTGTCTTACTACCTGTTCAGGTTATATATATGTATAATTACTCTAATGGGGTAGGGATAAGGAAGTAAGCATTTTAGATGCAAGCTACCCACATTTTCCTGTAAAGAGAGTGGAAAAACACCTTCAGTAGACCCGATCGGTATTCCAGCCCGATTTTCCCGTCTTCAACAGCCCAGTCTAACACAAGATTTAACTTCAACAGACCAGTCTAACACAAGATTAACTTCAACCGACCAGTCTAATACAAATTAACTTCAACAGACCAGTCTAATACAAGATTAACTTCAACAGACCAGTCTAACACAAGTGTAACTTCAACAGACCAGTCTAACACAAGAGTAACTTCAACAGACCAATCTAACACAAGATTAACTTCAACAGACCAGTCTAACACAAGATTAACTTCAACAGACCAGTCTAACACAAGATTAACTTCAACAGACCAGTCTAACACAATATTAACTTCAACAGACCAGTATAACACAATATTAACTTCAACAGACCAGTCTAACACAAGAGTAACTTCAACAGACCAGTCTAACACAAGAGTAACTTCAACAGACCAGTCTAACACAAGAGTAACTTCAACAGACCAGTCTAACACAATATTAACTTCAACAGACCAGTCTAACACAAGAGTAACTTAAACAGACCAGTCTAACACAAGATTAACTTCAACAGACAGGTCTAACACAATATTAACTTCAACAGACCAGTATAACACAAGAGTAACTTCGACAGACCAGTCTAACACAAGAGTAACTTCAACAGACCAGTCTAACACAATATTAACTTCAACAGACCAGTCTAACACAAGAATAACTTCAATAGGCATACGTATGATTATTTGTATTTGTTAACTGTGCCTACTTTCAGTCCAGGCTATTCACATTTGAGACAGTACTCACGGGGTAAGTGAGGAGGAAGGTATAACTTAGAGGAAGTGTACACGAATTTGTGTGAAGTGAGAGTGGGAAACTATTCACAGACAGAGAGAGAGAGAAAGTACACTCACGTTCTCGTCACAGGAGTATCAGACTATATCATGGGCCAGACATTTTCCTACTGGAATCTTTATACAGGCCAATTTTAAATTATGATTGCTGAAAATTCTACTAGATCTACTTTCAGGTATCTACTCATCAAGTAATGTGATCTTCAACTGTCACATTTACCTTCTTCGGTGTCAGCGTGGTCTAACGCGCTACTCTAGCAGTATACTAGACTGCCTATAACGGGTAGATCGGGGTTAGAATATCATTAGGATGTAATGAGGGTAGTTTTTCCACTCTCCCTACACGCAAATGTAAGTACACTTCCTCTGAATACAACCTTTTAGTCCCTAACTCATTAGCGTAATTAGTACATAAGCGTGTAGCACGAACGGTCAATAAGACGCGGTGTTTTGAAAAAAAAAACTGTCACATTTAATAGATATTAAAAATAATTATTAAATAAGACGAATAAAATTGTAAAAAATTATAAAATTTATTCAAAAAACTATACGTTTGTATTTTCTAAAAATGTTATTTCTATGAAAATTGGACAAAAGATCAGTCAATAATTCGTCTTGCTAGACGGAACACTTGAGTTGAACAAAGCCAACTGGTACACATCAAACCTTTCCTCAAAGAACAATGCAGAAGGTCGTGTTATGGGAGGCTCATATATGGTTTATGGTGTCAATGTTGGAATAAAATTAACATTGAATCGTGTCTGTAGAGCTACGGCAAAGGTTAATAAATAGGTAGAGAGAGAGAGAGGTTAGGTGAGTTGGTCGTCAGTATTAACGGATCGGTATCGGATATCTTTAAGTTTCCTAGTTGGAAAAACTGGCCGACCTCAACAGTGGACTTGTTCTTTCCCTTTCATCTGTTTGGATACTCGATCGTTCTACGTCACATTATTTGAGGGCAATGTATTAGGAATCTAGGAGATTAAGAATGACTGGTTCCTTATTTTATTCTATGTGTTTGGATGTCCGCTCGTTCTACGACACATTCTTTTCGAACGATGTATTAGGAAACTAGGAGATGAAGACTCATTATTTCCTTTATTCTGTTTTTATGTCCGCTTGCTCTTCCTCTTTGCGAACGATGTATTAGAAAACTAGGAGATGAAGACTCGTTATTTCCTTTATTCTGTTTTGATGTCCGCTTGCTCTTCCTCTCTGTGAACGATGTATTAGGAAACTAGGAGATGAAGACTCGTTATTTCCTTTATTCTGTTTTGATGTCCGCTTGCTCTTCCTCTCTGTGAACGATGTATTAGGAAACTAGGAGATGAAGACTCGTTATTTCCTTTATTCTGTTTTGATGTCCGCTCGCTCTTCCTTTTTGCGAACGATGTATTAGGAAAATAGGAGATGAAGACTCGTTATTTCCTTTATTCTGTTTTGATGTCCGCTCGCTCTTCCTTTTTGCGAACGATGTATTAGGAAAATAGGAGATGAAGACTCGTTATTTCCTTTATTCTGTTTAATGTCCGCTTGCTCTTCCTTTTTGCGAACGATGTATTAGGAAAATAGGAGATGAAGACTCGTTATTTCCTTTATTCTGTTTAATGTCCGCTTGCTCTTCCTCTCTGTGAACGATGTATTAGGAAACTAGGAGATGAATACTCGTTCTTATAATATGTTTTCCATGCCACTCGATATTTCTCTTTGTGAGTGATGTATTAGGAAACTAGGAGATGAAGACTCGTTCTTATAATATGTTTCCATGCCCACTCGATATTTCTCTTTGTGAGTGATGTATTAGGAAACTAGGAGATGAAGACTCGTTCTTATAATATGTTTCCATGCCCACTCGATATTTCTCTTTGTGAGTGATGTATTAGGAAACTAGGAGATGAAGACTCGTTCTTATAATATGTTTCCATGCCCACTCGATATTTCTCTTTGTGAGTGATGTATTAGGAAACTAGGAGATGAATACTCGTGCTTATAATATGTTTCCATGCCCACTCAGTATTTATCTTTGTGAGCGATGTATTAGGAAACTAGGAGATGAAGACTTGTTCTTATAATATGTTTCCATGCCCACTCAATATTTCTCTTTGTGAGCGATGTATTAGGAAACTAGGAGATGAAGACTTGTTCTTATAATATGTTTCCATGTCCACTCGATATTTCTCTTTGTGAGTGATGTATTAGGAAACTAGGAGATGAATACTCGTGCTTATAATATGTTTCCATGCCCACTCAGTATTTATCTTTGTGAGCGATGTATTAGGAAACTAGGAGATGAAGACTTGTTCTTATAATATGTTTCCATGCCCACTCGATATTTCTCTTTGTGAGTGATGTATTAGGAAACTAGGAGATGAATACTCGTGCTTATAATATGTTTCCATGCCCACTCGATATTTCTCTTTGTGAGCGATGTATTAGGAAACTAGGAGATGAAGACTCGTTCTTATAATATGTTTCCATGTCCACTCAGTATTTATCTTTGTGAGTGATGTATTAGGAAACTAGGAGATGAAGACTGGTTCTTTCCTTTCATCTGTTTAGAAGTTCACTCGCTTTACATCTCCTTATTTGAGAGCAATGTATTAGGCGGAATGCACACTAGGACGATACGATGCATATCGTGCGATCATTGCGAGGCGCGACATTTATCTCAAGACAATTTTGCTGCACACCAAAGCTAGACGATATTTAGGCAGAAAACATATTTTATAGTCGTTTTATCAATTGTAATCATGAGATCTTCAAGTGAAGATGACGTTCTCGTCATGTATCGGTATTTGAAGAACAGAAAACGGAATAGAAGGAAGTACATCCGTATAGTTTAATTAATGTGCGACACAGTTCTGCAGTAGTTTCAAAATAACTTTATCAACACGAAGGAAAAAATTTAAAGAATTTTATAGAATGAGTCCCGGGAGCTTCCAATTCTTACTGCAACTCGTAACTCCTTCCCTTAGTTAAAGAAATTAAGAATGTTTCTTCAACCTGGCTTGACCTAGACATGTCGTCATCTTAAAATATCGTACGATAGTGAGCGAATATACTAGCAGAATGGGTCGTTTTAATACACATATATTGCGATGACATGTCACCATCGTACTGGTGTGTACCTGTTTTGTCACTTCCATACAGTTTGAATGCGCACAAGCGATATCAATCTTATAAGAAAACTAGCTTTGTTCGTTAGGGGCTCCGCCCCCAAACCCCGGATGAGTTTTCTTTGCAAGCGGATGTAGACTAATGTAATTCCAGAGCTGGTTTTTGATAGGTATTACCATTTAGCCACAAGAGACCTTTAAAGAAAGGTCCGAAAAGACTTTAAAGTTGCTCCGCCATTTTGAATTGTTTTCGGGGGTTATAAAGGATTTTTTTTTAACTTTTTGGAATCTTACCGTCGGTTCGTTCTAGTGTGCATCCCGCCTTAAGAAACTAGGAGATAAGACTCGTAGCGAACAATGTAATAGGAAACTAGGAGGTGAATAAGATCGAGGGAGCCATTCTTACAACGGGAAGTAAACGAACACACGATTTTTGGGATGTGCATGCAATTAATGTTAAGGTCCCTGATCCATGGTAAATATAAATTTTGTGTTTTATTTAGTAAAAATAAGTATTTTAGTATGAAATGTGGTTTGAGTAAATTAACTTAGTAAAATGTTTTATTCGATTTTAAATTGTAAACAAATAGCTCAAATTAAAATGGTAGATTGATATGAATAGAAAAATTAAGGATTACATTTCTCTTTATCTTAAAATATTTGCTTTCTTTCAAAATATAATAGTTCTAATGGCCAGGTTGAACAATTATTTTTATTTTTATTTCATCAGGGTGGACAAAATGATCCTATTTTCACTCTAAAACTAGAAAATAAGAGTTATTCCGTACCAAATGAGTCACATAAATAATAATGAAAACGGAATTAATTATATAAGTCATATGGGAAAAAAAATCATTTATGCATGTGTCCAAACGTGGATTATAGGTTTCCTAATAAAAAAAACACTTTTTATTTTGAATTTATGAAACTGTACTTTTTAAGTAGCTTATTGAGGAAGGTGGGTGGGGCGTGTCCTCCACAGTTAACGAAGCCCACGATTCATGGTATATATCCAGGGTAACTTGCAATAATGAAGTCAGGGGTATAAAGGTGGGTGGGGGTGCACGATGGTAGGGGGGCACCGTGCCCTCTTTTTATGATAAGTCTAAGAGGGACTGTCCAGTATGAACATATTATGTTATTACAATTTGTACTAAATTTATTGGCCCCTGTTTTACTATAAGTTTTAAATAAAAAACATTAAAAATATATTTTAAAAAAGCCCATACTAATTAATAGTTTGTCTTCCCCTTCCCAATGATGTTCTTTGTTGAGTGCAGTGAAATAAGATATGATCTTATTTTTCGCCATGTTTTATTTCCTGTTCGGATTACACACATACGTTAGTCTCGCTAAGGGAATCAGGATTCCGACTAAGATTCGATCCCTGAACTTCACGTCCGCAGTAATCCAGTCCAGCACAAGATTATTGCGTTTGACTGTGAAACCACCAATTTGGGCTCGTAATGATATAGTTGGCACCATTTTGTTTTTGGTATTCATATTATACCATGATCCTCCCTCCACCCATTTTAATAGCCAATGATCAAAACTATTTTAAAAGGTACTCTCTAGAACCCCCTTACCTACATCGATTGAAAAAGGGGAGGGGATGGTGGTGAGGTAGCTCCTTATATCGTGCGCCCCCTCCCCCTGATCCCCATCTCCACACATTTATTTATTATTTATTTATTTATTACTGGAACGAGCTAAAAATCAACCGCTTTGGTGGCCACGTGGTCTAACGCGCTACTCTAGTGTAGGACTAGACTGACCAAGGCAGGGAGATCGGGGTTCGATCTCAGTAGGGGGCACTGAAGAAAATGTTCCCCTAAATGGTTTACCACTCTGCCGCCACGAAGATGCGGGTGCATTTCATCTATATTAAACCTTCCTAAGCCCTAAACCATTAATGTAATTACATAGTTTAATAGTTGATATTTTCCGGTCTGAAAAGTTGAAAAAAATCCCACATATTTCGTTAAATGCTCCGGTAACGAAAGGTTACTGGTATAGGAGCGTAGAATGAATCTTTTATGAAAAGAACGATGTCGATGAAGTTCACAACATAAATTGTACTGTAGTTTACATTTTTCTCCTCCCCTGCTGGTTCTCCTACTGCCGGACAGCTTCACTCGGGAACGTTATATGCCCACTTGGTTTTATAAAATATTGCTTAGTAGAAACATAGAATTTAATTTTCAACACAATGTGATATCAATAGTTGTTGAATACCTGTCAAGAGTGACCTGGACTTTAATGACAACTATTTCTCTTCATTTAAATAATTTGTCATCTAATGCCACCATGCTCATGACAGATATTCAACAAATGTTGATATCACCTTGTGAAGAAAATTAAAATCTATGCTCCACCTCTGATCATCTTTATTCAAGTCATTTTTTAATAAAACATGTCCCATTTTATCAATGTCTTTTCTTTAAAAAAAAAAATTACCTTGACTGACCCTACATGACACGATTTTACTCGTCCTTCTAGCGAAGCATGTCCTTATGTCCTGTTTTCAATAAACAACATCATAAAAACACCAAGATGGCCTACGCACGTTCTTCCACGCACGGAGTGAGACGAAACGGAAAAGGAAAGAAAGTGCGTGCCTTACCTAGGTGCGTATTGCTTGACTTTCTTCCTTCTCATGTCTGAAAGCTCACGGGGTGAGTGAGAAGGGGGGGAAGAGGTGCTGGATGACGTCACCAAGAGACGATGAGTTCACTGTTATGTCGTGACGTCACGGGCATGGTTTTATATATTTTTTACGAGCACTGACGAATATCCTGTGAACCACCCAATGACGTTATTCGCGACACAGAACAATTAGTAAAACCAACTGTTTCTACACGTTCCTTTAGATTAAATATTTAACAATTAATTGCAGAGCTAAGCAATAATTATAGCCACCAATCTATTGCCGCTATTATTTTTAACATCGAGTCTGTAATTAAACTGCAAGCTATTTTTTTATTTTTATAATAAAGTTTTTAGTTACAAAAGTATTTTTGTATCTTAATTATATTTCAATACAATGTTAAAATGATTTTTTTAAGCTGAATTAATTAATAAGTTTAATAAGTTCCTAGATCACGAACATAAAAAAGTTATGCTTTATAATTCAAGAGAATCAATAATTAATTCATTTGGTTACTATAAGTATATTCTATGGTTTCGTTTTTTATTATAATTTACTGTTTCAAAATAAACATTGCCTTGATTTAATGAGATTTTATTGTTTTTTGAAACGTTGTGAGTGGTAATTTAGTAGCTTTAAATTTCAAGGTTATGTTTTATTTCCTCTGTAAAGATGTCTCAGCTTTGATAACACTTGCATCGTCAGCGTACCATAAGAAGAGTACTTAAGCGCACGCGCAAATAATTGTTTAAAGTGTCTGATGGTTATTAATTTAATATATTTGAACTGAACAAGTAGTAAGACACGATACTAAATAAATATTTAAATAATTTTATCTTAAAAAGTTGAAAGTAGAATGTAAATAAGAATACACGAAAAATAACTCTTCGTTCTAGGTCATATTAACTTTCTTTATATACAATTTTAGAAGTTGCAGGTTCACATTGAATCTAATAACTAAGGTACCTTCATAATTTTTTTTAAAGCGTCTGGTTATCGTTAGTTGAATAGCTTCACAATAGATGGCTTAAGATTTTTTTTTCCTTTTGAAGCTGATTAGGTGAAAATTGTACTGATATTGTTCGGCACTTAATTAGCTGAAAGATCGTAAAATAAATGTCATGAAATGTAAAAACTGAATCAACACAGATAAATTCAATTACACTTTCCTTCTGTGTCTCGACCTGGTTCCGAGAAACCACGTCACTTGTTTTCAAGGAAATACGTGAAGAAAGTGCTTTCCCTTCTTCCTACACACGCATACGACGGGGTCAAGTCACTTTGCCTCTTTAAGACGAAACGATGTAAACAAATAAATAATAATAATAAACAAAGGCAATCCCCCCCCACCTCCGGCAGGACATAAACAAAAAATCACACACGCACGCGTAGCCGCACTACCGCCGTTTGTTGCGCACGGATGCTCCGCCAGTCAGCTGTTTCATTTCACTACTGATGAAGGCCACTAAGAGATAGCACCGCTATAGGGGCCGGTCCTCCCCCCCCCTCACCCCACTACTCTCCCTCTTTCTTTCTCTCTCCGCACGCCACTGGCTGCATACCACGGACCGCGCCATCTATTCCTACTGACGCCACCAGCTGACCAACCGGTGAAAGTTGCACACTAAAATACTAGCCTGATTGAAAAACATTGATTCCCTCGTGTGTTTTTTTTTAAGAAAAACTAATGTTTTTGGTATGAATCTTGAAACCAGTAAAACTGGGAACAGGTAAATATATAGTTTCAATAACAAATTGTACAATCCAAGTGTCCAATTAAGGCGGGAGTTTAGGGGGACGTGAGAAAATGTCTGTGTTTTTGATGTTTTTACATCAAAACTTTTTTTTTTGGTCTATATAAATCAAATATTTCTCCAGTAGAAACATAAATTTTAATTTTCTTCACACGGAGATATCAACAATTCTTGAATATCTGACAAAGGTGACCTAGAATTTAATAACAACTTTTTCTCTTCGTTTTAAAAGTTTGTTATATAATGCCATTATTCTCATGACATATATTCAACCACTGTTGATATCATCATGGGAAGTAGATTAAAATCTATGTTTATATTAAATAAATACTCTATAAATTTTGCCCCAAAAAACTGTTTTGCCGTAAAAAAACCCAGCAAAATCACTGCCCTTAACTCCCATCCCCTACACCCCCACCTTAGAATTCCATATAATGATTTACTTTTCATAAATACCTAAGACTTGTAACTTTTCTATTTTTTTTTATTCTGGAGATAGCACATGACTTATAAATATCGCTGACAGCAATGGATGAACACAGCAATTTGTTCAAATGGCACGTTTTCAAAGTGAATCATCATCAAGAAATTACCCCCCCCTCCCCTCACACCATCATCACAAGCTACGTAAGACCAGATAAACACCTGCATCGGACGACGTGTGCGTGCCATTAACTCAACGCCGCCGTTACGTTACCCGTTAACACTCTACACTTATTTTAAGAAGACACGGGAAAGAAATCTTCGCAGTGGCCGCCAAAATGATGATGCAAGCTTTACAAGTCTAGAACCGTCGTAAGGTAGGATTAGGATTAGAAGACCCATTTAGTAAACACAAACAAATTTTTTTTTCTGTCAATTTTGGTTATTTTCTACTAAATTATTAGTGTAGTTTTATAGTAGGGTACACATATCACCTTTTAAATTCGAAGTGATGTCGAAACAAATCTTAAAATATTCGAAATAAAATCTAAATAGAAAATGAGATCTTTTTGTTGTTGTCACATGACGTTTTTTTTAATTTTTAAATTATCCAATAAGTGCATTCAGGTAAATAGAAAGGTTAAGAGAGAGAAGAAAAAAAGTCCAATGTATTCCTCTATTCTGGCGTGTATGAAAAATTTAGCTATGCTTACATAATATATCGTCTTCTGTAGGGCATCATAGAAGGAAATTTGAGGGGAAAAAGAGCTTAGGAAAGAGAAGGGTTCAAAAATTAGATAAGTTGAAGGAAAGAAGAAAATTCTGGGAGTTTAAGGAGTTGGCAGAGGACAGGGCACATTGGCGGTCTAAGTTCACTGACAAAAGGAATGGAACTGTCGTAAGAGAGAACACCTTATAATAATACATTATAGATTTTATTAGCGAATGGTTTGTTGGCTAAACATTCCTTGTCTTCTACCGGCAGTGGTGGAAATGTAACCATCTTCTGAGGTGAGGATACCATGTAGGTGCGGTTTCTTCATCCCGATGAGATTATAATGATGATAATTATTATGTGGTGCCAGTAGAAATCTTAAATCAACTTAAGTCTAGCTAAGAAAACGATGGCAACCATAGTAACAATCCCCCTTCTGGAAAAATACCTATGATGTCACCAGGAATGCTGAACACTATACCAAGAGGATGACCGACGTCATGGATGTCATTGTTAAAATATTGTTTAGTAACTGCTATAAAAATTATTACATATTGAAATATGTTATATTTAATGAGCTATTTCAAATCTGTTAAGAATATAGCCAAGTTTTCCTCTTACTTTGGAAATTTTTGAATATGCAATGTTTACTGTGGGTGCGTCGAAGTCGAAGTCGAAATGAAGGAGATTTGACCCTAAACATTTCGAAGATTTACATTTCACTATTATTTTTTATGTAAGCCTCTAGATAAAATCCATCACAAATTTGATATAAATATCATGACTTAACGTTTGAATACGTAAAAGTAGATCTTGTAACATTTCTAGCTATTGTATGTTTTATCCTATGAAGGAGCTATTCCAGATCCCTTCTGTTAGTACACGATATCTATTGAATACAAACCTCGAACCCTGGACCCATGGCCTTGAAAAACGTATTCACACTAACCAAACACCTTCGAAGTGGTGGTTAAATATATACAAAAATATTTTGATTATTACATTTATCTATCAGTTTTTTTAACCACTTCTAACTTCTCGTCCGAGTTTTACGCATTTAGTTACACTAATGGAAATAATTAAATTAGAATTTCAGAAGTGTACCCTGGTTCGAGTGGAGAGATAATGGGAACTTCTCAGGTTACCTCACCAGGATCCGAATCCTGACCTCCCGTTTACTGACAAACCATACTAGATGAACTTGACACTTAAGACCACATGTCCACCGATGCAGTTAACATTAAGGTTGTTTAAGGGGTTGCCTAGGTAGGTGAGGTATTGCCAATCAGATTCTGCGCTTAGGTTAATTAATAATGACAACACCTTTAACAGTGCAGGAGTTTGGTGCTTGCTGGAATGAACACAAAGCTATTTAATATTGCCTTATAATAGACGTATATTGGTGTTTAATATATGTATATCTGTACAATTTTTATTAATTTTAAATGAGATAAAAAGCTGAAATTTGGAGGAATTTTATAGAAACCACTCAAAAGTGGCGCACATTTTTCAAACTTTAAAATTGATCAAAAATACAGATTACACAAAATAAAAACGAAATTTCTTTAACTATTTTAATTTGTCTACGACTTTCCTCTGTCCACACAACGAAGAAGTTGCTAAAATATATGAGTAAGTATTGAGTATTTAAGAAGTAGAGGCCCATTGTTACGTCAGTGTGGATTCAGTTGACTGTGAGGATGGGCGAGAAAATTACAACTATCCAGTAGAGTTTTTAAACAGCTTGACACTCTCAGGAAAGCCGCCACACAAATTAAATTTTATAACTGGGAAGTTATTGATAACGAGGTTTTATTTGTTTAGTATATTTTTAAGAATAAATCTAAAGATTAAATAAGAAGCTAGGCTTAATTTGAAATACATGCTACCTCCTTCTCTTTTCGTACAACCAGCTATCTCACTCTTACAAATACACACACACACACACACACGCACTCTCCTTTCTCAACTGATAGTATCTACCAGCTGGAAGCTGTGCTGTAATGATGATAATGAGCCATGCAAGTCCATCAGACTGTGACGTATCTTTCTGCAGATGGCAATACGCCTTCCCCTATGTATGGCCTGTGACTATGGGAACATTTCTTTCACAGATGTTTCTCTTTCTTAACCAGCAAACTGGAAAACTAAATGCGCGCAATAGGTGACCTGGTGGTCTAGGGGTAAGGTGTTGGAGCTCTGTGCTGGAAGTCTGGGGTTCAATCCTCGGTCCCGGCACAGATTTATCTGATTGCTAAACCCCTTTCCTTCACCTCTGACAAGATGTGTATTAATCACAACTTGTGAATGTGTGGAATGCCAGCCCTCCACCGTGGTTCGGATCCCACGTTAAACTGTAGGTCCTCCATTTCATCTCACAATCACCCTACCATTACACATTAGCGTAAGTGCGTATAACCGGAACGGGTAGTAAGACACGGTGAAAATAATAATAATAATAATAATAATAATAATAATAATAATAATAATAATAATAATAATAAAAAATGCACGCAGACAGAAGGACGTGGATACCCTATAATCAGGGGTGTAGTGTGGTACAGTAGCATAGTAAAGGAGGATGGACTGAAGGTGGTGTGTGGCTACCCTCTAATCAGGGGTGTAGTGCGGTACAGTAGACTCGTAAGGGAGGATGGACTGAAGGGGGTGTTTACCATCTAATCAGGGGTGTAGTGCGGTACAGTAGACTCGTAAGGGAGGATGGACTGAAGGGGGTGTGTGTTTACCATCTAATCAGGGGTGTAGTGCGGTACAGTAGACTCGTAAGGGAGGATGGACTGAAGGGAGTGTGTTTACCATCTAATCAGGGGTGTAGTGCGGTACAGTAGACTCGTAAGGGAGGATGGACTGAAGGGGGTGTTTACCATCTAATCAGGGGTGTAGTGCGGTACAGTAGACTCGTAAGGGAGGATGGACTGAAGGGGGTGTTTACCATCTAATCAGGGGTGTAGTGCGGTACAGTAGACTCGTAAGGGAGGATGGACTGAAGGGGGTGTTTACCATCTAATCAGGGGTGTAGTGCGGTACAGTAGACTCGTAAGGGAGGATGGACTGAAGGGGGTGTTTACCATCTAATCAGGGGTGTAGTGCGGTACAGTAGACTCGTAAGGGAGGATGGACTGAAGGGGTGTGTGTTTACCATCTAATCAGGGGTGTAGTGCGGTACAGTAGACTCGTAAGGGAGGATGAACTGAAGGGAGTGTGTTTACCATCTAATCAGGGGTGTAGTGCGGTACAGTAGACTCGTAAGGGAGGATGGACTGAAGGGGGTGTGTGTTTACCATCTAATCAGGGGTGTAGTGCGGTACAGTAGACTCGTAAGGGAGGATGGACTGAAGGGGGTGTGTGTTTACCATCTAATCAGGGGTGTAGTGCGGTACAGTAGACTCGTAAGGGAGGATGGACTGAGGGGAGTGTGTTTACCATCTAATCAGGGGTGTAGTGCGGTACAGTAGACTCGTAAGGGAGGATGGACTGAAGGGGGTGTTTACCATCTAATCAGGGGTGTAGTGCGGTACAGTAGACTCGTAAGGGAGGATGGACTGAAGGGGGTGTGTGTTTACCATCTAATCAGGGGTGTTAGTGCGGTACAGTAGACTCGTAAGGGAGGATGAACTGAAGGGAGGTGTTTTACCATCTAATCAGGGGTGTAGTGCGGTACAGTAGACTCGTAAGGGAGGATGGACTGAAGGGGGTGTGTGTTTACCATCTAATCAGGGGTGTAGTGCGGTACAGTAGACTCGTAAGGGAGGATGGACTGAAGGGGGTGTGTGTTTACCATCTAATCAGGGGTGTAGTGCGGTACAGTAGACTCGTAAGGGAGGATGGACTGAAGGGAGTGTGTTTACCATCTAATCAGGGGTGTAGTGCGGTACAGTAGACTCGTAAGGGAGGATGGACTGAAGGGGGTGTTTACCATCTAATCAGGGGTGTAGTGCGGTACAGTAGACTCGTAAGGGAGGATGGACTGAAGGGGGTGTGTGTTTACCATCTAATCAGGGGTGTAGTGCGGTACAGTAGACTCGTAAGGGAGGATGGACTGAAGGGAGTGTGTTTACCATCTAATCAGGGGTGTAGTGCGGTACAGTAGACTCGTAAGGGAGGATGGACTGAAGGGGGTGTTTACCATCTAATCAGGGGTGTAGTGCGGTACAGTAGACTCGTAAGGGAGGATGGACTGAAGGGGGTGTTTACCATCTAATCAGGGGTGTAGTGCGGTACAGTAGACTCGTAAGGGAGGATGGACTGAAGGGGGTGTGTGTTTACCATCTAATCAGGGGTGTAGTGCGGTACAGTAGACTCGTAAGGGAGGATGGACTGAAGGGGGTGTTTACCATCTAATCAGGGGTGTAGTGCGGTACAGTAGACTCGTAAGGGAGGATGGACTGAAGGGGGTGTTTACCATCTAATCAGGGGTGTAGTGCGGTACAGTAGACTCGTAAGGGAGGATGGACTGAAGGGGGTGTTTACCATCTAATCAGGGGTGTAGTGCGGTACAGTAGACTCGTAAGGGAGGATGGACTGAAGGGGGTGTTTACCATCTAATCAGGGGTGTAGTGCGGTACAGTAGACTCGTAAGGGAGGATGGACTGAAGGGGGTGTTTACCATCTAATCAGGGGTGTAGTGCGGTACAGTAGACTCGTAAGGGAGGATGGACTGAAGGGGGTGTTTACCATCTAATCAGGGCTGTAGTGCAGTACAGTAGCCTCGTAAGGGAAGATGGGCTGAAGGGTGTGTAGTGCGGTACAGTAGCCCAATAGGGATAGTATTTCGCTATAAGATAATTATATTACCGATTGACACAACTAAAACTAGTGTCGAGCTAGGTATGTGGAGTGCTAGCCCCCTCCCCTCCCTTACCCCTTCAAGCGAAAGTGTGAAAGGGAAGTTAGTTCGTTGTCAGTGTTAAATGGAAGGTGAGGTGCCTAGTTCAAACCTCGCTCAGTTCAGCTGAAGACCATGCCACCACGTACCGAACTTTCCAACTTCCCATCAACCGCCAACTACTGGTTGGAATGGGCATCTTTCCAACCTCGTGGCTTATCTTAAGGGGGCAGTCTCCATGAAGCTTGTGTATTTTAAACGTTTCACTCTGAATAAATGTTTACAACAGGAGAAATGATAGAGGTTTATTCTTCTCTGGATTGAAAAACCAATTACTTTCTAAGTCTTTATGTATTATTAAACGTAGAAGCATGTTTCAAGAGTCTGCAAATGTTACAATTATGTAGATTGCTTGGAACTTAACTGCTTGAGGCAGCATAACATTCCCATTAAGTACACCGTATTTTGACCGATTAAAACGCCATTAAATCTATTAAGTAATAACATAATACAACGTTAGAAACGTGGTTCTTTATAAGAATGTTGAAAATATCATGGATGGAGATGTTATATAACAAAGAAGTGCTAATAAAAGTAAATGAAGAAAGTAGACTTTGGAGAGACATACAACCAGGAAGAATTATCATAGTAGGACATATACTGAGACATGTTAGGTTGAAGAAGAGGATTAGAGAAGACGATAATAGAAGATGTGGAGGGAGAGATTCAAAAGGAAGACCAAGATTAGAGTGCATGAATCAAATAACGGACTATGTTGGCAGAAGAGGGTACAAAGATTTTTTTTTTAAATATTGACTTAATACAGGAAAAATTCGAGAGCTACAGAAAACTAATAGCAAGATTTATGACCTAATTATTATGAGAATACAAGTGTGATAAGCTTTGAAATGTTAATGTAGAAGATAGCATCTCCTTCGCTTTGACTTCAACACCCACTTTTTGAAGGAGGAAGAAAATTTCGATATATTATCAACTGATTTGAAATATCATACTAAATACGACATTTTTCAACACATTATAATTTTAAACAGTTTATAACAGTACCGACACGTGATTAAATGACATATATAAAGAAAGCATTGACAGATTCCGATGATATGTCAGCATAAAGTAATGTAATATGTTTTTAATTTTCTGTTAACTTTTCTATTTACCTAAAAAATTAAATGTTACGTGACGGCGACAAAAACCTGGTCTTCGCCTTAGAAATTGCTTTGCAAGTTTCAAGGTTCACTTTGATCTTACTTCAAATCGGAGAAATTACTTTTACACACATCTGTAACAGAATACACTAGAACATCAATTGTTCTTTGCAATTATTCAGCTTGGTAGGTTCTATTAATTATTAAATGGAATTAGGAACTCTAAAGTTAATTGCCTAACTTACAAAAGGACGAAACCTATCCCTATCGTGAGCTAGTACTGTCCAGTCCACCCCATTACACCATATCCCTATATTTAATTAATTATATCCAGTTCACCTCATTACACACTATCCCTATCTTGAGCTAGTTATATCAGTCCACCTCATTACACCATATCCCTATATTTAATTAATTATATCCGGTTCAACTCACTACACTCTATCCCTATCTTGAACTAGTTATATCCAGTCCACCTCATTACACCCTATCTCTATCTTGAGCTAGTTCTATCCAGTCCACCTCACTACACCATATCTCTTTAAGGTCAATATTTATTGTGACGTATTCTAATAGTATGATATTTTCTATTTCTGACAAAATAGCATTTTGATCCATCTTAAAATAAAGAAAGTAAAGAAGATTTACTAAGGTCACCGACCACTTAAAAGGAATTACAGCCACACTGCGGTATTTGTTATAATAATGGCAGATCTGAAGATCAAAAACCAATAAAACAATCTTTAGTTATTTTAGATTCTAGAAATGTTTGACACTAATTGTTTGAGGATGACTATATATGTTTCTTAAATTTAATTTTATCCCAGCACTGCGATATTTCTTGGTAAAACGTTCATAAAAAAGAGCTATTAAACCTTTTAACGATATTTTATAACAATCACAATATAGCCCTAAATGTAAGGTTTTTAATACTATTGTAACTTTATGATAACTCTTCCCTTCATTTTTGCATGAAACATATTTTGAAATAACAAACCACATTAAATCACGCGATATTTCTATGGTCTTATTTATATACGAACACATTTTTTGACTGCTAAAAAAATTGTTACTAAAATCTTTTTTATGAATATTCAGACCTCAATTAATGTGATCTGCAGATATTAGTTTTGATAGACAATAACGATACTTATAAGATAGATATGATATAATAAAGTAAAATAACATCAATATATACAGCGAAAATGTAAGTTTGTATTTTCTAAAATTTCTTTCATACAATAATGTTACTATAAGTGTTTGCAACACTCCTTAACGCTCCAGTAGGTGGCCTCCTTAATGTTTGGATTTAATTTACTACAACAAAGGTTTTATATATTAGTCTAAACGTAGTTCTTGCTCTTAAAAAAGTGTTTTCTTTTTCTTTTCATACTAACTTATGATGCAATGTTTACAAGTATAGTTTGTAGGACATGTAAATTAGAGAAAAAAAACACAAAAACAACACTTAACGATGTATTTGTCTAACCCAAACAATGGTTGAACAACCTATAACACGATCATCAAAGTAAGAACCTTTTCATACAGTTCAAACTTGTACCGAATCTCTTCTAGTGTACTCACGCACGAAGCCATTTGTTTTGAAGCAGTTACGGTCTAAAGATGGTCTTCATTTTAATAGCTTTAAGATAAATCGAGCTATTTTTTTTGTAAATGAAGGGTCATTTATAGTTATTAAATTATATATATATGGTATATAATATATATCTGACTATTATATTTCGATGTATACAGTAATATGTATCTTTTATATCTATTTATATATGTATATAGATTTGGAAAATGTTTATACATGTTGAAAAGAAAATATTAATATTATATATATTATGATTATAGTATGATATAAAATAATATAACCTAAATAAAATATAATATAATCTATGATATAATATTATACAAAAAAATATAATATAATAATAATATTATTATGATATTGGTATAGTATTAATATCACTATAATATTGATTTAATCCAATTATAATAATAATAATATATAATATTATATATACAAATAATATATAATATAATAATATTACTTAGAAAATACTAATATTAATATCGTTTATAAAATTTGGATTAAAAATATCATCTGACAACATTAGATTTAAGCGCACAAAATAAAGGTTGCTGTCCTAAACAAATGTTATTTTGTCTGAGGATAATGAAGAGATTAAAATAATGGACTCCTCTAATGTATGTTTTTACATCAACAATACCTCGATATTTCGGTTGGAATATTTCAAAGCTACTACGAACTTTTATAAAATCTATATTATTTTCAAGTTGTGATTTTTTTATTTAGAGGTAATATTAAAAATAAAATATTGATTTAATAAAATATGAGAAAAAAATCATTATATCACCTTTCCCCCCCACTCTCAATTTTTTATTCTTTTCATTAAAAATTAAATTGAAGTTACCGACGACATTAAACATCCACCCAGAAGATGCAAGAATTAAGTAGGTCTAGTCAATTAACGGAATGATGTTTTATGAAACATACCAAAACGAACTGCACGTTATTACATCCGTACAGTCTGTGTCAGAAAAAAGTTGCCGTTTTTCAGTAAAAGCACCACTCGTGAGTTTACCATTTTTCTTTGACCGAAACTGTACCTCAACATGTTAATCTGCTCTACATTGGGGTTGTGAGGAAATTCTGTAACGCACAGGTAACACATATAATTTAAGGTGGGGACGTAGGCAATGTGAGTAAAAGTCAGTATTTTTACAATTTTTATAATACAACTTTTTTAAATAATTAAAATATTGTTTCAGTAGAAACATAGAATTTAATCTTTTTGTGGTGGTGTCAACAATTGTTGAATATCTTTCAAGGGTGTCCTGGAATTTAATGACGACTTTTCTCTTCATTTTAAAAAGTTTCTCATCTAATGCCGCTATGTCCTTGATAGAAATTCAACAACTTTTGATATCACCATGTTAAGAATATTTCACTCTACATTTGTACTGGAGAAATATTTTATTTAATTCAGCAAAAAAAAAAAAATAAAAAAAATGCTTGGACCAATAATAAAAGCCGTGTTAATCCTACATCCCCACAAAGTTTCTCCCTAGCAATATCTCAGTACAGACAAACACTTTTGGTTTTACTGGAGCTTGAATAAGGGGGCAAATAGTCTGTTGTCAGCCTCATAGTTAATACTGTCCACTAGAACAATTTCACGTAGCACACGGGATCATAGACGCAAGCTCTCCTGACAGGACATGTACTGTATCATACAGTACACACGATCCTAGACGCACGCAAGATCTCCTGACAGGACATGTTCTGTATTATACAGTACACATACTCCTAGACGCAAGCTCTCCTGGCAGGACATGTACTGTATCATACAGTACACATGCTCCTAGACGCAAGCTCTCCTGGCAGGACATGTCCTGTATCATACAGTACACATGCTCCTAGACGCAATATCACCTGGCAGGACATGTACTGTATCATACAGTACACATGCTCCTAGACGCAATATCACCTGGCAGGACATGTACTGTATCATACAGTACACATGCTCCTAGACGCAATATCACCTGGCAGGACATGTACTGTATCATACAGTACACATGCTCCTAGACGCAATATCACCTGGCAGGACATGTACTGTATCATACAGTACACATGCTCCTAGACGCAAGCTCTCCTGCAGGACATGTCCTGTATCATACGTACACACTCTAGACGCAATATCACCTGGCAGGACATTACGTATCATACAGTACACATGCTCCTAGACGCAATATCACCTGGCAGGACATGTACTGTATCATACAGTACACATGCTCCTAGACGCAAGCTCTCCTGCAGGACATGTCCTGTATCATACAGTACACATGCTCCTAGACGCAAGCTCTCCTGCAGGACATGTCCTGTATCATACAGTACACATGCTCTTAGACGCAATATCACCTGGCAGGACATGTACTGTATCATACAGTACACATGCTCCTAGACGCAAGCTCTCCTGGCAGGACATGTCCTGTATCATACAGTACACATGCTCCTAGACGCAAGCTCTCCTGGCAGGACATGTCCTGTATCATACAGTACACATGCTCTTAGACGCAATATCACCTGGCAGGACATGTACTGTATCATACAGTACACATGCTCCTAGACGCAAGCTCTCCTGGCAGGACATGTCCTGTATCATACAGTACACATGCTCCTAGACGCATAGCTCTCCTGGCAGGACATGTCCTGTATCATACAGTACACATGCTCTTAGACGCAATATCACCTGGCAGGACATGTACTGTATCATACAGTACACATGCTCCTAGACGCAAGCTCTCCTGGCAGGACATGTCCTGTATCATACAGTACACATGCTCCTAGACGCACGCAAGATCTCCTGACAGGACATGTCCTGTATCATACAGTACACATGCTCTTAGACGCAAGTCTCCTGGCAGGACATGTCCTGTATCATACAGTACACATGCCCTAGACGCAAGCTCTCCTGACAGGACATGTCTGTATCATACAGTACACATGCTCTAGACGCAAGCTCTCCTGGCAGGACATGTCCTGTATCATACAGTACACATGCCTTAGACGCAAGCTCTCCTGGCAGGACATGTCCTGTATCATACAGTACACATGCTCCTAGACGCAATATCACCTGGCAGGACATGTACTGTATCATACAGTACACATGCTCTAGACGCAAGCTCTCCTGGCAGGACATGTCCTGTATCATACAGTACACATGCTCCTAGACGCAAGCTCTCCTGGCAGGACATGTCCTGTATCATACAGTACACATGCTCTTAGACGCAATATCACCTGGCAGGACATGTCTGTATCATACAGTACACATGCTCCTAGACGCAAGCTCTCCTGGCAGGACATGTCTGTATCATACAGTACACATGCTCCTAGACGCAAGCTCTCCTGGCAGGACATGTCCTGTATCATACAGTACACATGCTCTTAGACGCAATATCACCTGGCAGGACATGTACTGTATCATACAGTACACATGCTCCTAGACGCAAGCTCTCCTGGACAGGAACTATTTACCATGCTGTATCATACAGTACACATGCTCCTAGACGCAAGCTCTCCTGACAGGACATGTCCTGTATCATACAGTACACATGCTCTTAGACGCAAGCTCTCCTGGCAGGACATGTCCTGTATCATACAGTACACATGCTCCTAGACGCAAGCTCTCCTGGCAGGACATGTACTGTATCATACAGTACACATGCTCCTAGACGCAAGCTCTCCTGGCAGGACATGTCCTGTATCATACAGTACACATGCTCTTAGACGCAAGCTCTCCTGGCAGGACATGTCCTGTATCATACAGTACACATGCTCCTAGACGCAAGCTCTCCTGACAGGACATGTCCTGTATCATACAGTACACATGCTCCTAGACGCAAGCTCTCCTGGCAGGACATGTCCTGTATCATACAGTACACATGCTCCTAGACGCAAGCTCTCCTGCAGGACATGTACTGTATCATACAGTACACATGCTCCTAGACGCAATTCTACCTGGCAGGACATGTCTGTATCATACAGTAACATGCTCCTAGACGCAAGCTTCCTGACAGGACATGTCCTGTATCATACAGTAACACATGCTCCTAGACGCAAGTACTCTACCTGGCAGGACATGTACTGTATCATACAGTACACATGCTCCTAGACGCAATATCACCTGGCAGGACATGTACTGTATCATACAGTACACATGCTCCTAGACGCAAGCTCTCCTGGCAGGACATGTCCTGTATCATACAGTACACATGCTCCTAGACGCAAGCTCTCCTGGCAGGACATGTCCTGTATCATACAGTACACATGCTCCTAGACGCAAGCTCTCCTGGCAGGACATGTCCTGTATCATACAGTACACATGCTCCTAGACGCAAGCTCTCCTGGCAGGACATGTCCTGTATCATACAGTACACATGCTCCTAGACGCAATATCACCTGGCAGGACATGTACTGTATCATACAGTACACATGCTCCTAGACGCAAGCTTCCCTGGCAGGACATGTCCTGTATCATACAGTACACATGCTCCTAGACGCAAGCTCTCCTGGCAGGACATGTCCTGTATCATACAGTACACATGCTCCTAGACGCAAGCTCTCCTGGCAGGACATGTCCTGTATCATACAGTACACATGCTCCTAGACGCAATATCACCTGGCAGGACATGTACTGTATCATACAGTACACATGCTCCTAGACGCAAGCTCTCCTGGCAGGACATGTACTGTATCATACAGTACACATGCTCCTAGACGCAATATCACCTGCAGGACATGTACTGTATCATACAGTACACATGCTCCTAGACGCAAGCTCTCCTGCAGGACATGTCCTGTATCATACAGTACACATGCTCCTAGACGCAAGCTCTCCTGACAGGACATGTCCTGTATCATACAGTACACATGCTCCTAGACGCAAGCTCTCCTGCAGGACATGTCCTGTATCATACAGTACACATGCTCCTAGACGCAAGCTCCCTGGCAGGACATGTACTGTATCATACAGTACACATGCTCCTAGACGCAAGCTCTCCTGGCAGGACATGTCCTGTATCATACAGTACACATGCTCCTAGACGCAAGCTCTCCTGGCAGGACATGTCCTGTATCATACAGTACACATGCTCCTAGACGCAAGCTCTCCTGCAGGACATGTCCTGTATCATACAGTACACATGCTCCTAGACGCAAGCTCTCCTGCAGGACATGTCTGTATCATACAGTACACATGCTCCTAGACGCAAATCACCTGGCAGGACATGTACTGTATCATACAGTACACATGCTCCTAGACGCAAGCTCTCCTGGCAGGACATGTCCTGTATCATACAGTACACATGCTCCTAGACGCAATATCTACCTGGCAGGACATGTACTGTATCATACAGTACACATGCTCCTAGACGCAAGCTCTCCTGGCAGGACATGTCCTGTATCATACAGTACACATGCTCCTAGACGCAATATCACCTGGCAGGACATGTCCTGTATCATACAGTACACATGCTCCTAGACGCAAGCTCTCCTGGCAGGACATGTCCTGTATCATACAGTACACATGCTCTTAGACGCAAATCTACCTGGCAGGACATGTACTGTATCATACAGTACACATGCTCTTAGACGCAATATCACCTGGCAGGACATGTACTGTATCATACAGTACACATGCTCCTAGACGCAAGCTCTCCTGGCAGGACATGTCCTGTATCATACAGTACACATGCTCTTAGACGCAAGCTCTCCTGGCAGGACATGTCCTGTATCATACAGTACACATGCTCCTAGACGCAAGCTCTCCTGCAGGACATGTACTGTATCCATACAGTACACATTGCTCCTAGACGCAAGCTCTCCTGACAGGACATGTCCTGTATCATACAGTACACATGCTCCTAGACGCAAGCTCTCCTGCAGGACATGTACTGTATCATACAGTACACATGCTCCTAGACGCAATATCACCTGGCAGGACATGTACTGTATCATACAGTACACATGCTCCTAGACGCAAGCTCTCCTGACAGGACATGTCCTGTATCATACAGTACACATGCTCCTAGACGCAAGCTCTCCTGGCAGGACATGTCCTGTATCATACAGTACACATGCTCCTAGACGCAAGCTCTCCTGACAGGACATGTACTGTATCATACAGTACACATGCTCCTAGACGCAACTATCACTGGCAGGACATGTCCTGTATCATACAGTACACATGCTCCTAGACGCAAGTCTCCTGGCAGGACATGTACTGTATCATACAGTACACATGCTCCTAGACGCAATCCCTGGCAGGACATGTACTGTATCATACAGTACACATGCTCTAGACGCAAGCTCTCCTGCAGGACATGTCCTGTATCATACAGTACACATGCTCCTAGACGCAATCTCCTGGCAGGACATGTCTGTATCATACAGTACACATGCTCCTAGACGCAAGCTCTCCTGCAGGACATGTCCTGTATCATACAGTACACATGCTCCTAGACGCAATATCACCTGGCAGGACATGTACTGTATCATACAGTACACATGCTCCTAGACGCAAGCTCTCCTGGCAGGACATGTCTGTATCATACAGTACACATGCTCCTAGACGCAAGCTCTCCTGCAGGACATGTCTGTATCATACAGTACACATGCTCCTAGACGCAAGCTCTCCTGACAGGACATGTCCTGTATCATACAGTACACATGCTCCTAGACGCAAGTCTCCTGGCAGGACATGTACTGTATCATACAGTACACATGCTCCTAGACGCAATTACCTGGCAGGACATGTACTGTATCATACAGTACACATGCTCCTAGACGCAAGCTCTCCTGGCAGGACATGTCCTGTATCATACAGTACACATGCTCCTAGACGCAATCTGCAGACTCGTCCTGTATCATCAGTACATGTCCTAACGCAATTACTGCGACATACTGTATCATACAGTACACATGCTCCTAGACGCAAGCTCTCCTGGCAGGACATGTACTGTATCATACAGTACACATGCTCCTAGACGCAAGCTCTCCTGCAGGACATGTCCTGTATCATACAGTACACATGCTCCTAGACGCAATCCCTGCAGGACATGTCCTGTATCATACAGTACACATGCTCCTAGACGCAAGCTTCCTGGCAGGACATGTACTGTATCATACAGTACACATGCTCTAGACGCAAGCTCCCTGCAGGACATGTCTGTATCATACAGTACACATGCTCCTAGACGCAAGCTCTCCTGGCAGGACATGTCCTGTATCATACAGTACACATGCTCCTAGACGCAAGCTCTCCTGCAGGACATGTCCTGTATCATACAGTACACATGCTCCTAGACGCAAGCTCTCCTGGCAGGACATGTCCTGTATCATACAGTACACATGCTCCTAGACGCAATTCACCTGGCAGGACATGTCTGTATCATACAGTACACATGCTCCTAGACGCAAGCTCTCCTGGCAGGACATGTCTGTATCATACAGTACACATGCTCCTAGACGCAATATCACCTGGCAGGACATGTACTGTATCATACAGTACACATGCTCCTAGACGCAAGCTCTCCTGGCAGGACATGTCCTGTATCATACAGTACACATGCTCCTAGACGCAAGTCTCCTGGCAGGACATGTACTGTTATCATACAGTACACATGCTCCTAGACGCAAGCTCTCCTGCAGGACATGTCCTGTATCATACAGTACACATGCTCCTAGACGCAAGCTCTCCTGGCAGGACATGTCCTGTATCATACAGTACACATGCTCCTAGACGCAAGCTCTCCTGACAGGACATGTCCTGTATCATACAGTACACATGCTCCT
This sequence comes from Timema podura, assembly GCA_033556935.1. NCBI lineage: Eukaryota > Metazoa > Arthropoda > Insecta > Phasmatodea > Timematidae > Timema > Timema podura. Next base: position 81,699,824 of record JAVRXN010000011.1, read on the forward strand.
AGACGCAAGTCTCCTGGCAGGACATGTCTGTATCATACAGTACACATGCTCCTAGACGCAAGCTCTCCTGCAGGACATGTCCTGTATCATACAGTACACATGCTCCTAGACGCAAGCTCTCCTGACAGGACATGTCCTGTATCATACAGTACACATGCTCCTAGACGCAAGCTCTCCTGACAGGACATGTCCTGTATCATACAGTACACATGCTCCTAGACGCAAGCTCTCCTGGCAGGACATGTACTGTATCATACAGTACACATGCTCCTAGACGCAAGCTCTCCTGGCAGGACATGTCCTGTATCATACAGTACACATGCTCCTAGACGCAAGCTCTCCTGGCAGGACATGTCCTGTATCATACAGTACACATGCTCCTAGACGCAAGCTCTCCTGGCAGGACATGTCCTGTATCATACAGTACACATGCTCCTAGACGCAAGCTCTCCTGACAGGACATGTACTGTATCATACAGTACACATGCTCCTAGACGCAAGCTCTCCTGGCAGGACATGTCCTGTATCATACAGTACACATGCTCCTAGACGCAATATCACCTGGCAGGACATGTACTGTATCATACAGTACACATGCTCCTAGACGCAAGCTCTCCTGGCAGGACATGTACTGTATCATACAGTACACATGCTCCTAGACGCAATATCACCTGGCAGGACATGTACTGTATCATACAGTACACATGCTCCTAGACGCAAGCTCTCCTGGCAGGACATGTACTGTATCATACAGTACACATGCTCCTAGACGCAATATCACCTGGCAGGACATGTACTGTATCATACAGTACACATGCTCCTAGACGCAAGCTCTCCTGACAGGACATGTCCTGTATCATACAGTACACATGCTCCTAGACGCAAGCTCTCCTGGCAGGACATGTCCTGTATCATACAGTACACATGCTCCTAGACGCAAGCTCTCCTGACAGGACATGTCCTGTATCATACAGTACACATGCTCCTAGACGCAAGCTCTCCTGGCAGGACATGTCCTGTATCATACAGTACACATGCTCCTAGACGCAAGCTCTCCTGACAGGACATGTCCTGTATCATACAGTACACATGCTCCTAGACGCAAGCTCTCCTGACAGGACATGTCCTGTATCATACAGTACACATGCTCCTAGACGCAAGCTCTCCTGACAGGACATGTCCTGTATCATACAGTACACATGCTCCTAGACGCAAGCTCTCCTGGCAGGACATGTCCTGTATCATACAGTACACATGCTCCTAGACGCAAGCTCTCCTGGCAGGACATGTCCTGTATCATACAGTACACATGCTCCTAGACGCAAGCTCTCCTGGCAGGACATGTCCTGTATCATACAGTACACATGCTCCTAGACGCAAGCTCTCCTGGCAGGACATGTCCTGTATCATACAGTACACATGCTCCTAGACGCAAGCTCTCCTGACAGGACATGTCCTGTATCATACAGTACACATGCTCCTAGACGCAAGCTCTCCTGGCAGGACATGTCCTGTATCATACAGTACACATGCTCCTAGACGCAAGCTCTCCTGGCAGGACATGTCCTGTATCATACAGTACACATGCTCCTAGACGCAAGCTCTCCTGACAGGACATGTCCTGTATCATACAATACACATGCTCCTAGACGCAAGCTCTCCTGACAGGACATGTACTGTATCATACAGTACACATGCTCCTAGACGCAAGCTCTCCTGGCAGGACATGTCCTGTATCATACAGTACACATGCTCCTAGACGCACGCAAGATCTCCTGACAGGACATGTCCTGTATCATACAGTACACATGCTCCTAGACGCAAGCTCTCCTGACAGGACATGTCCTGTGTCATACAATACACATGCTCTTAGACGCAATATCACCTGGCAGGACATGTCCTGTATCATACAGTACACACGCTCCTAGACGCTATATATGGCATCTGTCGTCTCAAGAATGTCCAGGGTGATCGGCCATCATCCGTAGAGTTTCCTACTCCCGTCTTTCTGGCGGTGAAAGTGCCGTGACCCGATCAACTCGTGTGTGTGAGTGTGTGTGAGTGTGTGTGTGTGTGTGTGTGTGTGTGTAAGACGAACATATTGCACCGCACAATCTTCTTCACCAGTCACGTGTTCACACGACTCTTGCAGACGGACGTACCGAGAGAAAACATCATCTCCAGCTACGAGAAGAGACGAGAAGTCAGTTCCGCCATAAAAAAAGAACTTGTTGAAAGAATGTGATATTTACCCCACTCTCTTATATATATATATATATATATATATATATATATATATATATATGTATATTTTTGCACCATGTTTTATTACCAGTTCGGGTTGTTATACGCTTATATAATAATTACGCTAATGTGTTAGGAACGAAGAATGTTTTAGTTTAGAGGAAGGATGCCCGCATTTGTTTGTAATGAGAGGGAAAAACTATTTAGGAAATATAAATCATCAGTACAACCGACCCGGACCCTAATATCTCTATCTTCATGTTTTTTTTTTTTTTGCTTATGGCACTATTGACGGGGCGAGACAACAACCAGTTCGGCAGCCTGTATGTAGACTATTAGCCGCTCAGAGCGGAATACCTATACTCCAACACCTATATACAGTAGCCCCATGGCTTCTTTGGTGCTGACTGACAGTTCACAGCTGACTTCTGACAGTCAACAGTTAGGTATATACCTAAATTTTGACTGTCAGAAGTGACAGCTGCTAAACACATGTTTTTGCAGATCATATGGTTCGGCGTAGGGATACATAATTTGGTCTGGTAGCTTTTCAAAGCCATCGGATGTCAGCTGTGAGCTGTCAGTCAGCACCAAAGAAGCCATGGGGCTACTGTATTCCATTCACGGTAGGAATTACTCTCTGAAAGGTCTTTTTTCCTATTACTATCCTATTATATAATAGCTTTCTGGTAGAGAAAAAGGCCTTTCAGAAAACAATTCCTACGCTGAACAGACATTATGGGTGTTGTCTACACATGATAACCGCAATGAGATGGTGTGATGATAGTGAATATGGAGGTGTTAGCCAGTGTGAGTCTTAAACCTAAATTTAACCTAATTCACCAACCCCCTGGTGACCGTAGGGATGATTTCTCTTGAGAGAGAAATACACAAGGTACCAGCCGGGAATCGAACCCGGGACCCTTAGACTCGTAGCCAGGTTCACTGACCACAACACCACGGGGCCAGAATTAGTTTATTAGTAAATTGTCTAGATGACTGCGAGAGTGAGGCCTTTAGATCAGACCCAAGTGGGTTACATTAAAGTAGATTTATTATTATTATTGTTATTGTTATTATTATTATTATTATTATTATTATTATTATTATTATTATTATTATTATTATTATTATTATTATTATTATTATTATTATAGTACTATAAAGCCACATGGCTGACTCACTCACTCACTCACTCACTGACATTAATGTTTACCGAATTCCAGATTAGCTGGAAACTTGAAATTTGGCAAACTTATAGCTTCTAGCCTGTAACCGACGGTAAAATTCCAAAAAGTTCAATGACGGGGCAACTCTAAAGTCGGTGCGGACCTTTCTTTAGAGGTCTCTTGTGGCTAAACGGTAAGACCTATCAAAAAACGGATTGGCCCAGCAGCTACGGATTTGGCGAGATCCACAAGTTTGGTCCTATTACTTTTTGTCGTATCTCCATCGGTTATACCTTGGATAGAGCTTAGATTTTTGATTTTAGGTAAATTTTGCACATTTTCCACACATTTTTAAATTTCAAAACAAAGCTGGAATTACATTAGTTTACATCCACTTGCAAAAAAAAAAAAAAAAAACGCACTGGGGGCTTGGGGTGGAGCCCTCAACAAGCAAAGCGAGTTATTATTATATATTCGTAAGGTACTTGTGTACTTTTTAGTGCTGGCCTGTTATAGGTCTTACGACTGTTGGCCAGCACTATAATAAAGGAAATTGAATTAAATTGAATTGAAAATTATTATAGGACCACGTCTTACTACCCGTTCGGTACTATACGATTAAGTACTAATGACGCTAATGGGTTAGAAGTTGTGAAGGTTGAATTTAGAGGAAGTGAACCTACATTTTTGTGGAGGGAGAGTGGAAACCAATTTAGGAAAAAAACCACCCCCCAGTTCAACCAACCAAGATTCGAATCTAGATTTCCCCATCCTCGGCAGTATAGCTCAACACGGAACCAGCGCGTGAGCTAACTACGCCACAGAGGCGGGTTGGATCTAGTAACCTTTTCCCAACTGTCAGATAATTTTCCTCCTTTTGAAATTGGACGTTACTAATGATTCCTCTTCTCACTTCTCCGTGGTTTTGGCCAAACGTTCTAAGCACGAGCGGTCCGGATGTATATCTGTAGAAACATCTCACGAATTTATAATTCTTTAACGACGGTTCTCATAAATTATAAAACAAACCAAGTATCGTTTCGAAATAGACGTAAAGTCGTCAGTTTTACCGCGGATCGCTTTGATCACAGATGAACGAGCATTAAGTTGAGTTCTGGTGAGTTTTTGGATCGCCTATGTGTTCTGGTGATCAGAGCTCGTGGTTCGATCCACGACGCTTCCAGAATTCTCATGTGAAGCATGAACGGGGTCAACTCAGCCTCGTGTGGACAAATGAGTAGCTACTTGAATATAAAAGTAGCGGCTCCGGTATAGAAAACTGATAATAACAACGTGAAGGTTTTTTGTGCTGACCACATCACACCCTCTATCCGCAAATGTTGGTGTTATCTTCGCCAACAGATGGCTACTCGGTTGGTATATCTTACTTACGGGATGACACCATTAAGTTTTTAGTGAGTTTTGAACTGATTTTAAAAGTGGAAACATTTGTGTTTTATTGATTAACAAACTTTTGTTTTAAAATATTTACTTTTACAGATAGTTTTTATTATTTTCATGACCATAATAAGTAATTTCATATTTATTGAAGTTCAAATGATTCATCAGTAATAACAGCAATAACTAACTAAATCAGGTAACGTTGGTTTCATAAAAGTGAAAATGTTAAAGTGGAAGTGTAAAGAACGCGAGTTAAGGGGAATATTTTTTTGCAGTTTTTATAGCAAAAAGATTTTATCGTCAAAATGAATCAAATATTGCTCCAATAGAAACATAGAATTTGTTTCTCTTCACATAGTGATATCAACAGTTGTTGAATATCTATCATGAGCATGGCGGCATGAGATGACAAACCTTTTAAATGAAGAGAAAAAAAATTGTCATTAAATTCCAGGACACCCTTAAAATATATTCAACAACTGTTGATATCACTATGTGAAGGAAATTAAACTTTATGTTTCTATTGGAGAAATATTTTATTTATTTTGGCCAAAAAAAGGTTTTGCCATAAAAACTGCAAAAACGCTGGCCTTTTCTGCCGTCCCCTTCAATCCCAACTTAAGGTGATTTTTTCACTCCAAACTCATTCAGGTAAGCGTTGTGTGTTCTTCATAAAAGTGACATAAATTAACATTCAGCCGACCTTACAGTTAGCCTTGAGTGTTCTTGGTAAACCCGATGGAGGTGTTTACTGGACCATTTAAATAAGTAATTTTACTATATTTTAATTTGTCAAGGCTATTTTCGTCTGATTAGAATGAGATGCCAATATATTTTTTAAATCTTTACAGTTATTGGTCCACTTAGTAAAAATAAGTCTTCTCTCAATCCTGCTCTTGGATTTTTAGTCTTAAAAAAAAAAGTTCCAATGGTAGCCTCACACGAGTGGCTAAAACGCTTGGAGCTAGGGAAGTACCGGATATCCGGTGATATTCCAACATCCGAAATATCCGGCTATAGACTCAGTACGAATAAATTATTGGGCTCTTCAGCTCTAAGATAAGTTTAAAAAAGCAACTTTTTTTAAAGGTATTTAACGTACACTTTATGAACAGACTAATTATACCAGAACACGATCTATAATTTTAAATATAGAATATACACAACACCCAGCCCCCGCTCATTAATTTCTCACTTTTAATGGGGAAACTAACATTTCACCAATGATTTTTTTTCCCCATGTCGGGAATCAAACCCGGGACCCTCAGCTCAGTAGACAAACACGCTACCGACTAAGCTGGTGCTAAACTGGATAAGTTTTTTTTTATCACCACGTCTTACTACCCGTTCAGGTTGTACGCATACATGATAATTACTCTAATGAAGTAGGGATGAGGAGGGAAGGATTTTAGTGGTAGGCTACCCGCATTTGTGAATAAGGAGAAAGGTAAACTATTTAGAAAAAAATAATCAGTAGATTCAACCGCGATCTGAACCCCGATCTTCCCGTAATCAGCAGGTTGGTATAAAATGAAAGGGACCTTCCTATAAAAATGTTATTTTAGCATATGTTTTACCAGCCAGATGAGAAACTTCGCCTCAAAGTCAAGGAAAAATGAAAGAAATAACTCTCTCTCTACATCACTAAAAGATAAGCTGTATTTTTTTTTTCTGAATGATGATTGCAGTATTCGAGAAGTTTCCAGCTCCCACACTCGTTTGGGTCTTAGCAGATATTTACGGTCGGCTTATAGGAACCTACGCCAAAGGTTATCCCGCCCTGGCATTGGGTGCTAACACCCTCGTAATTCAGACGATTATGGCTTTGGCTATCCCGTTAAGATGGTGCCGATAAGGTGACTCATAAGCGACACTTCTCCCTTTCGAAATGAGGTGAGTAATAAAATTAAATACGAGCGAAATGTGTCATTCTTATACTTATGTACGATTAGCTAAAAAGTGTAAAATTTATACAGTTGTGGCGTAAATTAGCTAAGCACCCACATTTAGAAGTTTATTTGAGGTGTTTATTGAGCCCTAAAAAAAGTGCTTAAATTTTTGATTTTGTCAAGTATTTTCTTCCTCATTTCCTTTAGAACCGCGTCTTACTACCCATTCGTGCTATACGATAGTTTACCAATTACACTAATCATTTTAGGGATTAGTCAGGTTATATTTATAGGAAGTGTAACCTTAATTTGCGTGTAGGGAGAGTGGAAAATATTTTTTTTGAAAATCACCCTTAGTACACCCGACCGAGATACGAACCTCAATCTTCCCACCATTGGCAGGTCAGTTTATTAAAATAAAGACGCCTTAGACCATTCGACGACTGAAGCGAGTTTCTATCAAACTAGGATTAGGATTTTTATTGCCATCAGATACGGTCTTTCCTACCAAAATCTTACGCCAGGAAGTCAATCGTCCTCTTTTTTTCAATAATCCGATGTTATTTCTCTCCATTCGTGGCTGGACATACAATCAGCCTGGCTAGTTGCTGCCTGCGCCATCTGGCGGAAATCCCATGCACTGAGGGAGTCCAGAAAGTGTGGTGGTTCACCGTTACCTGCCCAATGAATCTCTATGAGCAACCGCTAAAGAGCCCATCAATTTTCCCTGGGAAAGGTATTTTCACATACTTTCCAAGGTTCTTTCACATGTCCACAATCGACATGGGACCGACGCTTACACTTCTCCTCCGAAGGAAGTTGTGCTACGGATTTTTATAACTCGAGAAATATCCGTCGACCTCGGTTGGGTTTGAAACAACGAACATCCGGCCCTGAGGCGAGCACTTTACCCCAAGACCACCGATGTAGACAGGAAGTTATTAGTCTTTTTTAGTCATTAAAGGCATTAATTGTTTTTTCGTTTTATCTTAAATGATATTTCTCCTAGTATGAATCATACTAGCTCCAGGGTAAGAAGAGAGTATTATAGTCTGTAGTTTACTGTACAAACCACTTTCTCCAAGACAGATATTTTCATTTCCAAGTTTGTGCCGTTTTTATCTCCTCCTTGGATGACAGTTATTAGTGATGTCGCCGTGGGGGATTTTTAGCGTCGAGTTACGTTTTACGCGCTGTAATTTGCGTCAGTGGTAGCCCCCATGTTCCGATCAAAGGTATACTGGTTACGAGTGAGCCTGCATTTTGGGGGGGGGGGGGGATTCATAATTTATTTTATAGATCCTTTTCAATGTCTAGCTAGTAACTTATGGAAGTCTTATAAATTACCAACATCTACAACCTTAATTATGTTTAAAAAAAAAGTGAATTCTTAAAGAGAGGTTAAATGTTTGAAAATATTCCTTAATGGTTCTGTAGTAATAGCCCTTCTCCTCAACCACAATAACCTTGCCCCCCCCCCCATCAAAATATAATTTATAGTTAAGGCCTTGCTCTACGGCAATTAAATCCAAAAAATAGAGGAATATAGGCTTACTTAATATATTTTCGGTTGATGATTCAAATAACTGAATGTATTTATTTATACACTTTGATCTATATATTTAACATTTTTTTACTTTTTCATTTTAAAAGAAAGTATTGTGATCATGAAAAAAATCTTTTCTTGAGATTGTGACGAATCTTTACGTTTTATGTGAACACGAACCTAAAAAAGTGGATTTCACAATACTGTCTGTCTTTCTGTCCCTCGCCATGGACAAATTACGATTAGATGGATTTTGTCCAACCTTGATATAAAATTTTATAAAGTTATACCACTATATATAGAAAATATTACTACCCTGGTCCTTCAATTAAAGGGAGTTTACTGATCAGTAATTTTTTTTTACTTCCAAAATTTCAAAAATAGCTTTAATTGTTTAATTTAAAATTAATATCTTTGATTTGTTTGACATACTAAATAGCACTGTATGGTTGGTTTTTAGGCAAAAATTCGTTGAAGGGTAGTTAACTGATGGACTTTTTTTTTAAATTTTAATATTTCGAAAATAGTTATAACAATTTTGCTCAAATGTACATCTGGAAGTTGTGTGGTATTACAAATAACAATGTGTTATTGTTTTTGGAATAAAGACTCATTTATGAGTAGTTTACTGATGACTGATTTTTCAAAAACATAAAATATTATACAAATGGCTCTAACTATTTAGTTCCAAATGGGTGTCTTAGTAGTGTTTAAAAAACAACTAACTCTGTTTAGTTGGTTTCGGATGGACATTCAATAAATAGTCGTTTGCTGATGGTAACTTTTGAAAACTATACGTATCCTATATCTGGGGCATGTTTAACATGAACATGACAAATTATGCTGTATGATTATTTTTAGAGTGAAAATTCGGTTTTAGTTTACTGATGATCTTTTTAATTTAAATAATTTTTAAAAAAAACGCCTTAGCGATTTTGTTCAAAAAAGGGTATCGGGGACTATTTTACACAATCAATAATAATGTATCTGTATTTATCTCAAAATAAATTAATTAAAGGGTGGTGTACTTAAGAATATTTAATAATTTGAATTTTTTGGAAATTTACCTTGAAAATTGAATTCAAATTGGGAAAATGGTGATAGTTTTCTATGATAAGTAAGAATATGTTTTTATGTATACACATAACAAACACTTTGTGGGCAGTAAACCAATAATTCCATTTTTAAAAATTTTAATTATATTTGAACAATTTTGTTTAAAATTGTTCAAATATAAAGAGTGATTATTGTGATTAACAAGATGGTGTGTTTTTTTTAAGAGGAAACATATTTGAGGGTACATTACCGAAAACCTCTTTTTGAAAACTATCTTCGAAGCCATTATACTCAACATGAGAAATTTTGTGCGATTGTGTCGTAACATTTATTTAGATCACTGATTCTTAGAACTCGTTCGGGTTATACGCTTATGTATTAATTACGCTAATGGTTTTAGGGATTAGGAAGGTTATATCTAGAGGAAGTGTATCCACATTTGCGTGGAAGGGGAGTGGAAAACAATTTCAAGAAAACCACCTTCAGTACACCCAGCCGAGATTCGAATCTTGATCTCCACGTCATCGGCAGTCTAGTCAACTGTGAGAGTAGCGCGTTAGACCATGCGGCCACTGAAGCGGATTTCTAGCTCTTAGCTCTTAAACAAAATATGTGGATTTTTTAAACTTTTTTAGAGTGAACAATCTCAACTTTTAAACTATATTCACAAGTCTACGTATGTATAAGGCTGTAAGAATTTTTTTAAATGTTCATTCCAGTGAACAATAAACTCGTGTATTGTCAAAAGTTTCGTAGATATTTAACCCAAGCACAACATCTGATTGGCAATATCTCATCTGACTTAGCTTAACCTATTATACGCATTAATTTTTTAAATGGACATATCTTATATGCATCGGTGGCTGCATGTTCTAACGCGCTACTTTCGCAGTAGGCTGGACTGCCCGATGATGGAGAGATTGAGGTTCGAATATCGTTTGGATTCTTTTACAAAATGGTTTTACACTCTCCCTCCACGCAAATTCATATATTATTACCTTCCTAGTTCCTAAAATCACTACGTAATTAGTAAATAAGTACATAAACCGGGGTGACCTGGTGGTCTAGGGGTAAGGTGTCAGACTTCTGTGCTGGGGGTCCGGGGTTCAATCCTCGGTACCAGCACAGATTTATCTGAATGCCAAACCCTTCCTTCACCTCTGACAAGATGTGTATTAATCACAACTTGTGAATGTGAGGAATGCCAGGCCTCCACCGTGGTTCGGATTCCACGTTAAACTGTAGGTCCTCCATTTCATCTCACAATCACCCTACCATTGCACATTAGCGTAAGTGCGTATAACCCGAACGGGTAGTAAGACGCGGTGCTAATAATAATAATAATAATACATAAACCGGACGGATATTAAGAGGAGGTGCTAAACCAAAAAAGGACGTACATAATCGTTTTTGTTTTAAGTTGTATCCCACTAATTGTTCTATAAAGCATCTAAAACATACGAGGTTTCTAATTTTTTTATCTGGACGAGTAATTGGGGGGGTTTTCTCTGAACACTTTTGATACATGGCGTCCCACACACACAGGCCTGTTGTCACCTTTTAATTATAGTTTCTCACCTCCACATTTTTCTCTGTTCTTCCCCCTTCTCTTTCCATCTCTCTCGTAACATTCACACTTTCTTTTACTCGTCTATCTTTTAACTTCAACCATTCGAACCTCTTTATTCTGTTTATTGCCCTTTATGTTGAAACTTTATATAGTAACGAAAGTTACCACTTTACATTTCCAGTTATAACAATTTTAAAAATCATTAGTCGTAAAAAGTACAGTTCAATTCTCACAGGAAGTACATTTTAGAACTTACAAACATAGATTTATGTGACCAAAATATATAATATTCTACTGTATCATTAGTGTTGTTTAAGTATTAATACTATATTTCAAAAGCGCCATCTATATACCACATGACTTGACGTATGAATACGTGAAAGTAGATCTAGTAGGTTTTCCTAGCTGTCAGATAAGGTTTTCTTAAAATATTTTTGACTAAAGCTACCGTTTCAATTGTACACTTGGTTCACCTTGATAGTTGGCAACCCTACCTTAATCGACTATGACCCTTTCTTATAAGCTAACATATTAATAATTTATAAATATAAAGAAACAAAATCACAATTGAAAAATAATAAGTTTAATGAGAATCAATTTTAAATTAACAATTGATACGAACAATTAAATAAACCTGAATATCCTATACCAATTTGATTATGAGGATTCAAAAATAATGTATAAGCTGCACTAAAAAAATAAATTAATAATTACATTAATATTTAAAAATAGTTACATGATACGAAACTATTGAATAATTTAATTTCCTCCAAAAAAATGCAACGAAGGTGGTGAAGCTATGCTACATTAATAGAGGTGATAAGAATCATCATAAAACCATTCTGTTGTCACTACTCCCCTTCCCGTGAGATCACTTGCCAGGATGGCTTAGTGGGACGGGTATGCAACGGCAAATAATTGTAGGGTTCGTTTTGATCTTGTTTATTTAAATAGATTAATTACTCTACTATTGTATAATGTGGTGTATGTTTTAGAACTAATTGAAAGAGTTTATAAAAAGGTCCTCGTTCTATAAATGTCCCTACTCGGCAGTTCCATGCCCTGACTTATTTTCGGTATTATAACTCCAACTGGTGTTGAACACCCGACCTCCCGGTGCTGTGTGGCTGTGATCCAACTCAGAGCTCTAAGATGGGTTGGGGCGATCTCCTCTCTACTGAACGGGGACTCAAGCTGTAGAATATTCTCCCCACAAGTTGCTGTAACTTGGTAGCTGGGTATGCAGAGGACTTAGGGGTAGCCCCTTAATCCCTGGTGCCCCACTGCCACACCCTTCTCCCCAAAAGGTTTAAAAACTCACAGTTGTATACCAAAAAATGAGTGGCGTTTCTCCTAAGTTACTAGTTTTTCCAATATTCTGTGTTATGCTAATTGGCAAAACAATCTCTGTTTTTTAAAACCTGACCTGATACGAATACGTGATTGCAGATTCTGGACAGTTGACAGCATCAGTATGAGTTCTTAGGCTTACGTCATCCTTGCATGCTCTAGATTGACTAAGGCTGCAAGCTATGGCACTAGGTATAACATTTATCTAGTCTTTATTAAATATTAAACTTTGACTTCCTGATGGCTCATAAACATCCATCTAGGTAACACTCCTACCTTTCAAGATATTATAGTATACATGATGCACCCCATAGCTATGTGTTCTTACATAGGGACGAGGTAGAGCCAAACCTCATTTTCATCAAAACTGAGTAAATACTGCTATCTAGTGTCTAAAAACTGATGGTGTGAAAAAAAAGCTTAGTTTTTTCATCAAAATCCAAACATATAGTTTTCAACGTCACTTGTACTTCATTTACCGTAACCATTACATAAGATTTGAGGATTTGATCAAATTTTCAAATCTGCCTTTTTTTAAAAACAAAATTATGTCTGGCACTACCTGGTCCCGATTTATAATAGTATTACTATGTGTTATTAGACAGTGTCAATAAATAAAGGTTTATGAAATGTATTTATTTAAAGTTTTGGTGACCTGGTGGTCTAGGGGTAAGGTGTCAGACTTCAGTGCTGGGTGTCCGGGGTTCAATCCTCGGTTCCGGCACAGTTTTATCTGATTGCCAAACCCTTCCTTCACCTCTGACAAGATGTGTATTAATCACAACTTGTGAATGTGAGGAATGCCAGGCCTCCACCGTGGTTCGGATTCCACGTTAAACTGTAGGTCCTCCATTTCATCTCACAATCACCCTAACCATTGCACATTAGCATAAGTGCGTATAACCCGAACGGTAGTAAGACGCAGTGCCAATAATAATAATAATATTTAAAGTTTTAAAAAATCATTAAGCTACCATTATATAAATAATTTTCAGAAAAAAACAAAATAAATTCATATTTACTTGGTAAAATACTCCTTCGATACCAATTTTGAGCAAAACTACTAAGTCCATTTTCGAAAAACCCTCTAATTTTCAAAAAGCAGTCATTTATTTAAAAAATACCCCTAAATAAATTAACATTTCCCTAAAAAACAAATATACAATATTATTTATAATATTAAACACTCCCCACATATTCCAATTGGAACTAAACCGTTAAAGCCATTTAAAAAATATTTTTTTCAAACATATAAAACAACCATTATTATTTTTAGGGATAAAATCAAAATCACGATTTAACCTTGAGATATGACCATATATCATCCAACTATGAAGTTTGAACATGACCCATCAAACCGTTTCGGTTTTATCTCAATTGCAGACAAACCTAATAGTAAGACCCGTTGGTTTTTTGAATTTGTAAAGCTGATAGTTTTCACTGTCACCATAATTTCTCTATATTATGATTTTAAAATAATTAAATAAATACGTAGCAGTTCTTGTATTCCAACAAATCTTTCCTTCATCAATAATCTTGTGTTGAAAGCACCACCAAATAAACTACTGTGTAAATTCCTTATGTTGAAAGCACCGCAAAATAAACTACTGTGTAAATTCCTGATATATCGCCGTCACTCCTTTGATTTTGATTATCTTTCTCTATCGAATTTATCGCGGCCCCTCTCATTGCGTCCATCTCATAGACAGGCAAAGTAGAAAGTAGACTCTGCAGGGGTCTACTCCGCCCACCACAAATTCCGTACTGGTAATTTATAGTTACATCGTTTTTCAGAGGATGGGCATTGCTTCTTCTTCATCTATCATCAGATATAACAAATTATTAACTGTTATCCACATGTGTAGAAAGTAATGACTAATTACCACACATGTTGCGGGGGATTTAAGACGTCCAGAGTTTCGGCCAAAGCAAAAATAGACGTAAGATGTCGATTTAATTTTTTGCAACAATTCCAACAAGCTAAACGTATTATTTTTACCCGTTCGGCTAATATGAAAGTGTACTAATTACGCTAATGTTTTAGGGATGAAGAAGGCTTAATTTTAGAGGAAGTGTACATGCATATGAGTGGAAAGAAAACGGAAAAACATTTAAAGAAAAACCCATCTGAGTACACCTGACCGGCATTCAAACATATTTACCGTCGCCTACTATCAGTTTTAACCTCATTAACGCCACTAAATCGAAAGCATTCGTATTCGTTTCGAATCAGAGAGAACAGATGCTGCAAAATTGTTTGTCTTTTTTGAGTGTACTCAATTTTTATTCTCTCAAGGGTCTTGACATTTCATGTAGCCTCTATATGAGAGTATAGCTAACACATTGAACAACATTCCAAAACTAAAGTACATACATTACGCCGGTGAAGGATTTGTACAGAAGGTTCAAAAGGCTTTGCATAATTTGCGTATATAATTAGTTGAAGAATGGAGTCTGAAATCGATTATGATCTGTTGGTTTGGAAAGGTAGTATTAAATTAGCATACGAGAACACACAGAGACGTTACAGGAATTAAAAAGAAATTAAATTAACATCAAATGCTCATTGAATCTTGTTTAAAATTGATAAATGCTTCCACATATTCAAAAATGTTGTAATTTGTTACTTTGATATATATTTGAAACTTATAAATTAGATAATCAAATTAAAAGCTTGTTATATATATATATATATATATATGTATGAACAAATCTGTAGTACTGTATAGTGGTCAGAGTTCCTGGCTACAGATCCAGAGGTCCCGGGTTTGATCCCTGCACGTCGAGATCTTCTATAAAGCAGTGAGTCTGGAACGAGGTATACTCAGCCTCATGAGGACACACGAGGAGCTACTTGAATAAAAAAAAGTAGCATTTCCGGTCTAGAATACTGAGATTAACATCTGGAGGGTTCATTGTGCTGCCCGCATGACACCCTCTATCTTCAAAAGTTAGCACTATCTTCGCCAACAGACGGTGTTTTTTTTTTCTTCTAAATTCCATAAACATGGACAGTCTTAAAATTCGCACGCCAATAGAGGTCACTCAGCGAGATTGTTATCCAAACCCGTTGCCGTAAGGTCTAAGGCATCACTTTCACAATATACTGTATTGTCGTTTGACCGAGAGGTTCGTTATCGAATCCCGAGAAGGTGTACAATGAATTGTTTTTTCCCCTTGAATTGATTGATCCAGTTGGTTTAGAAATTTGATTCGGTCTTCCAAGCTGATGTCGTGAAGAAAAAAGGAGAGCGGAAGTTATTTGAAGTAACGACGAGCATTTAAGAGCTTTAATCGTAGCAGGTCCAACTCAGCTCCCGGTTCACGCGAGGTATTATGGGAGTAAAATGGAAAAGAAAAGACCAAGCTATGCCAGAAACGTGTGCAGTGCATTCGTATTTGAATGATTACTCGAAATTTTCCGCGGTGACGATGGGGGACAAAGCGACAAAGTTTCTTGTTAATAACTAGAGTATGTCCCTGTTATGACAGAATGAAGATTTGTGCACAACGCTTATTTGTGAGGTCATTCTAAAATAGTCAAGAAACGGACTTTTCAATGTAGTATTTTTTATCCAAATATCATTGAATATTTCAACAATTTTCAGTACTAGGATTTTCCAATAACTCTTTACCTCCATTAATGTTTAATCAGAAATGATACACGTGCTACAGTGTTGGTGTAATTTTACGACTTCTAGCCGACTGTATCACAGAGTTGGCGATGCACTCTCCTAGCGCCGATGAGGCTGAACTCTTATGATTGGCTTAGAGTTCATCACTTGATTACGTTTCTGGTCTTTTTTTTTGGGGGGGGGGGAGGGAGGGACGTATGGATCCACATTTGAACAAGCCAGAATGTTGTGTTAAGCGATTTTTCTCCTGGGGTATGATGATGACTCGTATATTAAGTTTTTTTACTAACCGTAAAAAAAAAAAAAAAGATCGATGAGGTTCCTCGTGGCTCGCACAGGAAGCGGCATTGCGGATGGTACCGGAAGTGGTTATTACTTGATTGTGTATCCCATTCAGTGGTCATTGCCCACGAACGCTATAGAAACAAAAGACTGCAGCCTCACGCATTAAGGTGGGAGTATCGTGTAATCATCTGCCGAGAAGAGTGGTTCTTTTTTTTTGGTGTCGTTTCGTGACCAATAACGACAGTCACGACATACGATACGTCACGTCCAACAGGTTCAAACCTCGCGTGGTTAAAATACCTTTAAGATTGTCTGAAGATCGAGGGATAGATAGCGCTGTAGACAAAAGGTAGGACGTAATACATTATTTTAGTATTTTTTTAAATTTCTCGTGTAGAAAAATTATTATAATCGTGGAAATTTTCTGCCTTGAGATTGTGATGGACTTTTTTTACATGCTATGTTTCCCTCGAACTCAAAAAAGAAGATTCAAGTCCTGGCTGAGTGCCCACATGAATTCCTTATCATCCTCAGAAACTCACCACATTCCTTATTCTAGATTACGACGTTAATAATCATGGCACTAGACTAACTGAATTATAAAATAAATGCTAGTACAAAATCGTACATATTTTATCATATAGTGATTGTAATTAAGAATGAATATTGTAAAGCTCTTATCGGTAAGTTAGCATTAAGCTATTTTTTCCTCATAATTTTCTTTTCTTTTAAGGGATGTTCCTAAGAAGTGTAAGTTAGTGGTCTACAAGACGAACTATGTACCAACATTGACATATGCAGCGCAGACGTGGTAATGAAGGAACAGAATGGAAACATTATTATTATTATTATTATTATTATTATTATATTATTATTATTATTATTATTATTATTATTAGCACCGCGTCTTACTACCCGTTCGGGTTATACGCACTTACGCTAATGTGTAATGGTAGGTGATTGTGAGATGAAATGGAGGACATACAGTTTAACGTGGATCCGAACCACGGTGGAGGCTGGCATTCCTCACATTCACAACAGAATGGAAACAGAACTCATGTCTGGAAATATTCAAGGAGTGACAAGAATGAATGAGATGAGAAATGAGAGGGTGAGAGGAAGAGTTAAGGAGGAGCCAGTGCAGGACAGGATAGAGAAGTCACGATTAAGGTGGTACGGTCATATGAGCAGAATGGAGGAGGAGAACATACCACAGAAGATGCTGGATACTGAGGTGGAGGCCAAGAGGAAGACCAAGAGACAGGTGAATGAAAGGAGTGCAAAGAAGTGTGGAGGAGATACTGGGTCATTGTGGAGGAGGAGAGGCTGTGCGGATAAAGAGGACGTTGGAGAGGCTTATTTTCCAAACGGACCCGGAGAGAGCTGAGAACTGTTCATGATGATGATGATGATGATGATGATAATCTATAAATTATTATTTAGGCTTGAACATAACTATTATAGCCACTAAAAAGGATATTCAAATTTTCATAAATAGATCATCAGGGAACTACTCTTAGTTTTAAGGCTTGAATCCAAATTACTACTTTATCTCGAGGTATGAACAATTAGCATCTGTATATCAATTTTGAACTAAATCCTTAAAACAGTTTGGGCTGTAGCCCCGTGGACATACAAACAAGGTAACAAGGATAACTCTAAGAGACAAACAAAATTTTTGAGTCCTGGACCATAAAAAAAACTTCAAGCTCCATCATCATTATTTCAAGATTTAAAATTCTCACGGATACAATACTTTATCTACATGAGAAAATAAATAGTAAATAGGTATACTCTGTAGCACTTCAGTTGTTCAGTGATAGACCCAGTTTCTAGGGCGTGTCATATTTTCTTAAGCAATATAGTTATTTCCCTCGAATTAGGGTTTCAACATAATACACAAAAGTGTGAACAAATGCTCAATGCTCATTCCCAGCGATACATTCATTCTAACCTTAACTAAGATTCATATCTGATGACCTTCATCAGTTTATTTAAAAACAACAAAACCTTGTCTGATTATTATTATTATTATTATTATTATTCTTATTCTTACTTACTTACACTATCAATAATGTAAATAAAAATAATAATTATACGTGAAGTAACTTGAAACGTAATTTAAAATTAAATAATGTGCTCGTAATTATCTTTAATTAGTCGCGTGCTCCCATCAAGGTATAGCGTATATACACGGAAAGAACCTTATCTGCCAGATCAAATAATTACTGGATCTACTTTAATTTAATGATATACTAATCTATGAGCTGTGCAGTTTCTATTTTTGACAGCAGTAGGTTTAAGTTTTTGACAGTTGTCTGATAAATATGCCAGAATTTTGTAATTGTTGACCTCGCTATGTTTATTATTTATGTGTTCTAAAGGTTGTTGTAGTGGTTATTCGATTATATTATTAACATAAATATTATGCCATTATCCAAATTAAGGCGAGTATTCAAAAAATTAAAGTTTGTATCTATTTATTTAAAAGGCAAAGCAGTTCCTTTCAACGATTTATTTTAAACAAATTTTCGAATATTAAAAAAAAATGAGCTTAGCTACAAACCAAGGATTTGTTCAAAAATGTTAAATTTTAAAAATGTTCAAACGGGAAGCAGTAATTTTATGAAACGTTAATTTATTTCGATAGCAATATTTTAAGCTTTACCAAACAAATTTTATCCATTCTTTTAAAATTAAAAGCATTCTGATTTGAAGAATGTGGTATAAAGTTTAGAAATTTACCTTAGAGAATCTTCGATTTACGTCAGTCAGTGAATGTTTGGACGCTTATAAGGGGGTATGAAGGGGAAGCGAGATAAGGTCAGTGTTGTTGCAGTTTTTAAATCAACACTTTTTTTTTTGCCAAAATATGTCAAATATTGCTCCAGTACAAACATAGAAATTAATTTTCTTCACGTGGTTGTATCAACATTTGTAGAATATCTGTCATGAGCATAGCAGAATTAGACGACAAACTTTTTAAATGAAAAGAAAAAGTGGTCATTAAATTCCAGGACACCCTTGATAGAATTTATTCAGGATGCGTTGGTATAAATATGGGAAGAAAATTGTTTTTCCATAAAAACTGAAGAAAAAACACTGTCCATCTCTCAAGTACACTTCCATCCCACCTTAAGGCATTATCGTAATTAGTACATAAGTATATTACCCGAATGGGTAGTAAGACGTGGTGCTAAAAAAAATTAGACCAATTCAAATATTAAACACCTATAAATGGATACAAACTTTATGGTTTTGCGAATCCAAGTTTTTCTTAGTATTTATTTAAAAAAAAACACTACTGAAAATTCAAACCATATTTTAGTTTTATAATTAAATGACAGTACATAAATCACTTTTACCGGGAACTGTTGCTGGTTTGTTAAAGTCGTGTCTGATTCACGGTCTCCTTCACACCAAATCACAAAAGTATTTATATATATATATATACATATATATATTTATGAAGTAAATTTAATCTTATCTCTGGTTGGAAGAAATTCCCTTGCCTTTCGTGTCATGTTGGTAATGTTGTAACCGGTATTGCATGGCGAGTGTAGACATGTTTATTCTTTTAATTACCTCAATATTACGTAGTTTATAAAGTGCACACACTTTTATTTTATTTCTTCCTTAAGGTGGGTTTCAAAACCATCTTTATTTTTTTTAATGCAAAAAAAATATGCAGAGATGGGAAAGAAGTTGGACTCTGACCATTAAGAAAAGTGTTCTATACAACACTAGTTTTTTAAATATATAGCGCGTCTTACTACCCGTCTGGACGATCCAAATAAAATTACACTCTTGGGATGAGGTTGGGGGTAATTAAAGTATAATTTTTAGGAAGTTTACCCAAATTTGCTCAAAAGGAGAGTGTTAAACATTTTAAAAACCTTTCAAAACTAGAGAAAATTGAATACAAAATTTATAAAATGACTAGTTTAAATAAAAGTTTAAATTAAAATTAAATATTTATAAAGTAAATCGATCATAATCATTCCTACATTTAATTCACTTTATGTAAAAATATCAATAGCTAATTTAGCTTAATTTTACTAATCGAAACACTTTAAATTAAAATGAAATATTTTTTAAAGTTAATCGGTCATTCGATCATCATATTTTTAATGCATAGTTTTACCAAGTGTCTAATTGTAATTTATAAATAGGGATTTAATTATTTTAAATCATTACAGTTCAAGAGCGATAAGGTATAGAATTTAGTAGTTTTATGCTTTTCCCATACCACTGTTAAGGTAAAGTAATTCATTTATGGGGCTGAAATTTAGTAAAACTAGACATGCATATGAGGTGTACACAGTGAATATATTTATAATATCATTTCATTAGAATATTTGTATTATTAATATTATTATTCTTAGTAGCATTATTAATATTATAAACATTTAAATGTATACACATCATATTAATGTCTTGTTATACTAAATTTCCACCCCATACATTAATTACTTAACCCTAACAATGTTACGTGAAAAGCATAAAATATGGTTATTTCGTAAAGTTGAATAATTAATCTACTTCTATCATGTATTATTACCAAAAGTATCAAATTGTTGAGTGGCATGCTTTCATTTTCGAAAAACGATGGGAAGACTGTCGACGCAAACCCTAAAACGAATCCAATATTAAACGATCTTATTTATTTTCGTTGGTTCTGATAGATAGATGGTGTTTGATATATTTTCTAAGATCACTTGTAGGTAGTAGCACTGCAGTCCCAAGGTTGTAGCAAGGGATCGTTGCCGTTCGAATTGGCTGATGCAGTGGCGTGTGGTGGAGTGTTGCAAGGGGGGGGGAGCAGACCTTGTTAAAACTGTACCTGTGATGTATTCTCACCAACTTGGGCCCTATTTGACCAATCATACATATGATCTGCTCTGCACGCCTCACACAGGAATATACCACCCTCGATACCTGACCAAATGAGTGTATCTACTGAGGGGTGTGGACAATTCACGAGAACGGTTTGAACTAATGCTGCTTACCCTGGCAACACTTAACGACACGCCACTGGGTCGATGCAGGCTTTGATAGGAAGTGCGTGGGAATGGTATAACTCAAGGAACCTTCAAGAATGCTCGAGAATATTTGCAGATACAGTCATTAACACATAATCCAAAACGTCCTTCGTTGTTTTGACCGCGTCAGAACGAAGACAGTTCTCAGCGTGTTTCCGGATTTATTTTAATTGTACATCTTCCACGCACCTCGTCTGTCAGGAGCTGGCGATGAGCACACACAATGTAACACACACACACACACACACGCCCACATTACTGGTCCATTGTTTCAACATTCCTCTCCGGAGTGACACCCACGCTGCGCAGGCTTGCCATTGTCTTCCTCTCCGACCGGCATTCCTGTTGGCGGACTCTACCGGGGAAACTAGGAAGTAGACAATAGATGATTACTCGAGTTGATTCATCACCATATTCTAGATGGTGGTCGTCAGCCACGACGGGATGTATTTACATTTCCTCTTAATGTTTGTGTTATTAAAAATAAAAACTCAAGTGCTCCGCATCTTACTTTTTGTTACGTCAGCGCGTCTAGTACCCGTTTGGGCTGTACACATATGTACTAATTACTTTAATGCTGAACGTCTGAGGATGGTTGAATTTAAAGGAAGTGTACCCACATTTGCATGAAAGGAGAGTGGAAAAACTGATCGAGGAAAACCACCCTCAGTCCATCGTACTGAGATTCTAGCCCCAATCTCCTCGTCATTGACAACTCCGTCCAGTAGCGGATGGAGAAATTTACTTTGGCTCGAGGGGGTAAACAATCAAGGTTGTAGCCAGAATTAAATTTAGAAGGAGAGTGGGGGTTTTGAAGGGGATGTTTAAGTAAAATAAAGGCTTTTTTCAAAATAAGTTTCCCCTCCAACCCAATGGGGAGTCCGAGGACCCTCTCCAGTAAAAAGTAAAACATTTGGATGTACCTAGAAGCTAATTGGAATAGTCCCTCACTTTGACTAATTTTTGAAAATAGTTGCTTATTAGAATAAAAACTGTAGATTTAATTCATTCATCTCATCTTCAGTGCTCGATTTTATAGTTCGACTTGATGTATTTTAAGTTTTATTACAATTATTTGGTTATTTGAGGGGTGGGGGGAAGCATCTGCCCCATTTGCCACCCTCCCCTTTGGTGTGACACTGGTCCAGTATATTGCGGGAGTGACGACTTAGACCATTTGACCAATGAAGTGCGTCCACGTCTTACTGCCTGTACACTGTCCAGGATATTTACATATTCACATAAACTGGGGAAGGTGGAGGAAGGTAAAATAATTATAAGAAATGTACCCGTATTTGCGTGGAGGAAGAGTGGGAAAACTATGTAGAAATAACCACCTCGGTAGATGCGGATGAGATTTGAACCCTGACCTTCTCGTTACTGAAAAAACTAATGAAAAATTACACCCTCAAAAAAACCCTCCTACGGTAACCTTTCAGGACTCGAACACAAACCTCTCAGTCTATCATTAATACGGGCAAAACGAGACTGACGTCTTTATCCGCGTTAGTATCGGTGCGGGTACAATATTTTATTTAACTCCATTAAAATTAACAGGAGAATCGATAACAGCCGCTTTGATGGCCACATGGTCTAAGGTGTCACTCTCTCAATATACTGGACTGCAGATAACAAGAAAATTGGCGTTCGAATCCCAGTCTGGTGTGCTGAGGGTAGTTTTAAAAAAAATTCCACTTTCTCTTCACACAAATGCTAGTACACTTCTTATACATTCAGCCTTACTCATCCTTAGCACATTAACGTAACTAGTACATAGGTGTATATCACGATCGGGTAGTAAGACGCGGTGCTAAAATAAAAAGGATAATCAAACTCGGGAGCTTTGGTTTTGGTGATCCGAGTTTCTTGTCGCTGGTTCCGCGGAGTATTTCTTGACTAATTATTTTAAGGCATTAGTCTATGCCGACGTGTGGAAGTATAGACGGTCTCAGAACTACCACCAACCAAAGTCCTAGCGACTGCTCGTTGATTTCAAGTTGGAAACTGTGCATTATGCTTTATTATTTGTGATGAAAACTGTACACTATGGTGTGTGGGTTGTGTTTACACCTGCACGAGACGTATGTTTTCATTCTGATTACTGTATAACATGATTTATATTTTCATGTTGAAAAGCTATAGATTTTTTTCTTGTCACTGCGTCTCATTATACTTTATGGTTACATAAACGCATATACAGGGTGAGGCATTTAAAATGAGACACGAGAATATCCCGAAAACCAAGTATTTTAGAAAAAAATTGCTTCGAACAAATGTTTGTTGATTTTGATAGGGGGTAAAAGAACAGCACTGGTATTTTTTTTCTAGCGCCACGTTTTACTACCCTTTTGGATTATACGCTTATTTAATAATTATGCTAATGGTCTTAGAGATTAGGAAAGGTTATATTTAGTGGAATTGTATCCACATTTTCGTGGAGGGAGAGTGGAAAGCAATTTTTGAAAAAAAACACCCTTGGGATACCCAACCAAGATTCTAATCTTGATCTCCTCTTCATCGGTAGTCTAGTCTACTGTGAGATTAGCGCGTTAGACCTTGCGGCCATCGAAGTGGGTCTAGCAATTTTTGATTTTATGAACGTCTTAAAGGTTATTTCAAGATTAATTTTGTTCAGACAAAGTAAAATATAACGTGGCAGTCTGTACCAACCTTAAATCAACAAATCAGAAAAATAGTTTTTTTTAAAATATAAGGCTTGGAATGTTAATAATAATAATAATAACAAATTATTAACTAATTTGATGTAATTATATACTTTTTTCAACATTTCATTTAATAAATTAAATTTTGTATTTTATTTATAATCACAAAAAGGAATTGTTTTAGTATGTTTTCCCTGAATAAGCTGCAAACCAGCCCGTTCCCTTTTATCCCAGTTCTCCAGTGGTTTCCCGGTGCGCCTAACTCCCATTTGGTGTTCCTCCATTACCAAAACATTGATAAACACTGTCTTAGACCATTCTTTCATCAAGATAACTGTAACAAGATAATTGATTATTTTTTGCTGAAAACCATACAAATTGTTGTGTAAGCTACAACTACACCGATACAATATGTTGTATGTTTCAGTATAAAAACTGTATAAAAAGGTTTCTACATTTTCATGACGAGCATTGTACAGTATGATATATAACTTTTTCTGAAAGCTCTACAAGACAATGTATAGTATGACTAGCTTTACTCGACTAAATTCAAAAAAATCAAGCTCTATCCAAGGTATAACCGTTGGAGATACGACAAAAAGTAATAGGACCAAACTTGTGGATCTCGCCAAATCCGCGGCTGCTGGTGCAATCCGTTTTTTGGTAGGTCTTACCGTTTAGCCACGAGAGACCTCCAAAGAAAGGTCCGCACCGACTTTAAAGTTGCTCCACTATTTTGAATTTTTTTCTGGGGTTAAAAATTAAAATGTTTAACTTTTTGGAATTTTCCCGTCGGTTACATGCTAGAAGTTATAAGTTTGCCAAATTTCAAGTTTCTAGCTCATCTGGAAGTGGGTAAACATTAATGTCAGTGAGTGAGTGAGTCAGCCATGTAGTTTGCCAACTGCACTATGGGGTCAGCCATACCGCTCAAGTAGCCGCCGTCTGTGGGTGAAGATAATACCAACTTCTGCGAATAGAGAATGCTATGATTGTGGTGAGTTCAACGAAACCTCTGGCCGTTAATATCAGTTTTATAGAACGGAGCTGCTATTTCTTAATGTAAGAAGCTCCCAATTTGTGCTCACTGCCTCACAGAAAATCTGGAAGCACCGGAGATCGAACCCGGGACTTATAGATCTATAGCCAGGAACTTTTAACTACTATACCATGGAGGTGATCGCATAATGAGGTATATTTCGTGTAATTAGGATCATCCTCATAATTATCATAATCAGCAGAGTCATTATTGAGCTAGAGTTTGAGTCACAATGTCCGTCCGCCTTCGCTGGCAGTCTTGGAGATAAGCTCGAACATGTCCATAATTGATTCATGCTTTGAGGGATGAGTTGATTCTTAGCATCGGACTCATCCACCATCTGACCACTTAAGTGTGCTAACAGCTATTAATAGGCTGGCTACTCACTTTTAGATACCAGTAAACATTTATGCAAACAGTTGAGCGTCGATAAATCGGACGTCAATAATACGACTCATCGATAGTCTGTATCACCAGAAAAATATTATTTATTAAAATAATCACAGTGAGATATAGCCACAAAAAAAAATGCACCTCAACCCTTGTTAAAGAAAATTAGAAAAAAAAAAATCTTTGTTAGAATTTTGCCTTAGAATTTGTGATATTTAACAACAAAAAACAATGTTTAAGTTCTTTGTTTATATAAAATGAAAATGTTTCTACCCTAACACCGAGTTTTTGTAAGTATCCATTATATGCTTATTGTTTTAGTTTTTGTATGGGTGGTGTGTTTTCTAAAATCTGGAAAAAATCGATAGTTCGGACTGGGTCGATTCATAATTAGTTCGAATTATCAAAGCTCTACTGTAATTATAGTAAATATTTTGCTTACCTTTAACTTGATGATTACATCTGTTTAGAATACATCATCTTAATTAAAAACACACGCATAAAATAAAATACATCACTGAATAGAAATTTATTCTTGTATTATTCTCTAAAACACAATAAAATCACTCAAAATTAATGTAATTCGTAACGAAGCTAAGCTTTTAATTATTTTATGTTATTATAGATATTTCCCATATTATTTATATTAAATATAATGTATTGTTTGTAAGTGCTGTGTTAGTTTTAATACTACAATAAATTTTAATTACTTTAAATAAATATTTTAAGTGTCATATGACCTTTAAAAAATCGCATAGTGATATAATTAGTTAAAAACAGAAATACCAAAATACATTATTATAAATAATTGAAATTTTAGATTTGCAAAGATTTTAAATTTTTATCATTCATAAACTTTTTTTTTTGGAGTCGAGTGAAATTAAATTCTTGACAATAATTTCTTTTATTATAATTTGAATTTAAGCTCAAGCCTAAATTCATGATATGAATGTGTAAATATTATTGACTGATTTTCGCTTCTTTTTTTCCACCCGAAGACATATAAAAATGTCAAATCAACATAAAAATTAAGTTCAACGTGGTTAAACAAAAATCAATAAATATAAGATGTATCTAATAATAAATCATTGATTCAACCTCTAAAATAAACACGATACAAAACACTCGGATTCCGAACGCGAAATTGCAATGACCGAATCACTTTTTAATCTCACTCCCAGGCATTCACAATTCAAACTGAATAATAACAAACGCCAAGCAAGGCATGCGCGTCAGTAGTTCACTCTTTATTTCCATGGCAACCGCGTGTTTTCCGTGTAAACAATCACAATCTATCTGTCTCTGTCGCACGCCTACATTCTCCTCGCCCAACAATCTGAGTGAGGCACTGAGATCTCCGGACCAAGGTGTAAAGAATACTTATTGAAGTAAGCTCATTTATTTTTAATTAAAAAAAAACATGGCTTCATCCCACAATCGAGCAATACCAACCAAGCCTTCACCGTCTGTTGGCAAAGATAGGGCCAACATCTGTGGATATAAGATGTCATGTTGTGGGTCCATTAATCTCAGTTTTAAAGACCGAAGATGCTACTTTTTATTTCAATTAACTATTCATCAGAAAATCTGGAAGCTCTGGGAATTGAAACCGGGACATTATGGCTCTGGAACCAGGAACTCTGACTACTAGATCCCAGAGGCGTTAATTCGTTTTTAATTAGGATTACTAAACGTGCACTTTATGAATCTAATTATTACATCGACATAAAACTTACAAACCAAAATAAATCTACAACATAAACAACACCACTCCCTTAGATGTCGAAGAATCAATTCCAATCCAACCCTTGTTGATTTTTTTACCAAGCGAGTAATTGAACCTGGGTCTCGTAGTTCTATTGAAAGACGCAATACCAGCTGAGCTAAAATATATTTAATATTAATTTATCCACACATAGGTGGACATGTCATGATCTGGCTTATTGGAGATGGGGGAATCGAGGATTGAATCCCAGCCGGGTGTGCTTAGGAGGATTTTAATAAATGGTTCACCATTCTCCTACCACACAAATCAGGGTACATTTATTCTTAATAATATCGTACCCCTCCCTAGCCCATTTGTGTATAAATATCTGGATAGCTCGAACGGTTAGTAAAACATGATACACTTAAAAGCTATCTTTTTATTAATTTTTACCAATTATTAAAATTCTACATTGAAAAGTGGGTAGTTGTTAAAATTTCTCACACGTAATATTAATAAATCATTCTTACTAATGTTTAAATCATTCATTGACTGAAATAGTTTTTAATGTTGCTAGCCACTTTGGTGGAAACATGGTCTAAGGTGCTACTATCGCAATAGATTAGACTTCCGATGACGGGGAGAGGAGGGTTTGATCCTGGTCAGGTATATTGAGAGTGGTTTTGTCCTAAATGGTTTTCCACTCTTCCTCCATGCAAATATGGGTACATTTCCTCTAATACAACCTTCTTAATCCCTAACACATTAGAGTAGTTAGTATGTAGGCGTACAAGCTGAACAAGTAGTCAGACGTGGTGCTAAAAAAAAATGGTTGCTTGATCACATGTGTCAACCTTATACTCTCTAGTCCTTGGTTTCCAGAGCTTTGTTAAGTCGAGGCGTCGGGGAATTTAGCGAACCAAATCGGGCTCAAGGACGTCACTGAACTAGAAAACACTTTTATCGTAACTATTTTCGTCTCACTCCCCCCCATTCCCTTTTTCCAAGCAGAAAAGGTAGGTACATTTTATTTGGAGGCTCTTTGTCAATTCGATGTGGTTAAGTCTTTTCGCTGTCGTACTTTTCTAGTACAAGTGCGTGAAGAGTTAAAAGAAGAAGAAGAAGGGGAGGTGACACGAAACGTCTATTTAATAGTTTGTGATTTGTAGCGTCTCGGGATGTTACGAAACGTGATCGTCGACTAAATCTGATGGCACCTTTTAAAGACACGACGGAATAAAGTGCTTGACTTGGTCCCGTTGAAAAGAACGGATGTTGTCACCAAGAATCTTCTGGAGGCGGTTTGGTAGACTTACGGAAATATTCGACGAGGAAGGTAGTAGATTACTAGATACAAATATAAAATAAATAAATACAAATAATTATTGGATTACGTTTAGTGAAGAGTTTTATTTAGGTATAAGGAGTTGGTAAACATGTTATTTATTTTTCTGATAAATTAGGTAAATAGCCAAGCTGTTATATTTGCTACGCGCTATAGTCGTGTTGAGCTCGACCGCCGAGGACGGGGAGATCGAGGTTCGAATCTCGTCGGGTGAACTGGGGGGGTTTTTCCAAAATGGTTTTCCACTCTCCCTCCACGCAAATGCGGGTTCACTTCCTATAAATTCAACCCTCCCAATTCCTAATCCATTAGCGTAATTAGTACTTAAGCGTATAACCCGAACGGGTAGTAAGACGCGGTGCTAAATATTATTATTATTGTTATATTTGCTAATTACGATTATAACCGCATATTCTTTAAATTGAAAAATGACACCTGGACACATTAATCGAACCCGGGACCTTTGGCTTGGTACATCAATGCTCTAAACCAGGGGTCTCCAAACATTTTGCTATGTGGGCCACATAATATATTTTACACATTTTTGCGGGCCAAAGTAACGATCACCTGTTCTTCAAATAACATTATTTTTGCCCTTAATGCCTTGACATGCGCGAATAGATCACAAATCAAATTTGTTTCAGCGTGCAAATTTAGATTCAAGTCAGATGGCCGGTCACGTCTGTAAAAAAATGCCACTGTCCAAAGCAGGTCAGTGTTTGATAAAAGCGATCGAGGTTGATTCTTTTCTGTGAAAAATGAATCAATTTATATGTAATAAATTATATTTATAGTAATTAGTCAATATAATTACTTATTTTTCAAAATTAGGTAACATCTTTCCGGACTTTCCTTTTATAACCCTCTGCCGGGAGACTTGGAAAATCGTCACAGTCAAGCCGTTCTGTTGTCGGTATAAGGAATGGCGCCTGCGACTGAAAATGAGGCTTTTCAATTCCGACAGCACTCTGGCTTGGTGTCATGGGGGGAGTAACGCGTGCGGACAGCAACTGGACATGTCAAATATATTACGTGACTAAGAAATAACAAACAGAAACAATTAATTTGTTTTTGATAAAATCTTGGAAAGGGCTGGATATAATCTTGTGGCGGGCCAGATGTGGCCCGCGGGCCGTAGTTTGGAGTCCCTGCTCTAACCACTTAGCTATTCAGGAGTCGTACCGTGCCCAGGGTCATTATTCACTCATATTAAGGTGAGATGGAAGGGGAAGTGAGAAAAGACCAGTGTTTTTTGCAGTTTTTATGGCAAAACAATTTTTTGGCTAAAATATATAAAATATTTCTCCAGCAGAAACAAAGAGTTTAATTTTCTCTACACGGTGATACCAACAGTTTATTATTATTATTATTATTATTATTATTATTATTATTATTATCACCGCGTCTTACTACCCGTTCGGGTTATACGCACTTACGCTAATGTGTAATGGTAGGGTGATTGTGAGATGAAATGGAGGACCTACAGTTTAACGTGGAATCCGAACCACGGTGGAGGCCTGGCATTCCTCACATTCACAAGTTGTGATTAATACACATCTTGTCAGAGGTGAAGGAAGGGTTTGACATTCAGATAAATCTGTGCCTGGGACCGAGGATTGAACCTCGGACCACCAGCAGAGAAGTCTGACACCTTACCACTAGACCACCAGGTCACCATACCAACAGTTGTTGAATATCTGCCAATAGCATAGCGGCATTAGATGAGAAACTTTTTAAATGAAGAGAAAAAGTTGTCATTAAATTCCAGGACACCTTTGAAAGATATTCAAGAAATTGTGAGGTCACCATGCGAAGAAAATTAAATTCTATGTTTGTACTGAAGTATTATTTCTTTATTTTGGACAAAAATAAATTTTGCTATAAAAACTGCAAAAACACTGGATTTTCCTCGCAGCCCCTTCCATCCCACCTTAGGCACAGTCTGTGATGGACGTGTGAAAATCGTCCGCTACATATGAGTGATCATTGTAGTTATTGTACTATTGGCAGCATAAGGCCCTCCCGAGTTGAAGGTGACTTCTCTATCTGAGCGATCATGATCCTGATTGATCACTCATATGTAGCTGACGATTTTCACACGTCCATTATCGACTGTGCCTTAAGATATGAGTGAAGACGCTCCGGTAGCCGCGTGGTCTAACGCGCTATTCTCGCAGTAGACTAGACTGCCGATGACGGGGAGATCGAGGGTCTAATCTAGGTCGGGTGTACTGAGGATGGTTTTTACAAACTGGTTTTTCACTCTCCCTCTACGCAAATGTGGGCACACCTCCTCTAAATATAACCTTCCTATTCCCTAAAACCAATAGTGTAATTAGTACATAAGCGTATAACCCGAATGGTTGGTAAATCGCGGTGCTAAGAAAAAAGTATTCATACGGCAAGTCATGTAATCTACAGCTGTCACATCTGATGAATATTATAAAATAAAAATAATACAAAATACAAATATAGGATACATTGTTATATATCCTATATTTGTATTTTCTAAAAGGCCTTAGCTATGAAATTTAGACTGTACAAACATTTCATGCTTTGAAATCATAGCAGTGTGTTTGTAAAGGAATTCCCCGAGTGATGTTCAAATGCTGCCAACATCCCGTTGTAAAAAAAAAAGTACAAGCGCTACATTTGTTTAATTGCAAATGTTTTGTGGTCTGAAGGGGAAAGTGAATAGTCGTAAGGAAAAAAAAAAACCACACATGCACACATGTGTTTGGTTTGAGAAACTGCGTCAAGGCTATCAAGAAGTTTATTTCTTAGTGTGTCAAATAGTATCACTTTGTTTGGGAAAAAAAAATCTTTGTAAGTAATTGGAGGATATCAGTGAGCTCCGAATATCTTTAGCTCTCTGGCTACCTCAACTCGTAAATATGCCCCAACTGGATAAGATCCTAAGTTGCGGCGTCAATGAAATACAGTACCCCCCCCCCCTCCCCGTATCCACTGATACAGTATCCAAGGTTTCAGTTATCCGTGGTTTACATCTGCCCCAATTTTATTTAATTTTAGTTAAAGAAAAAAAAATTGTTTATAAGTTTCAAACCACGCGCCAAGCGAGAACTAGCCGTACTATCAGCAGCACAAACGAACATATAATGTTCATTTCTTAATTCATCATCATTATCATTATCATAATCATCATTGTAATCAGTAATAGTCACAAGAAGAAGAATTGAGAATAATAAGCACACTGTAATGTACAGTACACTTTATTATGTACTATTTAATGTTGTAATGTCATTCTGTGAATAGTTTATCAATTAAACTTAACCGTATTTATGTATGTTACACGAATATCACGTTATTATGATAGTTCGGTATTATCCGAGGTTTCACTTAACCATGATATATATAGGTAAGTATTACCCGCATATATGCATGGGGCCCTACTGTACTATGTAATATCTTTATAGTGAGATTCCCGTAAACTATTGTTGATTACGAGTCATGAATTAAAATAACCTTTATTGCATATGATATAATCTAGCAAAATATTGTTTAGTAAAGTAAAAATTATCAGGGCAAATTATGAATTGTTACAATAATTAATTAACTGGATTAATATTGGCTTATTGTGCTCATACTTATGGTGGGAATGAGCTATCACTTTGAATGTAGCTATCCAAAATATAATCGGCAAAATGTAATAGCTTTTCATCATTTGGTTCCAAGTTGGGTTAGGTTAGTCTAATGTCAACAAGCGGTGTTGCCAGATGGGGTTCAGATACTTCAAGCGGTGTTGCCATATGGGGTTCAGATACTACAAACAATGGTGCTCTTTTTATGATGCACCTACGTTGTGCGCTTCTGATATACTCCAAAGCAGGTACACATATTCTGTCTGAGCGCTTTCACTGTAGGTAGTTGGGAAAAGAACTAACCATTGTTAACGTTGGCAGCAGTCGAGGGATTACACAAATTCCCCTATCAAACTTCAGAATCATGTTCAGAAAATAATGAAAACATATAATTAACATTATCTGTATTCAAAGAGGTTACATACATGCTTTGTTCGTGTTATTTTTCTCTGTGGGAAAACATTGCAAATTCTGGCACACGGCATTGTATATTATCAAGTGCATCACCAGCCAACCTGGAACCTTGACTACTAGGTGGCTCTAAAGGCCCAACAAGGGGTACACGAGCTTCTTGGATTCATTCTCCATACACACAAACCCATGACGCACTTTTAACGGCTGTATAAATACTTGGTATCGTTAAGATAGGGGTGTAGGTAAATCGAGTTAAGGGCAGTATTTTTTATAGTTTTTATAGCAAACTAAAATATTTGTTTGCCAAAATAAAATAAAATATGGCCCCACTAGAAACAGAGTGTCTAATTTCTTCACATTGTGATATCAACAGTTGTTGAATATCTGTCATGAGCATAGCGGCATTAGATGAGAAACTTTTTAAATGAAAAGAAAAAGTTGTCATTAGATTCCTGGAAACCCTTGACAGATATTCAACAACTGTTGATATCACCATGTTAAAAAAAATTAAACCCTTATGTTTCTTCTGGAGAAATATTTGATTTATTTTGAACAAAAAAAAAAGTTTTGAGCCAACAAGTGCAAAAATACTGCTATTAGCTCACGCACCCTACATCCTTGAGAAGACAGGTTGTCAGAGTTCGGCCCCATGTTGTTGAACTAACTCTGCTCTAAGCCGCTTCGGTGGCGGCCGCAAGGTCTAACGCGCTACTCTCGCAGTAGTCTAGACTGCCGATGACGGGGAGATCGAGGTTCGAATCTCAGTCGGGTGTACTGAGAGCGGGTTTCTCCAAAGGGTGTTACACTCTACCTCAACGCAAATTCTGGTACACTTCTTCTAAATACAACATTCCTAATCCCTAAAACCATCAGTGTAATTAGTACATAACCGTAAAACCCGAACGGTTAGTAAGACACGGTGCTAAAAAAAACCCAGAAAGTAGAGTTAGTTAACCCTTTACAGCTGTCACATAAGCCTCTTGCTATGAACATTTGGACTGTAGTTCCCCTCCAACATTTCCTCCGAACAGTCGGAGTGAATTCTTCTCTCCCACAAGGGATTGCATCCACCTTGCCTGCCCTCCAATTGTGCAAGTACTGTGCCTGTAACGACATCATGACGCTGACCTGGACTCGTACTAATTGCAAGACAACCAGCAGGCTATATAATGATCCCCCCCCCACCTCACCCCCGTACTGAACCTACCAGAATACCTTATAGGAGAGGGAAAGGGGGGTTATTACGGTCGGTATCTCTTTATTCGCTCTTGTTTCGGCAACAATGCGGCAAGCAGAGCTCGGTGGGAGCCACGCAATTATGACATAACTGCAACTTAGTCTGTGGTCGTGTCACTACTGGCGTGTCCCAAGTGCTGTGGGAACCCGGTTCGTGTCCTTTATACTTTAGAGGGGGGGGAGGGAGAAATGTTGGAATATTTCTCTGTGTGCACTACTCCCGGCTGTGCAATATAATTAGTTGAGGATTTTTTTTTTTCGTATGAGGAAAATATATTTAAGGTGGGGATGTACGGAACGCAAGGGCAGAATTTTTATAATTTTTATATCAAAATAAATAAAATATTTCTTCAGTATCATTATAATGATTAGTTTTCTTCATTTGGTGATTTCAACAGTTGTTGAATTTGTATCAAGGTTGTATTGGAATTTTAATGACAACTTTTTATCTTCATTTGAAAAGTTTGTCATCTAATGCCGCTATGCTCATGCTAAAGTTGCCGGTATTTCGGGCCGGATATCGGAAAAGTCAGATAATATCGAATCCGAGTGTAAACAATTCTCAGTATTGGTTCGCCTACTTTTTTTTTTTTTATATTCACAGAAAACTTAACTTTGTTTTAATAAAATCTTCCTTTTTTTTTATAATTGCGATGTAAAATAGAAATACGGTAATTATAGGGTACAGTAAAAATTAAACGAGAAAGAAATTTTTTAAATCTTGGTTATAGATTACTTTATTTTGTAAATGTAACATCGACTACAAAGCAAGAACAATTGAAAATAGATCGTCAAATGGATTACATTATAAATTCAGTCATTAGTGTTTTCGAGTGGATTTACAGGTTTGTTTATTTTAAAACGCACTTATTAATACCGAGAACCGGGACGGATAATACGGAGGGCCGGATAATCGAATGTTTAGTGTTCATACAATATTATTTACTGACTAAATTAACAACTTAATACAAACTAAGCTTTGTTAAAAATCTATTAATATATGTGATAAAACAATATGTTAACAATTTGTAGTCAAAATCTTTTCAATGTTAGATTAACAGTCATTTTTGATTTTCTGTGAATCATCAAAAATATCGCATAGCGTTATTTTGACTTAATAAATAATTTCGACTTGCCAGGTGTGCTACTTAAAAAGTCAATAGATCAGTTTCTTTGAACCTTAATTACTACAGAAATATAGTACAGCCAATCGATATGGCCCCGCCATAACATCTTTTACTAGTATTTAAAAAAAATTAGTTTTCACCTGCTTCGGTGGCCGTATGGTCTAATACGCTACTCTCACAGTAGAGTAGACTGACAATGACAGGGAGATCGAGGTTCGAATATCGGTTGGGTGTACTGAAATTATTTCCCCCTCCCTCTCCACGCAAATGTGGGTACACCTCCTCTAAATATAAGCTTCCTAATCCTTAAAACCGATAGTATATTTAGTACATAATCGTATAAT
The DNA here is from genome assembly GCA_033556935.1 of Timema podura. NCBI lineage: Eukaryota > Metazoa > Arthropoda > Insecta > Phasmatodea > Timematidae > Timema > Timema podura. The sequence continues at coordinate 81,734,876 of JAVRXN010000011.1, forward strand.
AACCCGAACACGTACTAAGGCGAGGTGATAAAAAAATATGTACCTATAAGAACTACGATTATTTGAACTAAAGAGTTTGACAAGTGATTTATCGCTACTAATAAATGTATTAAAATTAACTCTATCATCGTAGATTCGTGTGACTGTCTTATCTATGGCAAATTTTATTTTATTTATTTCTGTAATTGCGAGTAAAAATAATCATCCACGCGCAATATTGATCATAAAACCTTCGAGGTATTATATTTCGAGCGGGTGGACCTCTTCAAGACAAACCCCTTGAGTTAAATAATTCACGTGGTTTGAGTTCCGAATAGTTAAGAAATAGCAAATGGAAAACTAGACACCAAATAATCCACTCAGGGATAAGCCTGAAGAAATCTAGCCCCCTCTTTAAGCATTTTTTGATGATAACCAATATGTTGACTATTTATTTAAATGGTTAGGTTTATAGTAAGTAGTTTTCCATTCCAAAAATTAGTTTGTATGACTTTGGATAATCGGCCCCGTGGTATAGTGGTATAGTCAGAACCCCTGGCTGAATGTACCGGCTTCGATTCCGGGCTGGTACCGAGCGATTATTTTTCCCGAAAGCGGAATAGTTCCCATGGTCACCAGGGTTTGGTCAATTAGCTTTACCCCATCATATTCACCCCTATCATCGGGACATGGAAAGAGCCTCCATGGAAAGGATGTACGATTAGTACATTCGGGCATCCCCTGGGCAACGGTAATTTAGTGCTGGCTAATCTTTCCGCAAAACGAGCTAAAGATGAATGTAGTCTATACATGCCTTTATTAATTATTATTATTATTATTATTATTATTATTATTACTCTGGAGGGTAACTTTTATTTCCAAAATATATCTTAGGCGCCTCTAATGATCTCTATTTAAGATGGGATTGAAACAGACGCGATGAAAGGCCAGTGCTTTTGCAGTTTTTACGGCAAAACGTTTTTATGGCTAAAATAAAAAAAAATATAGCTCCAGTACAAATATAGAATTTAATTCTCTTCACATTATGACCTCAAAATTTCTTGGATATCTGTCGAGGGTGTTCTGAAATTTGATGATAGCTTTTCTCTTAATTTAAAAAGTTTTTTTATCTAATGCCACTATGCTTACAACAGATATTCTGTTTATTGGGATATTTGGTATTTATTGAATTCATTGAATGTAAGTTATGCTGAACCTTAATTTAGAAAGCTTCCTTGTTAAGTACAAAGTTTTGGGGCCGGCCGACTTCTCAGGAAGTTATTATAGTTATGCGACTGTTGTCTTACCTCATGGGCAATTTGGTCAGAGAGTGTGAAATCTTGCTCTCGTCTTGTTTTGGAACCATTTCATTTGTATTCATCTTTGTCTTCGAGTGGCCACGAGGATTGCTCTGAGTTAGGAAGAAAATTACATAAATAACATTATCAATGCACTCCGGTCTATTTAGAGGACATGGTAAATAGTTGACATTTTATTTTGTGGGTCGGGGAAATTAAATATTTTCGTGTGTACACCCGTTCAGGGTTGTACAGTTCGGGCTGTTTAATGGGTGTGACCTTCAGCCTGCCATTTGCCCTATTCACCACACTATCTGTGTATCATTGATTTTATTGCTATCATGCTTTTGCAAATTTCTTACTGGTTAGTAAATTATATAGTGATTTCTCCTGTCGTCATCATTAGGGAAATTAGAAATACTAATTAGGAAAGGACGGGGGTTTAAAATAGTAATATTATTAATTTTTACGGGCTTCCCATAATTTCGGAGATATAAATCTGTATGGGTAAAAGGTAGTGTTTGGTGTTAACCATTTTATTTCAAGCTGGCCGTCATATCCTAATATTTTTCCAAGGAGCCTTTCAAAGCTGGTCCAATAAAAGTCCGATAAAACAGAATCTGAGAAAAAGGCCATGCAGTAGTGTTTTGTAGCCGCCCATCTTGAAACAAAATGGCGGATATAAAATTTTAGTTCACCTGTATGTTAACAGGAGGTCCGAACTTCGTCCATGTGGTATTTCATCACGATTACCACAGTGAAGTGTTTTTTGAGGCAAGGAGTGACTTACACAACAATATTTTTAAATAGTAATATTAATATATAATTCTTGGAATCTACACTCACCAAATATTGTGTTGTTCATCTATTTCAAAACCCCATGAACAGCTTGGGTGGGCATGCTAACCAAGGTAGTCAGTCCACTCTTAAACCTTCTGATGACTAGGTAGAGTTTGCCGTTCATGAAATGTAGTAGTAGTAGTTTATTCCAATGAATAACTTACACACTTACTTAGTAAAATATTGTAGATATATTTTAAAATTTCTCTTGACCCCTTGATGAGAGAAGTATTGCCATCATAAAAAAAACATAACTCGAGATTTTGATAATTTTCGAAGTTCCATGACCCCTTGAAATCGGAAAAGTGGTTTTAGCAATGCCGTCCATCTGTCTGTATCTCGGTCTAGAGCATAAACTATTTTACCTATCTTGCTAAAAATTTATATCTATCCTTTTTTATAAGGTTTCCCGTGGAATTTTTTTAGAATCGGCTATATATCCTGCCTTAAAATTAAAAAAAAAAACTAAGGGCAGTTTAATGAAGAGCAAAAAGAGAAAAAATCATCTTGAATTCACTCTAAGAGCAAATTCCATATCAAGGCACTGTTCAACATTTCAAACCAAATAGTAGTTTTACTCTAAATTTCATATTAAAATTACTTGAGGGCATTTTCTCAAGCGGAAATGTCCAATTTGAATAATCTCGGCAACTATTTGAGTTACTAAATAATCTATAACTTTTGTTTTGTAGTATTATTAAATTTAAAAAACTTGAATTGGAAATATATTTTATAAATCAATAGCTTCCGAGCTATTGGAAACATATTATTATTTAAATGGAGGTCTATGAAATCGAGAGTTGAGTGTAATGCTCTTTGTCGAACAAATATGCTACTTTTTTCTCAATATATTTCTGTAAAATTAAATATCTTTGATGCCCATTATGTTTTTGCAACAAAGGTATATTATTCCGATTCACAAATCTTACAGGTTTTAATCAAATATGTCCATTTTTAGATAAAGGCTATAGAATGTCTGTACAGTGCTTTATCATTTATTTTTAAAAACTGTTATCAAATAAAAATATTTTACATAAGTGAATGAAAAATATGTTGAATTTGTGAGAAGCAATTAATTTTTAACTAAACATAAAACCATTATTGTTAAGAACAATATAGTTTAATATTTATTTTTATTTAGCACCGCGTCTTACTACCCGTTCGGGTTATACGCTTAAGTACTAATTACACTAATGGATTAGGAATTGGGGAGGTTGAATTTAGAGGAAGTGAACCCGCATTTGCGTGGAGGGAGAGTGTAAAACCATTTAGGAAAAGCCACCCCAGTTCACCCGACCGAGATTCGAACCTCGATCTCCCCGTCCTCGAAGGTCTGGCTCAACACGACTGGTGCGTTAGCCAACTACGCCACCGAGGCCGGTAATATAGTTTAATAAAATGTCCTAAATTAAGTGACCAGGGTGATGGGTAATTTATCAAAAAACTCTTAGGATTTTGTTTCAATATTTAAATGACACCCTTCGAAGATTTTGTTTTTTAAATTTTTATTTGATACAAAGTGAGAATATATGAATCCATATTAGTGGAAGTTATAGTAGCTTCTTCGACCACCTTTGTAGTCTAGTGGTCAGATTTCCTAGATACAGATACAGAAGTCCCGGATTCGATCCCTGGTGCTCCAGATTTCCTGTGAAGCTGTGGGTCTGTAACAGGGTCGAACTCAGCCTCACAAGGACAAATGAGGAGCTATTTGAATAAAGAAGTAGTGGCTCCGGTCTAGCAATGTTAACGGTCAGAGGGTTCGCTGTGCTTACAACATGAAACCCTCTATCTGCAGAAGTTGGCACTATATTTGACAACAGAGGGCGGCCACTCTGGCTGGCTGATTTGGGGACTGATGGTATGGAGCTATTGTAGCTTATTAATATATTTCTAGAGCAAAGCATACAAGTCTAATGGGATGGAATCTACAATATTTGGGAGTGGACAGTAATGTCCGAGTATTAGACAAAACTCCCTAAACCTGAGTGCAACTTCCAAACCACTGAGCCATATATATATATAATATATATATATATGTATGGCTTTTACTAATAGTACATTTGTTCTTTCCACCGACACTTACAACCCGTTCAGGTCGGATAAATATTAACCAGTTACACTAATGTTCAGGGGAGACTTAAGAGCCGGGCGAACCGGGCGGCCACCAGGGGCGTCAGAGCACCAATCTAACCAAATGTAGCCCGGACGTTGTAGAACAAGTAATCCCTAAACCTAACAACTCCTAACCTAATGAAACCTGGGCGAAATATTGGAGCTACTAAGCATAACAGTTTGATACTAACATGAAATTAAACAATTTGGCATAGATTTTTTTATGGTGGATAAAATAAGATATGGTGCCACTCTTAAAAAGTTATTTTACATCCGTCTTAAAACTGTTTTTTTTGCAATTACAGACATTTTCTTAGTTTTTTAAAATCATGACCCTTTTTATAAAATCTCGCAGGGAAACTTTTGGAGTGTGATTACCATTTGTGAAGCTTCGCTTCAGATTATTTTCCTATCAAAGCCAAGTTATGTTAGTTTTGGAGTTGTTAAGGTTTGAGAGTTATTTTCATATTTTCCTACTATCCCCCGACAATACGGGGGTACGGGGGGAGGGGGGGGCAAAGAAGCAATCCTATTCGGGTGCAACATTAACCTCGGGCCGCCTCTGCTAATGTTCTAAATGTGAAGGTTGAATCTAGAGGAAGTGTTCCAGCAATTGCATGGATGCAGAGAAAGAAAGAAAAGTTTAGGAAAAAACACCCTCAATTCAAACACATGACTGAGGTTCGAATGCCCGATGCTCAGTCTATTTGGAGAATGACACCCTGGATAATTTGACCACCCAAGCGGGTTAGTAACACACTTGAAATCTATAAATTTTACATACTGGAAAACTATACTTAGATAAACTAATTTATCATCAAAATATTCACCATTCTGAATAAATACAGATATAGAATACTAATATATTTTATTTTAATGGTAAAATTAATTTTATAAATTAATAACATCCAAAATACAAAACTAATATATTTTTATTATTTTTCACATTATATTACAAAAAACAAAGCTTTACAAAAAAATAGTAATATACAATCACCAAATTTTCAAAGCGACACAGATGTCCAATTTCTATATTACATTGTCTACAAATAACAAAACAATTCAATTGATATTTAAAAGATGTAAAAAAAATACAATATTTTATATTAAGTAAAGATTAACAATTTGTGACATAAAATCATATTTTTTCTTAAAAGAATATATAAAAACATGTTTTATGGTTGATATTCAAATGTTTTTCTTAAAAACAATTTTATTTATTTTATAATCATAAAAATATTGGTGTTTTTTTTTAAAACAGAAATATATTCACGCCATACTATACTGTACCACTTAGAATGTGACCAACAATAAATAAATTAAAACTATACAATAGTTAAATACAATATTACTGTCTTAAGCAGACAGGCACTCTAATTTGAAAAAACACTTCATCACACTATTAGCAATTATATCATTACTATTCATAATTGCTAATATTAATAAATAAAACATTATATATACTTTCTTGCCAAAGTTTTAGGACTTGGTTTAAATGAAGAAAAAAGTAAAAAAATAGCTCATTTTTAAAATTTTGAATAATATTTACATTTTAGAACACCATATAAGTAATTACATTTAAACATCATAATATGCTCATAATACTCGTATGAAAACAATGTTATGGTAATGGTATTTTAGATATTTTATTTGTTCATTTATGTCATCATTTTATAATGACAATGCCAAGTTTTATAACGATTCTTTTTAAGAATCCGAACTTTAGACTGAAAAGATCAGTTTACTTTCACTCAGATCCTTCTTGTAAAAGTCTTCACGAGGAATCGATTTAACGCCCAACTAACCAACATGGCACTAATAAGCGAGGAAGAATCAGTGTACAAGCCAAACCCTCTTTTTTTTGGGGGGGGGGGGGGGAGGGGCTATACTTAAATGCTGTCCGGAATTTTAGCCCTACATGCTTAAAAAAAAATAACTACAAAAAAATTTGAACTAAATTTTTTTTAGCCGAATAAACGTTATAACAATTACAGCTAATATAAAATAATTACAATATTTAATTATTACCATTATTTACATACATATTTACATTGTAGTGAGGCTTTATAAACACCCTGCATTATTTAATACTGACAATACTCTTCAACATACAAATTATTGATTTAAATTTGACATTTTGTATAATCTAGAAAATAACTCATTAAAATAGACTGTAGGGCTTAATAAACAAATAGTGTATCCTATAAAAAAATCTTCCATTTATACAGGATGTTCCCGGATTAAACATACAAACTTTAAGAAGTCATAGGGGATCGAAAAACCAACTTAAAATGTCCTTTGGTGAATAGCTCGTTTTTGGTCCATTTTAAAGCAAACAGCAAAAGACTAAATAAACACGTTCTTCTGCATAAAAAGTAGAATGACACCAAAAATATTAAGATTATCAAAAAACACCATAGTATAAAAGTTGTGCAAGATTAAATTATAATTAAGATGATACCTTAATTTGTTCTGAGCTTTATCAATTTTAGGAGGACTCTGATATGAAAGATTCAATGAGATATATGAAAGTAATCAAAAAACATATTATTTAGCTAAAAACAATAAAATTAATGTGGATCAGCCACTAGTTCAACCATTGATAGGTGCAATGCTTGCCTCAGAGATTGAGGCTAACATTTTGAAGAAATTAAATAATTAGCTTAGTATTTTATTAAATACATATATATTTTGATCTTCTTTAGTTTTTTGATATTTTCTTGAAAAGGAAGCAAAAAATTATATAATATCTTAAGGATATTTTGAGTTAGTTTTTCAGTTCCCTGCTAATTCTCAAAGCTTGGTTGTTTAATCCTGTAACACCATCTATGTATTTAAATTTATCTATAATATAGTCTCATAAATATTAAGGTTTAATTTAATTATTTGAAGTTACTTGATTATTTAAATCTATTTGAATTATTCTGATCGATACAATTCGTGTATCTTTCTGAAATAAGCCATTTTCCTTTTATACTAAAACAGAAAAAAAATATTAGGAAACCAAGAATTTAGTTGTTTCAAATTACTGCTTAATTTTTAAAATAAATTAAGTCAGACCAAGTATTAAGATGGTAACTTGACACCTAGTTCTTAAAGCTTCAATTAACATTCACTATTTTATACATCACAACATAGTCATAAATACTAAACATGAATTAAAGATCATTATTTAAATATGCGGGCACAGGTTTATTTAGGAATTTAGCTGGGTTTTTTTAGTAGCTTTGATTTTAGTATTTTTTATCTAAGTTTCCATCTGAAATATAAAAGAAACTTGCTTTTAAAATCGGGTTTAAATTTGTTTTTGTAATATTTAGTTAAAAGTTATTTCGAGAATAATCTAATTGCTATAAGTATAATGAATATAGTTTTTAATTGACAGTGAACCTGAATTATTTATATTTTCTTGTAGAATTATCTTATTTCACAGTTTTCTTATCATTAAATATATGAAATTTGACCTAAATTTTATATTTTAATCTTTTACGCTCCTTCATATGCTTAGTAACAACGTTAAAACCAATAAAAGGTCAAATACCTGATTCTACTAATTTTTATCACATCAGAATTTTAAAAATCTTTCAAAATATATGACACTTAAATTAATTAAATAGCGAGTATTGGGCCTCTATTTTAAAATACATTCAACGGATCTGTTAAAAATGTTGATAAAACATATTATGTAAGTATTTTATATATTTTGATGCAATTTTTTTTTTAATATTTAAAAACTAATATATCACTCACAAACATTAAATCTTGCACAGTCTTGAATATTTTTACGAAGCAATAAAGGCTGAAATAGGAAGATTTCACTGCTGTCCAATATTTCATAAATTTCGACAATGTTTAAGACGTGGACTATCCGAAGTTCTCGAAGTGGTGGATGAAATAGGGTAGTTTTCTTCCTTTATTGACCTCCTCACAGGCCGACATTACGCTCTTTGTAGGGGACGGGGGCCACAACTAAACACACCGATTTTACTAACCTGTTCATAGAAAGAAAATATATTAAAATAAGCAAACAAAAAAGTATTAGCAAAAATGTAGTGTAAAATGAAAAAAAAACATTATTTATAAAAAAATATCTATTTAAACCTTATGGTTTCTACTAAATTGTACTAAAAATTAATGACATTAAATATATGTTTATTTATTCACACATGTAATTTAAGATTATTTTTGAAAATAAAATTTATTAATTATAATAAAAACACCCAAACACTTGTATTTTAAAAAGGTTTTATGGTGAATAGTTGAAATAGTTTTATATAATAAATTAGATTTTAGCTCTTACATACCAAAATTTGAGTTAACATTTTTTAGTTGAAAAATCATTCCTTTTAAAATTTGAATGAATCAAATTGTTATATAAAGTAACCACATTACATTAAGAACGGTATCTTTCAGCTCAAAAGTTGTTTGGTCTACTTTCATATAGTGATTCATCAAGTTGTATGACCGAAAGCTTTCGTTTTTGACAGCATCTAAGTCAATAAAATAATAATAAGAATATAGCTATATCTTTTAATATTTACTGGATTTTAATTTTATGAAATTAACTTCCCATCCCTTATATTATATACAATACTTGCAATAAGGTGAAAATGTAGCAGATAGGAGTTCAGGCCAGTCTTTTTGCAAGTTTATAGCTAAATATCTTTTTGGCCAAATAAATCAAATATTGCTCCAGTAGAAGCAGAGTTTTAATTTATTCACATGTTGATACCAACATTTGTTGAATATTTGTCATGAGCATAGCAGCATTAGATGACAAACTTTTTAAATGAAGAAAAGAAGTCATTAAATTTCCAGACACCTTGACAGATATTCAACAACTGTTAATATCAACATGTGAAGAAAATAAAATTATGTTTCTACTGGAGCAATATTTTATTTATTTTGAACAAAAATATGTATTGATGTAAAAACTGATAATATTGTCCTTAAATCACGTTCTGTACACTCCCATATCTTGCATTGTGTAAGTGAAATGGAAGATTAATTCACATGTTCATCAAAAATTGAATGACATAACAATTACCAATCTAGCAGAAATGTATGATGATCCATTATAATGGCAGCACGAACTAGATACCCTGATTACGAGATGTTTTATTTTCTAGTGGATATCACAAGTTTTTTAGAACCGCGTCTTACTACCCATTCGGGTTTTACGCCAATTACTAATTTCACCAATGGCTTAGGGATTAGGAAGGTTTTAATTGAGAGGAAACACACCCGCATTTACGCCGAATGAGTGTAGAAAATAATTTAGGGAAAAACCACCCTCAGTGCACCAACCAGGATTGAACCCTGATCTCCCGTATTCGGCAATCTAGTCCAACATGAGAGTAGCGGTTAGATCATGCGGCTACCAAAACAGTTATCTCCCAAGTTGATGTCGCACAGAAAAATGAAAGATGAAGTTATTTCAAGTCATGCAAAGCTGATGAAACTTGAATGTATCAGTGATTGTTTCAGTGCTCATCACGTGATTACATTCCTGCTCTTGTTTTTATCAGTCAACGTGTGAACCCATAGTAGGACTTACATAGCTGTGTTTCTTCTGCACAAACTTGAGGAACGAGGACATGTCTGGTCTGCCGAAATGGTTGACAGCCTTCAGTCCTGTGAACATGCTCATCTTTGACAGCCGCTGGAAGTGGTTCTCACAGATGTACTGGAAGAAAACATCGAAACAGAATATCAGTATCACTCGGGGGGAAGGGGGTGAGGGAGGGTGGAAATGTCGGCTAAACTTTTCATATTTGAGAGCCTGAAATGGTAATGATTCTAGGATATAGCCTTTCACTTGTACAATCAAATTTAGAGTATAAAAATGGAATAATGAAGTCAGCCACCCGTTCACAATAATTACTATCTATCATTAATATATTATAAAAATTATATTGCAAATTATAACTATTATACTTCATAGATATATGTTGGTATTGTAAAGAAAAATATTACAAAAATAGAGAGCACAATAATTGAAAGTTTATCAAGAGACATAGATGATGCATCTTAATTTATATACATAACCAATTTTTATAAATGGCATTCTATTATAATTAGTATATCTCAAAGTAAAAAAAGGATGCATTTTTCACTAAGATGTAAAAAAAGTCTATTAGTTTGTAATAAAGTCTAAAGAAAGCTTTTAATTTTCTTGATCGAGTAAAACAAATTGGCCATGAATAAATGCTGCATACTAAGAAAATATTCTGATGTGCCACTTTGGCACACGTGCCACTTTGGCACACGTGCCACTTTGGACCATAGGTTCACCAGCCCTGAATCGGGATACTGATCACAAACGTTGTAAAATATGCAGCGATGTATCATCACCCGGTTTACAAATACACTTTAAAAAAAACTACTATTAATTTAACAATTAAATTAAGAGTAAAACATATGAAGGCATAGAGGGTAAAAAAAGTAGGAAAGTCCCAGTACACACATTTCCAGGACAACTTTTGTATCTCAAACCCCAGAAGGGCCCCAAAAAATAAAAAAAGCTAGTTTAAATATGACAGAGAGCTCTTTTAACTGTAATCTAAAGCGTATTAGAAAGGTAACACAATGCTCTAACAGATGTTAGCACTAACTCAATTTGAGCTATAATTGGACATTCCCCCTATTTCACTTGTACCCTCCATGTGGAAAACTTATCTCCAATACACCCGAACTATATTCGAACCTCAACTTCCTCGTGACCCACTTCGGTGGCTCAATTGTCTATAGCATCACTTTCACAATAGACTAGACTACCGATAAAGGGAAGATTGGAGTTCAAGTCTAGGTTGTGTGTACTGGGGGTAGTTTTTACCAAATAGTTTTCCACCCTACCTCCATGAAAATGCAGAGTACACATCCTATAAATTCAACCTTCCTCAACCATAGTCTATTAGCGTAATTAGTACATATGCGTATAAACTGAGTAAGTAGTAAGACGTGGTGCTAAAAAAATTCCATCAGCGATCCGGTCTATTGAGACCCTGACTCCATACACCACGTGACTATCGGTGGGGGCCTTGTTTAATGTAACAATTAGCATAATCCTTGAGACCTTATCTATGTGATCACTATTTTAAACAAGGTGCTGATGCGTTTTGACTCGCTATCCTAGTTGCCGAAAATACCACCCCCAAAAGTACCTACACACTTACCAACTGGTTTTCGACTCGCTATCCTAGTTGCAGAAAATACCACCCCCAAAAGTAGCGCTACACACTTACCAACATGGTCATTGATCCGACTCGCTATCCTAATCGTGGGGTGGGGGCTTTGTGTATGTAACAATTAGCATAATCCTTGAGACCTTATCAATGTGATCACTATTTTAACAAAGTGCATGATGCTTTTGACTCGTTATCCTAGTTGCAGAAAATACCACCCCCAAAAGTAGCACTACATGGTTGTCGACTCGCTATCCTAGTTGCAGAAAATACCACCCCCAAAAGTAGCGTTACACACTTACCAACATGGTTGTCGACTCTCTATCCTAGTTGCAGAAAAACCACCCCCAAAAGTAGCGTTACACACTTACCAACATGGTTGTCGACTCGCTATCCTAGTTGCAGAAAATACCACCCCAAAAGTAGCGCTACACACTTACCAACATGGTTGTCGACTCTCTATCCTAGTTGCAGAAAATACCACCCCAAAAGTAGCGTTACACACTTACCAACATGGTTGTCGACTCGCTATCCTAGTTGCAGAAAATACCACCCCCAAAAGTAGCGTTACACACTTACCAACATGGTTGTCGACTCTCTATCCTAGTTGCAGAAAATACCACCCCCAAAAGTAGCGTTACACACTTACCAACATGGTTGTCGACTCGCTATCCTAGTTGCAGAAAATACCACCCCAAAAGTAGCGCTACACACTTACCAACATGGTTGTCGACTCGCTATCCTAGTTGCAGAAAATACCACCCCAAAAGTAGCGCTACACACTTACCAACATGGTTGTCGACTCGCTATCCTAGTTGCAGAAAACACCACCCCAAAAGTAGCGCTACACACTTACCAACATGGTTGTCGACTCGCTATCCTAGTTGCAGAAAACACCACCCCAAAAGTAGCGCTACACACTTACCAACATGGTTGTCCGTAGATCGAACTTGTGAAAGAACTGCGTTATGAAATATGGATCTCTAGGACATTAGTGACGTCCTTCTTCTCCACGTCCCTCAGCACGTCGATGAACCACTCGAAGTGGCGATGTGAGGGACAAATCCACAGGAAGTACACCTGAAGATGGCATCGACAACTTTAAGTGAGAAGGCATTCCCCCCCCCCCCCCCCATCCCCTTAGATTCACGTTTTAATGAAAGCGTTTGAGTAATTGAGAGGAATAAATCGTATTGAAAATGTTTCAAGATTATTTTTTCTTGTAATAGATCTGTGTACACTTCGTTTACCCTGAAAGGTAGCAAGCTTGGTACTATGGTACAGCTTATAAGATAGAGCGATAGTGTAAAACGTCAAGTTAAAACTGCTGCCTTTTGAGATGAAATGAGTTTACACTCCATCTTATCTTTAAGGCAGAAGTCTTACCTTGACTTTTTAAATGTTGGCCCTGTCTTATAAGAACTACCATAGTGTAACTTGTCCAAGATAAGCTTGATAACGTTTCGGGATAAAGGGAGTGTACGAACCATAAACTTTTTTTTTTGTGAGAAAAATCTATAAACATTCAGATTTTAATCTAAACTTTACTCGCTATAGAAGATTTTTTTTTTGTCTTTAATCAGACATTACAAACTGTGGTGAATGTTTTAGTATAAAATACAAACTTAGAATCTAATAATATGAATTCACATTAGCTAACATTTTTTAAAAACTAAAGGCAAGTACAATCACATATGATATTTTCTGTACAGCATTGTTTAACATTTTAAGTCTTCAGGAAACTGGAATTAAAAACAACGGCTGTGTTTTGAACAAACCTTTTTGCAAGCTACCCCGGAGTATCTATTGGTGGATGTCCCGAAGACCAGGTCGTTGAGGATAGAGGCGTAGGGCGTCACCCCTATCCCTCCCCCAACCATCACAGCTCACCTCGAACTTGTACCAATCCTGGTTGCCACCTCCGAAAGGACCCTCCAGTCGAATCTGGGACAGTACAGAAACATATTAGGTTTTAATATCTCTCCTGATCCATCTTGCTGTCGAACGCTATAACACATAATTTTTTTTGCAATACACTCGTTTTACGTTTGTGTCATGGTGACATCACTGGTGACATCATTTGGACGTCGTGACGCATAATATTTTTTTATAAATATTGCCTGTTTGAATCTACGTCATGGACACCATCATTCGGCATCGTGATGCCGTAAATAAAAAGTTTTTAGTTTTTAATAAATATTGATGTTTTCCCTTATGCGTCATGGTGCCATCATTCAGGCGTACGACGCCATAAATAAAAGTTATTTTTTTTATAAATATGGATGTTTTCACTTCTACGTCATGGTGGTGTAAGTTGGTGTCGCAACGTCCATACTATGAGTGTGACGACGGGCCATGTACTCTACTATGGGGAGAATGGGTTTAAAATCTCAGTCGGGTGTACTGATGGGGGTTTTTTACTAAATGGTCTTACACTCTCCTTCCACACAAATGTGGGTACACCTCTTTAAATTCAACATTCCTCCTCCTAACACATTAATTAGTTAATACACGTATAACACGAACCGGTAATAAGACACGATGACACCAAAAAATCCCTCCTCCCCCCAGTGATGATTTATGGTCGAATTTTAAAATATTTAAATCTATATAGAGTGGCATTATATTTCTCCTTTGAGTGAGACAGTATTGTAACCTCCCAGGCGCTATTTGCCCCTTATTCCTCATCCTCCCTGGGTTTTATCCGGCGATTTCATCCCCATCCTTGAAGTTATTGAATCTAGATTAAGTCATTCCGCCCTACCTTGGTATTACCCGGTGACATAATCCGCTTGCCACTCTGAGGTCAGTGCGGTATAAGAAGTCGTCGTAATCATGCAATCTGCCCATTTGATATTTTGCCCATTTAATTTTCTAGCCCATTTTATAAAGGTATAATTATTTTTGGTATCACCCACACAGTCAACTCAAACTGCAGCGTTGACCCATTTTCGCGAAGCCCATAAAAGATTTTAAAAAAAAAAAAACCTCACCTTGGGTTGATCTTCTAGGTTGTAGTTACAAGGATCGAAGTAGTTCCTCAATTTCCAGGTCCACGGTCCTTGGGCCTTGATGTGGCATGACAGGAAGTTCTCATGGGGAGCCGACGTCAGGGTGAACGAGTGGAACTCCTCGGTCTTGAAGGCGGTGCACGCCAGTCGCACCCATTGACCGGACAGGTACTTGAGGTTGGGAGGACGGTAGAACTTGACTCTGATCACGTCAGAGGGCAGCAGTTCCGTCTCTATCACGTCCAGGGCCATGTACTTGGTGCGCAAACTCACCACCTGCACATCAAACAGAAGATAACTCTCCTTCCTTCTTGACCAGGATATAACTGTGTTAAGCTCTTTGACAATATGTGAAGAATTACTGTGACCACCTCTGTGGTCTAGTGGTCAGAGCTCCAGGCTACAGATCCAGAGGTCCTGAGTTAGATCCCCGGTGGCTTAAGATTTTCTATAAAGCAGTGGGTCTGCACTGGGGTCAACTCAGCTCGTGAGGACAAAATGAGGAGCTACTTGAATAAATAAATAACAGCTCCGGTCTAGACAAATGAGATAACGGCCGGAGGGTTCTCTGTGCTGACCACATTTCACCCTCTATCCACGTAAATTGGTACTATCTTTGCCAACAAATGACAGCTGCGACAATTGCTCAGATGTTTGCTGATGCCATGGAAGAACTACTGTGGATTCCCACATTCGCTGAAAAAAAACAAAAGCTGAGAATAAACGCAATCACTTGATGATATCCAAATCACTAACAAGTGTTATCTGCTTGACGGGAATTGAGTTAATTTCTGAGACCATTTTCCTCCGCGACATTAGTTTGCGAGACCCAATACCAACTCAATCAATGGGTGTGCCTTCATAAACTGAGATACTAGCGGAAGGCTGCGGCTACTGTTGTTAAATTATTCGAAATAACTCATTAACTGGAAGGCGCGTATGTCGTTCTAATCAAGTTTTAATTTGTTTCACTACAGAAAACAATAATAATTTTAAATCATCCAACGTGACAATAATCTAAAGGATCGGTTTATCCACTAGAAAGTAAGACATGTTAGTAATCAGCGGATTCTAGCTTGTGTTACAAAGCAATAAAATACGTTTCGTCCAGCTTGTGAATTTCCACACCACACGAGCAGATTCTACTCTAAATTCTCGGCAAACATGTGAATCAAGCTTTACCCTGAGCATGGGATGATTCCTGGACATCTCGGTAGTTAGAGCAGTGGAACGCTAAGAAAAAGGACCCAGGTTTGATACCAGTGTCAAGGTGCGATGTTTAAACTTTATTGGATTTAAATGAAAGAATTAGCCAGCGACAGCTGTATTCGTAATCAAAATTAATTTAACGTCTATTTATGGGGTGGGTTTAATATACATTATCAAACATGGCTGAAAGTACAAAGTAATAACTGTAGACCAAACCTAAGCATTTGAAATGGTTTCTTGTGCTTGCATCTCGACCAAGAATTTCAAGGGGAAGACATTTATTAGTGTAGCAATAAACCGGCTCCGTGGTGTAGTGGTCATTGCACTTGGCTACAAGCCTAGGTGTCCCGGAATTTGATTCCCCGCTGGTACCTTAGGTATTTTTTCCCGAAAGGGGAACTACCCCAACGGTCATTAGGGTTTGGTTGGTTAAATTTAAGCTAGGTTTAAGAGTTTCTACTACTTCCATATAATCACTAGCACCATCATCTCATCGAGACATGTCAAGAGCCTCTATGGAAAGGATGTACGGTTAGTCCATTCGGGCGTCCCCTGGGTAACGGTACATTAGTACTGGCTAATCTTCCCACTACTGGATCACGAACGATATAGCCTAGACGTGCAATATTATCACTATCATTATTAGTGCTGCAGTATAGGAGGTTATTCTATAGCTACTTTAAACAGGGAACTTCAAACGCGTCACGTTACAGATTTGAATACAGATAAAGCTTTAAAATCTAGTCTTGGAGTAGAGCTAACATAGGTATAAAGTTATTTGGAGTTCCCTAAAAGAGATGCTTTTTCCTGCTATGCGCCTGGATGAAATACCTTGTCCAGAGTGTAGACGATTCCTGGTCCGATAAAGAAGAGCCAGAACCTAGGTGCTCCTGTAAGACGTGCCAGTCCATGGATCAGGCACAGGATGTAGAGCACTACGTAGAGCTTATGCGTCGACCAGAAGAACCTGTACGCCTTCTTCCTGATCACAGGGTGCGCGAACACGAATATGATGACCATCACCACGAACAGTAGCACTCCCGTCAACCCTGGAAGAACCACCAAGAGTTTCATTTGAGGAGATTTGGCTAGTCGAGCAGAAATAATATAACAAGAGAAACAGGGCGGGTCTATAGCTTTACCGGGCAGAGCCACCCGAAGTAGAACAAACAGGGGGGGAGGAAACTACTAATTTGAAGGGCTTGGAGGGCAATAAGTGCGGAAAGTCACACCGCAATTGTTTTTCAGGACGACAGCTTTTATTTTCCAAACCCTCGTAAGGACCCCAGTAAATACTGTTTTAAAATTAATTTGAATATTTACAGATAGCTCTTTTAACCATGATCTAAAGTACATTATAAAGGTCTGGTGATTGTCTAACAGATGGCAGCACTAACTCGATTTTAGTTAAAATCAAACATCCCCCCTTTTCCCCTATACCCTTAACTTGTGTTGTAACCCCCTTCCCCTATTTGATTAGATTATTATGTTGATAACGTATAACCTTCATTTAAGAGGGAGCTATATTTGGAGGCATGGAGGGAGACAGAAACAGAGATATTGACAAAGAGGGAGATGCAAGCAAAGACAAAGAGGGAGATACAAGCAAAGACAAAGAGAGAGAAAAGCAAAAGACAAAGAGAGAGAGCTAGTTTACTGACCCGTGATGGTCTGGAAGAGCCAGAAGCTGATGCCGGGCTTGTAGTCGGAGGGGAAGTGCACCTCGCTGGTGAGACACCTGAGGTTCTCTAAGGGCTGGGTGCTGACGTGGTAGAAGTTGACAATGTGCCCCACTGTGTGCAGCAGGGAGAAGAAGAGAGCAGTGCACGCCGCGATCTTGTGGAACTGGATGTGAGCGTCCAAGGGGATATACTGCTGCACGGAGAACTCCTTCAGCTTGGTCAGCAGGTTCCGGGACATGGTCAGCAGGAGGAGGCTGTAGCAGAACGAGAGGGAGGCCGCAGAGCCTCGGGTGATGGCGATACCCACGCCCATGATGTGGCGCAGGTCCGTGTGCTCAGCCATGAACGAGTAATCTGGGGGACATTCAAAGGTACACCTAGATGGGTCATCCTCTACTCGTGGAGACATGAGAAAGAGCAGTTATGATAAAGCATTCTTAATATTTTCTTTGCATTAAGCTTTTTTATTTATTTTTTATTCTGGGTACTGTACCGCACCCACGAAAGTGGTTAAGGGGGCTCAAGTGTTACCCTACCCCACCCTAACACATAAAATAAAGAAAGAAAAGGAAAGAAAAAGAAATAAAGAGAAGAAAACCTTTAATAAATCATTGACGTGTCTGTATATTTTTATTTTAGAAAGGTGACCTGGTGGTCTAGGGGTAAGGTGTCAGACTTCTGTGCTGAGGGTCCGGGGTTCAATCCTAGGTCCCGGCACAGATTTATCTGATTGCCAAACCCTTCCTTCAGCTCTGACAAGACGTGTATTAGTCACAACTTGTGAATATATGGAATTCCAGGCCTACCACCGTGGTTCGGATCCCACGTTAAACTGTAGGTCCTCCATTTCATCTCACAATCACCCTACACATTAGCGTAAGTGCGTATACCCCGAATGGGTAGTAAGACGCGATGCTAATAATAATATTATTTTAGAAAGCAATCTTGGGAATATTTTTTTAAGTGGGCCTACATGTGAATGGACACTTTAAAACATCCCTTTATTTTATAAAAAATGCAACTTTTGAGAAAGTTTAAAGTTCTATAACTCTCTTAATCAAATGCTGATTCCCACAGTCATCGGCAGTTCAGTCTTTTCTGAGAGCGACGCCCTAGGATAATTCGGTCACCGAAGTGGGTTGTTCTGACAAACGTTGTACCTATTATTTGATGAAGCACTTTAATAATATGGGTGGATCGATATCTCGTGAGTAAAGAGTGGAAATTGAGGTTACCAACCTCACTTGATTTATTTCCCCAAATTATGAACAAATTTACATATCCCATAATACCAAATGGTGTATTTTTACAATGTTTATAAGAAGAAGAATCGACACAAATAATGTATGTTGTTTCATCAAACGGTCTACAGGCCGCATAAACTCGTGTATTGGGCCGCAGGTTCAACATGCCTGAACTAAATGAGTCACATTCACAAGAGACTGGACTGCGGATGACAGGGATATCAGGGTTCGAGATCCGGTCGAGTTTATCAGGGTGGTTCTCCTTAAATGGTTTTCCTCTCTCCCTACACGTAAATTCAGGCACACTTCCACTAAATTAAACCTATTTCATCCCCAACATACTTGCGTGACTGTTAGATAGGCGTATAGCTCGAACGGTTAGTAAGACATCATTATCATCATCATCATCATCAACTGTCTCCAGCCTGTGGCCGGGTCAGTTTATTAAAGTACCTTCAACTTATTCTATTCTTCCATTAATCTCACTCCTTTAATCGCTTCATTATTCTGCTCTCCCTTGCACACTTTCAGTCATCTGCTCTTCCCATCTCTTTCTTGATCTAACTTGCAATATTTTCCCTACATACTTTATATGCCTCATTCTCTTTGGTATTCGCTACTATTCCATCCTCATAACATACCCATACCATTTCAACCTTGTTTCCTCTACTATCTTAAGTACTCCCTGTACTCCATTCTCTACCAGATAACTTCATTCCTATTCTTATTTCTCCTCGTGACAGCTAACATGCTCCTCACAAACCTCATTCCTATTGCCTCCACCTTTCTTGTATTTCTTACGTTAACTGTCCAGGTTTCTATTTCATATGTGACAATTGGTACAAAGTACGCCCTAAGGATCACTTTCTTTTCACTTCGATTGCACTTCTCTTCTTCAAAGGACATCTCTTAAACGTATAGAACCACTGTCCCTGCTGTCCTCTTCTTAATAGATCCTCTATACCTGGGGTCTCCAAACTACGGCCCGCGGACCACATCCGGCCCTCCACCAGATTATATCTGGCTAGTCCCAAGATTTTATCAAAAAAAAAATTAATTATTTGTCTTTGTTATTTCTTAACCACGCAATATATTTGACTTGTCCAGTTCCTGTCCACACGTGTGCTTCCCCTCATGACACCAAGTCAGAGTGCTTCCTCCCCCCCCCCCACCATGACACCAAGCCAGAGTGCTTCCTCCCCCCCCTCCCCCCATGACACTAAGCCAGAGTGCTTCCTCCCCCCCCTCCCCCCATGACACTAAGCCAGAGTGCTTCCTCCCCCCCCCTCCCCCCATGACAACCAAGCCAGAGTGCTGTCAGAATTGCAAACCCTCATTTACAGTCGCAGGCGTCATTCATTATATCTACAACAGAACAGCTTGTGATGATTTTTTAGGTAGTTCTAAGTCTCCCTGCAGAAGGTTATAAAATAAAAGTACCAAAAGATGATACCTAATTTTAAAAATAAGTAATTTTATTGACTAATTATTATAAATATAATTTATTACATATACATTGATTCATTTCTCACATATAAGAATCAACTTCAATAACTTTTATCAAACACTGACCTGTTTTGGAAAGTGGAATTTTTTTTACATACGTGACCGGCCATATGACTTGAATCTAAATTTGCACGCTGAGGCAAATTTTGTTTGTGATTTTATTCGCGCATGTCAAGGCATTCAAGGCAAAAATAATGTTACTTGAAGAACAGGTGATCATTACTTTGGCCCGCAAAAATGTGTAAAATATATTATGTGGCCCACATAGCAAAAATCTTGGAGACCCCTGCTCTATACTCTCAGCATTCGCCTTAATCACGTAAGTAGTAAACGCAGTTCTAGAAATATATATATATATAAAATACAACTCACGTATGAACCTCTCTACAAAGAGTGCTATGGTGATCACGTAAAAGACGAACAGGTAGAATATGTTTTGTCTGTTCTCTTCGAGGTAAGTCGTGACGCAGTCCCACTTCCTCAGCAGCCAGTAGCGCCTTCCTTCCTGTGGTGGCTCGATGTGGAAACTAGTCATCCTGGGAATAATAATTCAAAATCGTGACTAACATGTCACGATAACTCACAAGTGCTTAGATTAAATTTATGTCCTGGACATTTTTCAAATATATGAATGTTTGTTCGTATTTTTATTACTGTAAGCCAAAACTAGCTCGCTTTCACTAAGGAGTAAAAACTCAAAAGATTATTGCCACCCTTACAAAAGCATGCCATCCATCCCTATCTTGAGCTAGTCCTATCCAATCCACCTCATTATATCCTATCCCTATCTTGAGCTAGCTTTACCTAATCCACCTGATTACACACTATCCCTATCTTGAGCTAGCTTTACCTAATCCACCTGATTACACACTATCCCTATCTTGAGCTAGCTTTACCTAATCCACCTGATTACACACTATCCCTATCTTGAGCTAGCTTTACCTAATCCACCAGATTACACACTATCCCTATCTTGAGCTAGCTTTACCTAATCCACCTGATTGTACCCTATCCTTATCTTGAGCTAGTTCTACCTAATCCACCTGATTACACCCTATCCCTATATTGAGCTAGTTCTACCTAATCCACCTGATTACACCCTATCCCTATCTTGAGCTAGTTCTATCCAGTTCACCACATTTAATCCTATCCCTATCAGGAGCTAGACACAAAATTGAATCAAAACTGTTATAGCATATTCGGAGAAAATCAATCTTTCTCTTTTTTGCCTTCAGTAATCTAGACTTAATTTTAGGCTTGGATGTATAGTGTTATTCAGGGCCGTATTCAGGGTATGTTACGCCCTTGTGCAACTAATTTTATTGAAATCTGACACATAAAAACTAAAAGTCATAAAAAATAAGAGTTAAGTCTGGTAGTTTTTTTTTTTGTAAAAATTTTACTCTCCTTTTGTCTTTTTTCTTCAGACTTCTTACGATATACAGCACCACTTAACCTCGACCGGCCATCCGTTTTAATTATTACATAAACTATTATTGGCTTACATTCATCTGTTTTAACAGAAAACACAAGAGCACTGAGGAACTGTTTAAAACGTTATCACTGCGAACAAGTAAACAAAGCACGCCACAGAGCAATACAACACAATTCATGAAAGAGGTGGAAGTACGCTGAATGATACAAATTTGTTTTATAGTTATATTCAAGTTTGCTATAATTTTTTCATTGCAATATAGTTTGCAGCCCTGTGCAGCTGCACATTTTGCACTTACCTTAAATACGGCCCTGCTGTCATTACAGAAACTCCTTGAGGTGATCTTATGAAATCCCCTGATAAATAGTTTTAAAATGATCGGTAAAATGGTTTCAGCTCTAGGCCAAGATAAAGATAGACATGGTCGGCATCACGAAAACCACTTTTTTTTTTTAGTTTCAGAGGATCATGAAACGTTGACATTTATCAAAATATCCTGTTAAATTTTCTTAGATGATCACATTAATTCTCTCTCCGAGAGGTAAAGAGAGAGACAGGTTTAAGATAGCGTATTTTATTGAAAAATAGCACTTGTATACGACGATATGCACTGGGATAGTGGACAAATTGTAAACATTTATTTTGATTTAGTTTGTAGACATTAAATAAAATTTCGTTTTATTATAATTTAATCCCCCAATTTATTTACTATGGACTTCTCTAAATAATCACTGATACTCACTTGATTAGGATGGTGGGTCCTATCAAAGTGGCACATTATTGTGACACTTCCAATCTTGTGTGAACCCTGATTTTAATAGGAGGCCCACTTTCGAACACAAAAAATAATTTAAAACCACTAAAATTTGGTATTATAGAAATAATATGTTTCATTTGATTTATTAATTTATAGCAGAAGAATCCGGCAACGCTTTTATATGCTTAAAATAGACAGAAAAGAAACCTCATTCATTTTATCTATTATGACCCAGTTTTTAATATATTTAAAAAATCTAATAAAAAATTTAAAATTCCATCTCCAAGGTGCATATGTTTGTGCAAAGGAGCTACCAATTTTAAAATTTCAGCACTCTGTGTGCAGAAAATATCTCTAAACGGTCATGACAGGCAAACAAACTCTTAATTTAATTGGTGACCTAATGGTCAAGGGGTAAGGTGTCAGACTTCTGTGTTAAGGGTCCGGGGTTAAATCCTCGGTCCCGGCACAGATCTATCCGATTGCCAAACCCTTCCTTCACCTCTGACAAGACGTATATTAATCACAACTTGTGAATGTGTGAAATGTCAGGCCTCCACCGTGGTTCAGATCTCACGTTAAACTGTAGGTCCTCCATTTCATCTCACAATCACCCTACCATTACACATTAGCGTAAGTGCGTATAACCCGAACGGATAGTAAGACATGGTGCTAGTAATAATAATTATCTTAATTTAGTTAATATAACGTTCCTATAAAAGTTATGAAAAGCTTCAAAATAATAATGCTTCTCTATTGATAGCGTATTATTTATCTTTATCATTAAGTAAACGGGCTGAGAATGTAAGCCCAATATATATAGTTTTTTTGACACCATCGTGACAAGACAAGTTCCCAATTTTCAAATAACGGGCTACCTATGAAGATCAGTCTGTAGTCTTGTCGCTGTAGAATATGGAAAACCAATCCTAAGAGACAAAGCAAATCACCTAGCCACATTAGTCGACGTGTCCAAGAAGTTCTGCTTGGCACCCTTGCAGTCCAAACCTATGGCGACGAAGTCCCCCTTGTACTCCTTCATCATGACCTTGAAGTCGTTGTAGGTGAGGTAATCTTTCCTCTGCAGACCAGCGTTCTCGAACATGCCGTCTATCAGTTCCGTCACGTGATCGTCCGAGAGGCTGGTGGTACGAGCGATCTCCACAAGAGAACGCAGCATCTCGGACAGTTCCCCCTTGTCGATAACGCCATTCCGATCGTTGTCACACATGTCGAAGACAATCCGCAGTTTGTCTTCGGTCTTACCTCGAGAGAAGAGTACGACGGTGTCAAGGAACTCCTTTAGAAAGAGGAAAAAAAATCATGTTATGAAACTGGATGTCTTGTAAAAAGTCCAGTAAGTTAAAAAAGTTATAAATAGGCCTATAGCTTTGGTCACGTGGTTTAAGGGTGCTTCCTAGGTAGCCGAGATATAGCCAATCAGATGCTGCGCTTAGGTTAAATTTTGACCAAACCTCTTGAAGAGTATAAAGTTTGGTATTTACTGGAATAATCACAAAACTGTTTTCTATTACCCTATCAGTGGCGTGTCGTGTAGTGTTGCCAGAGTAATCAGCATTAGTTTGAACTGTAGCTTACATGTGAATTGCTCACATCCCTCAGTAGAACACTGATTTCGTCAGGTATTGAGGGGGATTCATTTCCGTGTGAGGCATGCAGAGTAGATAATATATTGTATGATTGGTCAAATAGGGCCCAAGTGGGTGAGAGCATATCACAGGTAGAGTTTTAACAAGGTCTGCCTCCCATACAACACTCCACACCACGCCACTGCGGTGTAGTAAAAGGGACTTTGTTCTAACTGTGTATGTAACACATTCTAAGTGAGATTCAAGGTGAACTTTACTACTAACTTGGAAAGAAATTCGTCCATCCCCATCTTTGTCGACGATATTGAACATCTTCATGACGAACACCGCGTCAGACTTCATCCCCAAAGCGCTGGCGAACTCGCTCTTGGAAAGGGACGTCCTCATGACGGTCATCACCTCACCGTCGATACCGTCCTCGGACCTTCGCCGTTTCTCCCCCGGCCGGAGACCGAACGTCAGGGCGTACGCCTCCCTGAAGAAGTGCTCCAGCCTCTTCTGCCTCCTCTCGCGGGTCTCCGCGTTGGCCAGGATGGTCTCCCTGGGCGACTGGACGCTCACCAGGTGCTTCTTGTGGGAACTGAGGAACGCCTCCAGCTTGGACACGAACTTGCGGCGGGAGCCCAGGTTGTCGAACTCTAGCACCAGGTCGTGGTCCCGAGGGACTTTGATGAGGACGATGGGTCGCTTCTTGGTGCCACTTTCAGACATCTACACAGATTAAATCATGGTATGGTTACGTGTTTAAATAGTAACAATCCAGAGCCAATAGTTTATATATATATCCCGGTCGGGTCTACTGAAGGGACTTCTTTCCTCAAATGGTTTCCCACTTTTCTTTCATGCAAATGCGGGTTGATAACCTCCTCAATTATTCCTTCCTCATCGCTACCTTATTTGAATAGTTATCATATATGCGTATAACTTCAACAGGTAGTAAGACACGATGATATATATATATATATATATATATACAATCCAGAGCCAATAATTGATATATATACATCCAATCCAGAACCAATAATTGATATATATCTTATCGATAGCCAATAATTGATATATATATCTCAATTATTGGCTCTGGATTGTATATATATATATATATATATCATCGCGTCTTACTACCTGTTGAAGTTATACGCATATATGATAACTATTCAAATAAGGTAGCGATGAGGAAGGAATAATTGAGGAGGTTATCAACCCGCATTTACATGGAAGAAAAGTGGGAAACCGTTTGAGGAAAGAAGAACCTTCAGTAGACCCGACCGGGATTCGAACATCGATATCCCCATTATCCGCAGGCCTGTCTATCACGAGAATGGCGCCTCAGACCATTAGACCACTGAAGTGGGTAATCTATAATAATAATTAAAGGAAGTGTGTGTTTGTTTGTTTGTTTGTTTGTTTGTTTGTTTGTGTGCGATGCCCAGCCAAATCTACGGTATGCAGAGATCTGAAATTTTTAACATAGGTGGACTAAAGGGGGTCCAAATGCACCTCAAAGCCGGATTTTTAAAATTTTAATTAGCTTATTAATTAGGCTATTTTTAACAAATTTTTGAAGAAAATATGTTAATCTAGTTTATAATTATGTATCAGAGATGGCTCTAATAAAAATATGCGTCCGAAATTGACAGTAATTCTCAACCATTATTTTTTGGGGCGGAGGGGGCGGGGGGTTATATAATTCTTACACCACAGTGGGTCACGGGCAACGCCGTTAGGGATTGCTGGTAAGTTATATAAACCAGTATCGTGACCTTTAGTCTTCTCAGCATTTACGTGGCCAGCGGGGGTGCCGTGCTACCCCCATTAGTGAAGAAAAAAAAAGTTACAGTAACAAAAGACCTAAGTAGCTAGTTTTTTTATAAACCACATCTATTCTCTTCGTATTACACGCATATGTACTAATTACTCTAATGTGTTAGGGGCGAGTAAGGTTGAATTTAGAGGAATCGTACCCGAATTTGCGTGGAGGGAGAGTAGAATGCAATTTTGTAAAAAATACCCCCTTGGTGCACCCCTCCGGGATTCGAAACCAAATATTCCCTTTCATTGGCAGTTCGGTCTATTGCGAGAGTGATTCCTTAAGCCAGTTGTTCTCCGAAGCGGTTCAAGTGCTAGTTAAATCAGTAATGAAATTTTCTAATCATGCTAATGCCCGGAACCCTCTCTAGATCAACCCTCCCCTCTCTAGAACAACCCTCCCCTCTCTAGGACAACCCTCCCCTCTCTAGGACAACCCTCCCCTCTCTAGGACAACCCTCCCCTCTCTAGGACAACCCTCCCCTCTCTAGGACAACCCTCCCTCTCTAGGACAACCCTCCCTCTCTAGGACAACCCTCCCTCTCTAGAACACCCCTCACCTCTCTAGAACACCCTCACCTCTCTAGAACAACCCCTCACCTCTCTAGAACAACCCTTCCCCTCTCTAGGACAACCCTCCCCTCTCTAGGACAACCCTCCCCTATCTAGGACAACCCTCCCCTATCTAGAACAACCCTCCCCTCTCTAGGACAACCCTCCCCTCTCTAGGACAACCCTCCCCTCTCTTAGGACAACCCTCCCCTCTCTAGGACAACCCTCCCCTCTCTAGGACAACCCTCCCCTCTCTAGAACACCCCTCCCCTCTCTAGAACAACCCTCCCCTCTCTAGAACACCCCTCCCCTCTCTAGGACAACCCTCCCCTCTCTAGGACAACCCTCCCCTCTCTAGGACAACCCTCCCCTCTCTAGGACAACCCTCCCCTCTCTAGGACAACCCTCCCTCTCTAGACACCCTCCCCCTCTAGGACACCCCTCCCCTCTCTAGAACACCCCTCCCTCGATGTCCCTAGGGTTACCTGAGACTCCTCAAGAGTGATGGCGTCGCAGCTCTTGAAGCTGATTGTCCTCAGTTTCTCGCCCTTCCTGTCCACGGTGTGTATTGCGGCCTCCGGACCGAACTTGAGCTTGACGAACCGCCGGTGATTGGCGTGCATCCACTCGCGCACCGCCATCTTGTCCACCGTCTTGGCCCCGGTGTTGTTCTTCAGCTCCTCCTGCTGCATCTTGAGGCGGCGCCGGCGTCGGTTCTGCAGCTTCACGACGCCGTATCCGGCGCCTGCGCACACGATGGGGACGAACCCGAGGAACACGCATGCGTAGATGTACACCAGCTCACTGCCCTGGGGGTCAAAGGTCATTGGTTTTCAATTAAGGAGATACGTTTTTAACATAGAGTAAGATAACTTACCATTCAGAATTAGATGAACAAGTCTTATTTTGTATTAATTAACTACTTTATGGTATTTGTCTTGTAATTTTCAGGCATACCTTCGACTGGGGTAACTTTGCCCACTTTTGAAAATAAAGATTTTCCCTCAAATAATAGTTACTTTAAAGAACACTAGGTTCACCTGAATACCTTTGTGGAACCCTTTGAGGTGTTCGCAAGACACGCAGGAGCTTATGATGACGTACTGATTGACTATCTATGAGAACAGCTGTTTTATCGTCCCAGTGTCAGAACAAGCAATTTTTAGTGTCCTTATACTTTTGTTGGGGCAGCCAAAATACCTACAAATTATATAGCAACAGAATTTTGTAGAACAAAATATTAAAAAGATGCAAGAAAACATAAACTGTTCCATTTAACACCCCGTTAGGGTTTCATTGCCCAAAAATAGCTTCTGTGCTTAGAAAAAATTAGTTAAATAGTGGGTGTGCAAAGTAACCCTTTCTATGGTAGGTGACTTTGCCCACCCCCTTTATGATTTTTCTCAAACAGGATGATTTACACCAAAAAAAAAAAAGGATCTATGAACCCTCTCACATGTGTGACAATTTTTTGTTCATCAAAATTCACTTAAGAAGCATACGAATTTGGAACGCAAAGTTGTAAAATGGGCAAAGTCACCCCAGTCGACGCTACGTTTACAGATGACAAAGTATTACACTCTCACTTAACCTAGAGTAGCATTTAAAAACATAGACTCAAACTTGGTTCAATAAAATTAATACTTAGCCTGGAGGCTAAGCTCATGAACCAAATCACAACAGCTTTAGTGCTGCATACACAGTCGAGAGTTGAACGTCAGTCAATCCTTTATTCGACCTTAATCGATATTTTTTTAGATATTTAACGTGGACGTTCTGAACTAGATGATTATGTCAACACACGGCTTATAAACTAACTTAAATCTAGAACAAACACAACACTCAGCCCTCCCCCCTACCTCATCCCAAACCCACAATAGCTCATCATTGTAAAAGGGAAAGCCCTAATTTCACTAATGATAATTTTTTTCAGCCATACCTTGAATTAAACCAGGGATACCTTATCTCAATCGGCAGACATATCATCCAAATCCCCCCCGTGCAATTCCATCCATTTGCGAGTGTGACACCTTAGACAATTTGTTGACCGAAGCTGGTATCTGCTTGTTATTTAGTTTACTCAGAGAATGGTTGTCTCTCGAGATTATACTATAAATATAGCCCTTAGGCCACTTTCACACACAGATTGAGCAAGTGCCACGCTACATTAAATACAAGATGACACCTCCCTAAACTCAAATGGAATGGACTAGTTTCATATTTTTTTAAAAAAACTGGCCCATTACATTCTGGTAAAGGTAGGCAATTTTATCTTGTATTAAGTCTGACTGTGAAACTGGCCCAAAGTCTGACTATGAAACTGGCCCAAAGTCTGACTGTGAAACTGGCCTGTGTCAGGTTTGAACCCCGTTGTTACAGATAAAAGTAAAACACCCAAGAATTCACCCAGCTCCAGCGTGTTGACACAGACTCTATCTTAAAGAAACGAGGAGATCATATGGGGGTCTCACCTCGAAGTAATCAAAGCCTCTAAGGTACTTGCAGGGCTCCAAGAGACTGTTGTTCAGTTGAAGAGGTTGCGGGCAGGGGTCCCCCTTCCTCCAGAAGAAAACATTCTTCTGGACCTCTTTAGGTTTGATGTCTGTGCAGTTCACGATGATGTCGTACAGGTGGATGTTTCGGATCTCCTCGATTTCTTCTTTGGTGAAAATTCTGAAGTCAGGAGCCATACATCGTTAACCTTATTTATGTTTCCAAGTTAATATAAACTTCCCACATGAGCTCAATTGGTAGGTGTCACGTGATTAAAAAAATATTGAACAACGTAGTGATTGGTATCCCCATCTACTGTCAGTAACTACCCAAAGAAGTCGTACCCAAAGTCTTTTATGAGGTAATTTTGAATTGTCGGGCGTGATAGTTGTGGATGTGGCACAAACATTTTGCTCTCGACTGGAATTCCCCCCCCGCCCGCCCTTCTTATTAAGTGGGAACAAGTGAAGCCAATTAGTTTGTCGATAGACCCTTGTCGATCGACTATGTTGACTCAGAAGGACCGCACAAGTATTGTAAGTAATCAAAATGCTGATGGACATTATCAGTAACAACACTCTTTATTGCACGCATTTTAAAGAATATTAACTCACAAATATTCCGGCAGACCTACCACCACACTTTGCTGCTTTGTCAAGAAGGGATTGTTGAGGTCAACATAGCTGGAATATTAATCAAAGTATCATAATAGGTTGTTCTTCATCACT
This sequence comes from Timema podura, assembly GCA_033556935.1. NCBI lineage: Eukaryota > Metazoa > Arthropoda > Insecta > Phasmatodea > Timematidae > Timema > Timema podura. The sequence goes on from JAVRXN010000011.1 coordinate 81,764,328, forward strand.
CTCTCGAGACCCTGGACCACTCACCCGCTCTCAGTGTTTTCGAACCAGAAGCGATCAGCGTCCCTGATCCTGGCAAACTGCTCCTTGATGATGGCCGTGAAGAGTTCTCCAGGACCGTCCCTGGACTCCAACATTCCCCCTATGTACACGTCTATGTTGTCCAGACGGTTGGAGTAGGCGGCGGCCAGGACTCTGAGGAGGTCGGGCTTGGACGCGAACAGAGGTGGATTAATCTCCGTCCATTCCTGGACCTTCGGCAGACGGAAGTACGATCTGGGGGGGAAAAAAATGGAAGTGTGATTTCTAATTAATATGATAATATATCTGTATGGTTAGAGGGATTTCGGGGTTTATTACAGGTGCAATACATGACTTCCACTAGATTCGCCGTTGTTGAGGAGGCAGAGGTTCAAATACCAGCTGGGTAAAGTGGAGGTTTTCACGAATGTGTATTATCACTATGGGCTTCGCACCTATTTTCTACTATAATGTGGATGTAGTTCTTCTAAATTATCTTACACATGTCCACTCCTAGGATTGATCCCTTAATAATCTTTACATCCATTACTGTTTCCAGCCTGTGGTCAGTCTTTTATTCATGCCATATATTTTTTTCTACCGGCTTGCTAGGCCTGTCGTAGCTTCATATGCCTTATAATCTAACTTAAGACTAGGACAGGCACAACATCCAGTCCCCGGCCATTAATTTATCTATGTGAAAGGGTAAACCCACAATTCACGAATGCGAATTTTTACGGCCATGCCGGGAATCGAACCTGGTACCCTTAGCTCAGTAGAAATACACGCAACCAATCGAGATAAAGTACCGAATCCGCTAATAACCCTGGTTATAAAACGTACTAATTATGTAACTATAGTAAAGGCTGGAATGCTCTTTGTGCTTATCACATGACACCCTCTATTCAATAAGTTGGCATTATCTTCACCTACAGACAGTGGCCACTTGGTCGATAGAGCTCAATGTTATCGAGTCTGGGGCATCAAGGTTTCCACCTTGAAATAATAGTAGAGGTGCAGTTCTTATAAACCAAACACATTTTCAGCCAATATGAATAAAACATGGCTTCAGTAGATAAGATCAGTTTAATATTATACAGAAAGTAATCTCAACATTTCTTGAATATCCATCATGGGCATCGTGGAGTTTGAACAGAAATCTTTTATCGTTATTCAAAACGTTTTCACACAAATGCAATTGGGCCCATGGCAGATATTAAAGAACTTTTGAGATTACAATGTGTAGAAAATGCAACTACATATATTTACTTGGTAAATATTTGATCTATTTTGCCCAAAAATATGTGTTTTATATAAAAATACGGACTAGAACTAAAGTTTTCTTTCATGGGCATAGGTCTCTTCCAATTTTCTAGACATGAATCTGTTTGACGTCGATGGTGGTTGATGGCTGATTCCCTTTAAAATGCTACTGTCCTAGCGTGAGCTAGTCAATAATCATGTATAGAAGTTTGTGTCAAAAGGGGGCAGCTCACCTGACTGTGTTGTAGTCTGGCAGACCATTGTCCCTCCCTCTCATGATGTTGAGGGCGCCCAAATCTCTCCTGGAGAACTCCATCGGGCCGAAGAGCTTGTCCCTGACGTCGGAACAGAGAACGGTGTCCTCCTTCTCGGCTATCTGAGAGGACATCCCCATCAGAAGTTCTTCCAGTGTGTTCTCATTCAGGACATCCTGAGAGAACAAGTGAGAACAGTTATCTCAGAGCTGACGAATACAAGTATGAGCTGATATCAGGCCGTTCTAATGGATAAAGGGGTAACAGTTACCGCAGACTGACGAACACTGTTACGAGATGATGTCACAGCTAAGAGCGTAGAGGACAAGTACATGTGTGATGCTGCACACTAGAGTTGTGTTTCCTGTCAAACCATGACAAAGTCAGATCAAGGAAAGCGAAGATAAACCCCCGAGCAGGGTTTAAATAATCTATTATTTATGTATAGGCTCATACTTTTATATATTATTAGCACCACGTCTTACTACACGTTCGGGTTGTACGCTTATGTACTAATTACGCTAACGGATTTAGGGATTAGGAAGGTTATATTTAGAGGAAATGTACCCGAATTTGCGTGGAGGGCTAGCGGAACACCATTTTGAAAAAAAAAACACCCTCAGTACACCCGACCGAGATTCGAACCTCCATATTCACGTTATCGGCACCCTAGTCTACTGCGAGTGACGCCTTAGACCATGCGGCCACTGTATTGGGTATAAGCTTATATTATTTCTTAGATAGTACTAGTAAAAAAATCCTTATGTAAGGCTTGATTGCTTGAGTAATCTTGCAATTCTCATAAAAAAAAAAAAGGTGGGACCCAATAAATGAAATTTTACGTTAAGAGATAAGTTTATTAATCTCAACAGTGCCTTAATATATGTAATGCGAATCCTAGAATTTAATTATAACGTTCTACACTCCATTTAAAATGTTTCTCATCAAATTATATTACTCTCATGACAAATATTCGAAAACTCTTAAGCATATTAAGAGTAGAAAATAAAACTAAACATATCTATTGAAGCAAAACCCAATTTATATAAAAAAAATGCAAGTATACCAACCTTAACTCGAGGGGCTTTCTGTCCTACCGTTGAGTTAAACCTTAATCAGTTTTCTCATGTATATACTGTACACTTATTGGATGGGTCTAAAATGTATCATAAATACTTTCTTGTGTTCAAACAATAAGGATTGAGTGTCCGCTTAGGGAGCTAAGGGTTCCGTGTTCGATTCCGTGGCATGAACGAAACATTTATTCTTAGTGAAATGTGGTCTTCACCCTGTCACAGTGATAAATTAACGACCGAGAGGATGGATTTTGTGTCTGTTATAGATTTAAGTAAGTTTATAAGACGCGTGATGATATAACCATTCGGTTAAGAAATCACTAGTTAAATACATTAAATTAAAAAAAAAAAGAATTGTGTTCTTCAGATATATTTTTTATATTTAGTGGTATTATGCCAATGTTGGTAACCCCGAGGTGGTTCTTACGTTGGAATCCCACCAGGTGGAGCACAGCCTGAGCGCCCTGTAGCCCATGGCGGTCTCTCTGAAGTGGCACTGACCATCCCTCCTGTAGATACCTGGAGGTATGAGGGTGTGACCGAACCTGAAGGCCGCGCTCTGAAACACGTGACTCACGCCCGGGTGGACGTCTGGTTTGTAACCGTCGTATTTGGGTAGACCCTCACCGAGAAACGCTGGCAGGTACTCGTACGCGATGATGTTCTAAAAGAAAAAGAAAAAAAATCAATGAAAAATGGTCAGTTTGGGCGTTGAAGTATTAACATTTTTTATTTTAGTATCGCGTTTTACTACCTGTTAGGGCTGTATACGCTTATGTACTAATTACGCTAATGGTTTTAGTGATTAGGAGGCTATATTCATATAAAGTGTTCCCGTATTTGTGTGGAGGGAGAAAGTAAAATTATTTAGGAAAAAAAAAAACCTTTGTACACACGACCGAGGATTCAAACCTCGATCTTCCAGTAGTCAGCAGTTCAGTCTATCACGAGAGTAACGCCTTAGACCATTTGACCACCGAAGTGGGTCAAATTGTGTGCTGATCAAACTTAAGTTTCGCGTGTCACACAGCATCATGGGCTGAGCCGCAAGTTCGACATGACCTAGAAGGCGCCCCTATACTACTATAAAGCCACATGGCTGACTCACTCACTCACTGACATTAATGTTTACCCACTTCCAGATGAGCTAGAAACTTGAAATTTGACAAACTTATAGTTTCTAGCCTGTAACCGACGGTAAATTTCCAAAAAATTAGTAATTCTAATTTTTAACCCCCGAAAAAAATTCAAAACGTTGGAGCAACTTTAAAGTCAGAGTGGACCTTTCTTTGGAGGTCTCTTGTGGCTAAACGGTAAGACCTATCAAAAAACGGATTGCACCAACAAACACGGATTTGGTGAGATCCACAAGTTTGGTCATATTACTTTTTGTCATATCTCCATCGGTTATACCTTGGATAGAGCTAGATTTTTTTGATTTTAGATAAATTTTGAACATTTTCCACACATTTTTAAATTTTAAAACAACGCTGGAATTACATTAGCTTACATTCACTTGCAAAGAAGTCACCGGGGGCTTGGGGGGTGGAGCCCCCAACGAGCAAAGCGAATGTCTGAATATAGGTACCTGTAGAGTGGCCACGACGTATCTCCTAGCTCTCTGGAAGACCTCCTCGTCGGGCCAGTCGGGGTACTGGGCCTGGACCCTGGAGGCCACCACGTTATGCCAGCGGAAGAAGAGCAGTCCGAAGGAGAGGAGGGCAGGGTTCTGATTGGTTCGTGGGTCGCCGAGAACTGCAGGAGAAGCACCATGTGATTCCTGGTCATAATCGCCAACAACATGAATCCGACACATGCAAGGGACGTAGCGGATACTTTCAAAATACGTACATCTTAATATTTAAACACTTTTTTAAAAAAAATCTATATTAAATCACTGATTTTAAGAGGCACAGGCTTACCTCGATATTCCAATGAACAGATATTTGGATCATCTTTTAAAAGTGACGGCAGCATATCACTTGACTTGGCGAATGAATATACGAAAATTGATTCGGTCATTTTTTTAGCTGACATATATGTTCAAACGTAATAAAATTGGGGTATATGTAATAAATAACAGGCACAGGAGTAAAGAAACATCAAGAAGAAGGGACAAACAGAAGAAGAGAGAGAGAGACAGAATAGAGAGAGAGAGACAGAATAGAGAGAGAGAGAGAGAGACAGAATAGAGAGAGACAGAATAGAGAGAGAGAGACAGAATAGAGAGAGAGAGACAGAATAGAGAGAGAGAGACAGAATAGAGAGAGAGAGAGAGACAGAGACAGAATAGAGAGAGAGAGACAGAATAGAGAGAGAGATACAGAATAGAGAGAGAGAGACAGAATAAAGAGAGAGAGAGACAGAATAGAGAGAGAGAGACAGAATAGAGAGAAAGACAGAATAGAGAGAGAGAGACAGAATAGAGAGAGAGAGACAGAATAAGAGAGAGAGGACAGAATAGAGAGAGACAGAATAGAGAGAGACAGAATAGAGAGAGACAGAATAGAGAGAGACAGAATAGAGAGAGACAGAATAGGAGATAGAGACAGAATAGGGAGATAGAGACAGAATAGGGAGATAGAGACGGAATAGGGAGATAGAGACAGAATAGAGTGATAGAGACAGAATAGAGAGATAGAGACATAATAGAGTGATAGAGACAGAATAGAGAGATAGAGACAGAATAGAAAGAGACAGAATAGAGAGAGACTGAATAGAGAGAGACAGAATAGAGAGATAGAGACAGAATAGATAGAGAGAAACAGAAGAAGAGAGAGAGAGACAGACAGAAGAAGAGAGAGACAGACAAAAGAATAGAGAGAGACAGACAAAAGAAGAGAGAGAGACAGAAGAAGAGAGAGAGACAGACAGAAGAAGAGAGAGAGACAGAAGAAGAGAGAGAGAAATATAAGAAGAGAGAGACAGAAGAAAAGAGACAGAAGAAGAGAGAGAGACAGACAGAAGAGAGTGACAGACAGAAGAGAGAGAAAGACAGAAGAGAGAGACAGAATAAGAGAGGGACTGAAGAAGGGAGAGACTGAACAAGAAACAGACAAAAGAAGGTAAAGACAAACAGACATACCAAAGAAGGGAAAACCAGACATACATACAAAAGGAAGAATAGATGGTTATTTATTTTTTAGTTTGAGGAAAATAACATCAAATATCTATCATATTAAATAACATTTACAATAATTTATCTTCACGAGAAACTAAATATAATATGAACAAGGTCGACTAGGGTTTCAAGCCCTTGTTATGAGTGTATTTAAAAAAACATATATTCAATCACACAATCAGAACGTCACCTGAAAATATTTGTTTGTTTTTCTAGATATCTCATCATCGTTAGTTTCAGACGTGTGTCCCCCAAAGGGTCCTGTTACTCACGATAGAGCCGCTCCGGTGTCATCATCCTCAGCATGTGCGGCGCCGGCGAGTTGAAGAGAGGAACCCTCATCGTGTTCTTCACGGGCATCATCTTGGAGTGGTCCGTCAGGAAAGAGCCGTTCTTGAAGGACCTCATGGCGTTCACCCAGGCCTCACTCGTGCTGTAGATGAAACTGCCGTCGATCCAAGCAGTCATCTGGTTCGTCTGCGTCAGGGACATCATATACACCTCATTAATAATAATAATAATAAAAAAGGTACGATGCACCGCACAAACTCTTTTATCTCAATAAACAAAATTTACAACAACAAAAAACCTCCGTTCTTCCTGTCATCAGCGAACCAGTATAACACGAGAGTGACGGTCACTGAAGCTGCTTAAAACTTAGTTGGACATCAGGTATCCACCACCGGTGGTAGGTTTACCACAATTTGAGAGGAAAATAAAGAGACCACACCTGTTCTCTGGGGCTGTTGGGACTCTGACCCGTCTTGCGGTCGTACGCGGCGCGGTGAAAGGGGATGTACTTGTTCCCGTGGCAGCCCTTGTCGTACATCTCGTCGCACTTCTCTATCTCGATCCTGTGGACCTCTATAGGACAGCCACTCTCACTGGCCATCAGCACCTCCGAACTCACCACCTGCCCTGTAAGGGAACAGAGGTACATCTTTATATACTGAGGTCTTCTATAGGGAAGCCACCTTTGTGGCCATCAGAACCTCCGAACTCACCACCTGCCCTGTAAGGGAACAAGGTACATCTTTATTATACTGAGGTCTTCTATAGGAAGCCACTTTGATGGCCATCAGACTCGAATCACACCTTCCTGTAGGGAAAATATTTTATAAGTTGGGAGTACTTTCTCTCATTCACTGAAGGAGAGAGCTCTTTGACAGGCATTAGCACCTTCCGCAACTGTATATGCCCTTCATAGGGAAACAGAGGTACATCTTTATGTATGAGGTCATTCTCAGGAAGCACAACTTGCTGTTCATCAGCAACCTCCGAAATCAATTCTTCATGTAGGGAAAAAGTACCTTTCTTTTATATACTTGAGGTCTTCTTTAGGAAAGCAATTTTGGGTCATCAGTAACCAGTCACCGAAATTCCCATCTTACTCTGCCTGGATTAAGGGGATACTAGGTACACTTATAAATACGCACTTCTTCTTGAGTAGCCACCTTTATCCAGCCATCACAACACCTCGAACTCACCACCTTCCCTGTACAGGACAGTACACTTTATTCTACTGAGTCTTCTATAGGGAAGCCACCTTTATGGCCATCAGCACCCCTAACCTCACACCTTCTGTAAGGAATACCTAATTACACCCTATCCTATCTTGAGCTAGTTCTATCCAGCCTAGGAAGTACTCTTATACTGAGTTCTTAGGAAGCCACTTGTGGCTCGAACTCCGAATCCCACTTCTGTAAGGGACAGTCTTTTATCGAGTTTTATAGGGAAGCACCTTTGCTGGCCATCAGAACCTCCGAACTCACCACTTCCTGTAGGGAACAGAGGTACATCTTTATATGGAGGTCTTCTATAGGGAAGCCACTTTGTGGCCATCAGACCTCGAACTCACACTCCCTGTAAGGGACAGAGGTACATCTTTATATACGAGGTCTTCTATAGGGAAGCCACCTTGATGGCCATCAGACCTCCGAACTCACACTGCCCTGTAAGGGAACAGAGGTACTACTCTTTATAGAACCTTTAGGTCTTCTAATTAAGGAAGCCACCTTATGATTTGGGCATCAGCACCTCCGAACTCACAACTGCCCTGTAAGGAACGAGGTACATCTTTATATACTGAGGTCTTCTATAGGGAAGCCACCTTTGCTGGCATCAGAACCTCCGAACTCACAACTGCCTGTAAAGGAACAGAGGTAAATCTTGTTACATTTTATATAATGAGGACTTCTATTGGCACCAACATTCACTGACTGTCAGAATTTTGAATAAATTACTCTGGAGGGAAATATTTTAGAAGTGGTAGTACTTTTACTCTCAATTTACCTGAAAGGTAGAGAGGTCTTTTGACAGATTACACTGTCGCACTGGTTTATATGCCTCGTCATAGTGTAACCATCAAAGATGCCTTGCTACTTTCCATGGTGAGCAAAGTGTACAATAATCTCGAGAACAGATATGTTAAACGATGTTTCATTAGTTTTACAAACCTCAAATAAATTCTTATCATATTACTTGGAAAATATTCAGAACCTTCTTAGGTTTATAATATATTCAAGATGACGATTCTTTTCTAGCCTGAAGAGTAAATAATTTGGGTTTTTTCATAGTAACCTAAGTCTAACCAAATTGCCATTTCTTACTAACTGGCACTAGGAATTCGAAAGATTACTGTTGCACTTATAAAAGTACGCCACCTATCCCTATCTTGAGCTAGTTCTATCCAGTCCACATCACAACACCCTATCTCTATCTAGTTCTATCCAGTCCACCTTATTACACTATATCTCTAACTTGAGCTAGCTCTATCCAGTCCTCTATTACACCCAATCTCTATATTGAGCTAGTTCTATCCAATCCCCCTTATTACACTATATCTCTATCTTAAGCTAGTTTTATCCAGTCCACCTAATTACACCCTATCCCTATCTTGAGCTAGTTCTATCCAGTCCACCTAATTACACCCTATCCCTATCTTGAGCTAGTTCTATCCAATCCACCTAATTACACCCTATCCCTATCTTGAGCTAATTCTATCCAGTCCACCTAATTACACCCTATCACTATCTCGAGCTAGTTCTTTCCAGTCCACCTCATTACACCCTATCCCTATCTTGAGCTATTCTAACCAGTCCACCTCATTGCAGGTCCATTCTAATGTTATCCTCCCATCTGTGTTTCAATCATCCCATTAGGTTTGCCAGACAGCACCCTGAACACTGTTTTATTTTCTTCCATTCGTGATACATGTCCTGACCATCGTAAATTTAACTACAACTAAAGTATTATGAAATTTCTAAAAAAATTAAAATTATAGCTCGCTTTGTTACCAATTATTATGTTTAAAAATAGCTAAATGATTAAAATATTATAATTTATCAAATCGTAGAAAATTATGTAAAATATGGTTGGAGGGGGGGGAATCCTACGAGCCCTTTTGAAGGAGAAGAAGGGATAGAAAATCATTTAAAAGATCCTTACGTTATTTATTTACGGCCCCTTATCAGACTATTCATACTCCAGGTAAATCTAGCATGTCATGGAGAGTTCATCCAGATGTATAAAAAAAAAAAGAGCAATGCACTCTAATGTTTATAGTGTTTAATCTCAGCCTCATAAGGACATCCGTAAGACGATCTATTTCATTATTTAATAGCAAGGTCGTAAACGGTATCCACTTCGAAAGATCTAAATAGACGACATTAATGATGTGTTTTTATTACCATAGCTTTTAGTCTTGATGGTAAAAGGCAGACAAAAACCTGTTTATTTGAGATGTATACAAAATAAGCACGATAAATTCTTCCACTAAATAAATTGTATGTAAAGCAAATTGCTTTAAACTTATATTTTATCTGCATAGTATGTCGGAAAATATATGGTCCAAAAACAAATTATGATACTGCGGAATGGAGGAGGTTACACAATGACGAGTTACATTTCTTGTAATCATCACAAGACAGTATTAGAATAATGAAGTCTTGAGATTACGGTGGGCAGAACATACAGAGTGAATGGGAGAATTTAGAACAGTGTTCAGGGTATTGAATGGCAGCCCAATGGGAGGAGAATTTAGAACAGTGTTCAGGGTATTGAATGGAAACCCAATGGGAGGAGAATTTAGAACAGTGTTCAGGGTTTTGAATGGCAGCCCAATGGGAGGAGAATTTAGAACAGTGTTCAGGGTATTGAATGGCAGCCCAATGGGAGGAGAATTTAGAACAGTGTTCAGGGTATTGAATGGCAACCCAATGGGAGGAGAATTTAGAACAGTGTTCAGGGTATTGAATGGCAGCTCAATGGGAGGAGAATTTAGAACAGTGTTCATGGTATTGAATGGCAACCCAATGGGAGGAGAATTTAGAACAGTGTTCAGGGTATTGAATGGAAACCCAATGGGAGGAGAATTTAGAACAGTGTTCAGGGTATTGAATGGAAACCCAATGGGAGGAGAATTTAGAACAGTGTTCAGGGTTTTAAATGGCAGCCCAATGGGAGGAGAATTTAGAACAGTGTTCAGGGTATTGAATGGCAGCCCTATGGGAGGAGAATTTAGAACAGTGTTCAGGGTATTGAATGGAAACCCAATGGGAGGAGAATTTAGAACAGTGTTCAGGGTTTTGAATGGCAGCCCAATGGAAGGAGAATTTAGAACAGTGTTCAGGGTATTGAATGGAAACCCAATGGGAGGAGAATTTAGAACAGTGTTCAGGGTATTGAATGGAAACCCAATGGGAGGAGAATTTAGAACAGTGTTCAGGGTATTGAATGGAAACCCAATGGGAGGAGAATCTAGAACAGTGTTCGGGGTATTGAATGGCAGCCCAATGGGAGGAGAATCTAGAACAGTGTTCAGGGTATTGAATGGCAGCCCAATGGGAGGAGAATTTAGAACAGTGTTCAGGATATTGAATGGAAACCCAATGGGAGGAGAATTTAGAACAGTGTTCAGGGTTTTGAATGGCAGCCCAATGGAAGGAGAATTTAGAACAGTGTTCAGGGTATTGAATGGCAACCCAATGGGAGGAGAATTTAGAACAGTGTTCAGGGTATTGAATGGCAGCCCAATGGGAGGAGAATTTAGAACAGTGTTCAGGGTATTGAATGGAAACCCAATGGGAGGAGAATTTAGAACAGTGTTCAGGGTATTGAATGGCAGCTCAATGGGGGGAGAATTTAGAACAGTGTTCAGGGTATTGAATGGCAACCCAATGGGAGGAGAATTTAGAACAGTGTTCAGGGTATTGAATGGAAACCCAATGGGAGGAGAATTTAGAACAGTGTTCAGGGTATTGAATGGAATCCCAATGGGAGGAGAATTTAGAACAGTGTTCAGGGTATTGAATGGCAGCCCAATGGGAGGAGAATTTAGAACAGTGTTCAGGGTATTGAATGGCAACCCAATGGGAGGAGAATTTAGAACAGTGTTCAGGGTATTGAATGGCAGCCCAATGGGAGGAGAATTTAGAACACTGTTTAGGGTATTGAATGGCAGCCCAATGGGAGGAGAATTTAGAACAGTGTTCAGGGTTTTAAATGGCAGCCCAATGGGAGGAGAATTTAGAACAGTGTTCAGGGTATTGAATGGCAGCCCAATGGGAGGAGAATTTAGAACAGTGTTCAGGGTATTGAATGGAAACCCAATGGGAGGAGAATTTATAACAGTGTTCAGGGTATTGAATGGCAGCCCAATGGGAGAAGAATTTAGAACAGTGTTCAGGGTATTGAATGGAAACCCAATGGGAGGAGAATTTAGAACAGTGTTCGGGGTATTGAATGGCAGCCCAATGGGAGGAGAATCTAGAACAGTGTTCAGGGTATTGAATGGCAGCCCAATGGGAGGAGAATTTAGAACAGTGTTCAGGATATTGAATGGAAACCCAATGGGAGGAGAATTTAGAACAGTGTTCGGGTATTGAATGGCAGCCCAATGGGAGGAGAATCTAGAACAGTGTTCAGGGTATTGAATGGCAGCCCAATGGGAGGAGAATTTAGAACAGTGTTCAGGATATTGAATGGAAACCCAATGGGAGGAGAATTTAGAACAGTGTTCAGGGTTTTGAATGGCAGCCCAATGGAAGGAGAATTTAGAACAGTGTTCAGGGTATTGAATGGCAACCCAATGGGAGGAGAATTTAGAACAGTGTTCAGGGTATTGAATGGCAGCCCAATGGGAGGAGAATTTAGAACAGTGTTCAGGGTATTGAATGGAAACCCAATGGGTGGAGAATTTAGAACAGTGTTCGGGGTATTGAATGGCAGCCCAATGGGAGGAGAATCTAGAACAGTGTTCAGGGTATTGAATGGAAACCCAATGGGAGGAGAATTTAGAACAGTGTTCAGGGTATTGAATGGAAACCCAATGGGAGGAGAATTTAGAACAGTGTTCAGGGTTTTGAATGACAGCCCAATGGGAGGAGAATTTAGAACAGTGTTCAGGGTATTGAATGGAAACCCAATGGGAGGAGAATTTAGAACAGTGTTCAGGGTTTTGAATGGCAGCCCAATGGGAGGAGAATTTAGAACAGTGTTCAGGGTATTGAATGGAAACCCAATGGGAGGAGAATTTAGAACAGTGTTCAGGGTATTGAATGGCAGCCCAATGGGAGGAGAATCTAGAACAGTGTTCAGGGTATTGAATGGCAGCCAAATGGGAGGAGAATTTAGAACAGTGTTCAGGGTATTGAATGGAAACCCAATGGGAGGAGAATTTAGATCAGTGTTCAGGGTATTGAATGGAAACCCAATGGGAGGAGAATTTAGAACAGTGTTCAGGGTATTGAATGGAAACCCAATGGGAGGAGAATTTAGAACAGTGTTCAGGGTATTGAATGGAAACCCAATGGGAGGAGAATTTGGAACAGTGTTCAGGGTATTGAATGGAAACCCAATGGGAGGAGAATTTAGAACAGTGTTCAGGGCTTTGAATGGCAACCCAATGCGAAGAAATCATCTGGATAACTTAGATGCAGATGGGAGGATAACAATGGAATGGACCAAAAAAATAGGATGTAATAAGGCGGAATGGATAGAACAAACACAAAATAGGGATAGGTGGCGTACTTTTGTAAGTGTGGCTATCAACTTTCGATTTCCTAGTGCCAGAGGTTAATTATGTCAGGCACGGATTAACACTTTTGGGGGACCTGTGCCAAATATAACTTGGGGTCCCTAGAAGTTAGTTCCCCAATGAATGATTTTGAATCTTACATATATATCCTACTACGTGGATAGTTTTATTTGGAGAAAAACTTTTTTTTTTGCAAACATAAAGCACTCATGATGACTACTGTGAGTTTTGTTAACATATTAATTATTAATACTATAGTAATTATACAGTCTATTAGTTATATACTGCGTTGATTATAGTACTGTAAATTAATAGTTAATACTATAGTCATACTGGACATTATATATACTATTTCAGTGTAATTGCATTTTATGTAGTCCATTGTCTGCAGATAAAATAGTAATAGTACTAGTATGGTAAACATAATTTTATTATTAAAAGCTGTTTTTCTCTCTCTCACGTCACATTTATTTAATTTTTCAATATTAATAATTTTACTATTTTACCTCAAATTATTTTCAATAGAAAATCAATGTTTATTTTTCTGTCAAAAGTCAACGGTACCGTCTGCAGATATGTAATATTTCCGGTTTGACAAAAGCAAAGATTGCGTTAATTTTTAAGCACGAACTGTATGACTTCACGTTATACCAGACTGACAGCGCCCTTAGATTAAGGAATTTCTAGATTATTTTGGGATAAATTTTAGGAAAAAACATAAAAATATTGAAATATAATATTAGCACAAAATAAATATGACTAGTAAAAGTGATTTATTTGCCAGGCGGGCGGGGGCCCCTGTGCGTTAACCGGGCCTGAAGTATGTTCGTTCATACATACCTAATCACGCCGTTCCCTTAGAGGGTAGGTAAGGAATTGTGCATATAGCTCAAAAAACAACTCCTTACATAAAATCGTGCATCACATACCAATCAGATCTGTGACACAATCGGCTAGAAACCTTAAATTTACACCAACATTTTTGCACATGGATAATTTCTGATCAAACATTAATGGAAATAAAGAGTTGATAGAAGTTTCCAATAAAGAACATTGCTGAAATATTAAATGATATTTGGATAAAAACTGTATTGAAAAGGGCTTTTTTGACCATTTTAGATTGGCTTTATAATCAAGCATTGTACACAAATCTTAATTCGTCACCACGGAAAATGTCGAGTAATCAATCAAATACGAATGCCCTGCACACATTTCTGGCATATAGTAAGTAGGTATTTTCTTTTCCTTTTACTCCCATACCTCGCGCGCGCGTGCGCACACACACAAACGAGCCAGGAGCTGAGTTGGGCCTGGTATGGTGAACGCTCTTAATCCATCTTTTAATTCTCTCCACACTTCCATATCCTTCGCTTCAACAGCATCCTTACACCGAGTCATACATTTTTTTCTATTCTTAAAACTGTTAATGTTTCTCTTTCTCACACATTCGTCCACCGAATTTTAGTACAGCGTGATGATATAGGTGTATCTTAAAGGGTGAAAGCTTTGGTTTGAATTTAACTAATGACTTAGGTGATAGACGTACCAGGCAATATGTTAGTGTGGAAAGAAATAATTTATTTTATTAATTATTTCTTATTTCTTATGTTTACAATAATCTATAATAACCTAAATCCTTTACATAAGATTTCTTTAACACCAATAAAAAAAATCTGTTGATAAACAAAATATTTTATTACCAACTATATTAATTAGGCAGACTTATTTTAAGCGCGTTTCAAGGGTCAATAACATTGACCTCTCTAAAGGAAGACGCTATCGTGGACGTTTACGATCATTATCTACTTAGAGCCCTCAAATAAACAAGCACGGAAATCTGACCACGAGGGGCCTTAAAGAACGAGTGCTCTATAATCCTGGATAGTCAAGTGAGGTTATTCAATCTTACAACCACCATTCTCATTAAATCCAATCCAACTTGAAACTACTATATAAATAAGATCAATGCCATCTTGTAACTACTATAGCAAAGAAGTCATGTGACGTCACATACCGAAGAAAGCCAACATGGCCGTCCTGTTCCTGGCCGAGACCAGACCATCCTGTCCCTTCATGAAGATCTGACTGAGCTTGCGAGGACTGGGTCGGTTCTGACCAGCCATCATATACACGCCATCCGCGTAGGCAGCCGGGGTCTTGCGGGTCAGGTGGTTGTCTGGAAACACACGGACAAGAAGAGATTGTTTAATCCCAGAGACTCACACATTAGTCGGTAAACACTTGATATTAAGCTATCTGGAAGCTATCTTGTATTTATTAGAGGAAGTGTACCCGCATTTACGTGGAGAGAGAGTGTAAAACAATTTAGGGAAAAATACAGTACACCCGACAGAGATTCTAAGCCCGGTCTCCCAGTGAACACACACCTTACTCTCTTAAGTGACCACATGGTCTAAGGCGTCACTCTCGTAATATACTAGGCTTTCTATTACGAGAGATTTAGCTTCGAATCCTGGTCAGGTGTACCGAGAAGGATTTTTCCTAAATGGTTTTCCACGCAAATGCAGATACATTCCCTTTAAATTAAATTTTCCTTGTTTCTAAACACATTAGAGTAATTAGTTACACGTGCGTATACCAAAAACGGATAGTAAGACGCGTTGCAAAAAAATAAAAATTGCACAATGCGAGTCTAACACCAACGCCCGTAGCCACCAGTGCAAGTCACAATATCACATGGAAGTAGGGTCAAGCATATAATTAATGACCTTAGCTCACAGATTTACACTTTTCTTCACGAGTTAATTAAATTCCTTCTCGTACTTTCACAGGTTTCCTAATTAAGAGAATGAAGGAACAAACAAAACTAGTGTCAAATTCTTTTACGTAAGCAGTAACCTCTCTTTTCTTTTTTATGCAAGAGAATTACCTAATGAGTGACGAATACATGGTTTTCCTATGAAAATATTGGACTCGACTGTTTTGCACAATTTGTTTGGAAACAACTAGTGCCAATGTGAATCACCAGCCAATACAATCTCGGCCCCATCATGCACTTTGTTTGAACTACCAAGTTGTGGGACGTTTCGTGAAAATGTTGCCCAATACATAACTCTCACAACCTGAAGGACAACATTATCGACTCTCAATGGAATCATCGGAAATGCTCTCTCTTTCTACCTTCACGACACTGTCTACTTGGTGATATCGAAGCTATTTGACGAGGAAGGCTACACTCAGCGGTGTAGTCGTAAATTTAGCAGTGCCGGAACGCAAGGCCGTAGCCACTCCAAAGATGAAGTGGAGGGGGGGGGGGGGGCTGCCATAAGAGAAAAAAAATTCACAAACATAAATGCCTCTAGAAACATTTTGGAGCATTTTTTAATAGCTGTTACTAAGGCAGAAACTTACCTAGCGCTCTTAATATTGATATAAAATCAATTATTTAACTTAGAATTGCATAGTATAAAACTTTACTAAGAAGTATATATATATTTTGAATATAGTTCCATGAAAAGCAGTGCCGGAATGGCATTCCAACGAGTTCCCACTCCACTACACCCCTGGTTACATCTTAATTTGACGAACTTGAGGTGGTATGACAAAAGAAAAGGCCATCGTTTTTTCAGTTTCCATTGCAAAACAATTTTTATGGCCAAAATAAATAAAATATTGCTTCAGTACAAAGGTAGAGTTTAATTTTCTTCACATGTTGATATCAACAGTTCCTGAATATCTGTCATGAGCATAGCGGCATTATCTAGACAAACTTTTTAAAATAAGAAAAAAAAAGTTGTCATTATATTCCAGAACACCCTTTACAGATATTCGAGAAATTTTGGAGGTCGCCATGTGAAGAAAATTAAATTTAATGGTTGTACGGGAGCAATATTTTATTTATTTTGGCCGAAAAAATGTTTTTGACATAAAAACTTCAAAAACACAAGCCTTTTCTCTCGTCCCCTTCAACCCCACCTCGAGCACTCCAAACACTATCCCACTTAGATGCTAATGTATGAAGCTGAAAGAAATATAATAAAATGAGCAGTTTATTCTGTAATACCTCTAGCTTATCTGCTGATAGCACTTCCCCTCTTTCTCTGACGACTCCACACACTCACTCTACTTGAGCAATTCCCCTCTTCCTCTGACGACTACACACACTCACTCTACTTGAGCAATTCCCCTCTTCCTCTGACTAATACACACACTCACTCTACTTGAGCAATTCCCCTCTTTCTCTGACGACTACACACACTCACTCTACTTGAGCAATTTCCCTCTTTCTCTGACTAATACACACACTCACTCTACTTGAGCAATTCCCCTCTTTCTCTGACGACTCCACACACTCACTCTACTTGAGCAATTCCCCTCTTCCTCTGACGACTACACACACTCACTCTACTTGAGCAATTCCCCTCTTCCTCTGACTAATACACACACTCACTCTACTTGAGCAATTCCCCTCTTCCTCTGACTAATA
Organism: Timema podura; assembly: GCA_033556935.1. NCBI lineage: Eukaryota > Metazoa > Arthropoda > Insecta > Phasmatodea > Timematidae > Timema > Timema podura. The sequence continues at coordinate 81,781,543 of JAVRXN010000011.1, forward strand.
CACACACTCACTCTACTTGAGCAATTCCCCTCTTCCTCTGACTAATACACACACTCACTCTACTTGAGCAATTCCCCTCTTCCTCTGACTAATACACACACTCACTCTACTTGAGCAATTCCCCTCTTTCTCTGACGACTACACACACTCACTCTACTTGAGCAATTCCCCTCTTTCTCTGACGACTCCACACACTCACTCTACTTGAGCAATTCCCCTCTTCCTCTGACGACTACACACACTCACTCTACTTGAGCAATTCCCCTCTTCCTCTGACTAATACACACACTCACTCTACTTGAGCAATTCCCCTCTTCCTATGACGACTACACACACTCACTCTACTTGAGCACTTCCCCTCTTTCTCTGACGACTACACACACTCACTCTACTTGAGCAATTCCCCTCTTTCTCTGACTAATACACACACTCACTCTACTTGAGCAATTCCCCTCTTTCTCTGACTAATACACACACTCACTCTACTTGAGCAATTCCCCTCTTTCTCTGACGACTCCACACACTCACTCTACTTGAGCAATTCCCCTCTTCCTCTGACGACTACACACACTCACTCTACTTGAGCACTTCCCCTCTTTCTCTGACTAATACACACACTCACTCTACTTGAGCACTTCCCCTCTTTCTCTGACTAATACACACACTCACTCTACTTGAGCAATTCCCCTCTTTCTCTGACGACTCCACACACTCACTCTACTTGAGCAATTCCCCTCTTCCTCTGACGACTACACACACTCACTCTACTTGAGCACTTCCCCTCTTTCTCTGACTAATACACACACTCACTCTACTTGAGCAATTCCCCTCTTTCTCTGACTACACACACTCACTCTACTTGAGCACTTCCCCTCTTCCTCTGACGACTACACACACTCACTCTACTTGAGCACTTACTCTCTTTCTCTGACGACTCCACACACTCACTCTACTTGAGCACTTCCCCTCTTCCTCTGACGACTACACACACTCACTCTACTTGAGCAATTCCCCTCTTTCTCTGACTACACACACTCACTCTACTTGAGCAATTCCCCTCTTTCTCTGACTACACACACTCACTCTACTTGAGCACTTCCCCTCTTCCTCTGACGACTACACACACTCACTCTACTTGAGCAATTCCCCTCTTTCTCTGACTACACACACTCACTCTACTTGAGCAATTCCCCTCTTTCTCTGACTACACACACTCACTCTACTTGAGCACTTCCCCTCTTCCTCTGACGACTACACACACTCACTCTACTTGAGCACTTACTCTCTTTCTCTGACGACTCCACACACTCACTCTACTTGAGCACTTCCCCTCTTTCTCTGACTAATACACACACTCACTCTACTTGAGCACTTCCCCTCTTCCTCTGACGACTACACACACTCACTCTACTTGAGCACTTACTCTCTTTCTCTGACGACTACACACACTCACTCTACTTGAGCACTTCCCCTCTTTCTCTGACTAATACACACACTCACTCTACTTGAGCAATTCCCCTCTTTCTCTGACTACACACACTCACTCTACTTGAGCAATTCCCCTCTTTCTCTGACTACACACACTCACTCTACTTGAGCACTTCCCCTCTTTCTCTGACGACTACACACACTCACTCTACTTGAGCAATTCCCCTCTTTCTCTGACTAATACACACACTCACTCTACTTGAGCAATTCCCCTCTTTCTCTGACTACACACACTCACTCTACTTGAGCACTTCCCCTCTTCCTCTGACGACTACACACACTCACTCTACTTGAGCACTTACTCTCTTTCTCTGACGACTCCACACACTCACTCTACTTGAGCACTTCCCCTCTTCCTCTGACGACTACACACACTCACTCTACTTGAGCACTTACTCTCTTTCTCTGACGACTCCACACACTCACTCTACTTGAGCAATTCCCCTCTTCCTCTGACTAATACACACACTCACTCTACTTTTGCCTGGACAGCATTAACTTAAAATTTGAAAATTACACTTTTCTTGCTTCCTAACATATGCCCCCAAGAACGTTTTTTTTCATATACTTTCAGGCGGGAGGATTTTTACAGGACATTTTATTGAGTACACCAATTAGCTTAAATAAATTAACATATATCCACACATTGATTGAAAATGCCGTAACCAAAGGGTCGTGAACATATTTGACAAAGCATGCTCGAGTTGTCGAAATTTTAGCAGAAATTTTTTGTGTGTCCACAATAGTAATTTTGAGTAGTAAAATATTCTCTTGGGGTCGTTAACAATTTATTATTGTATATTATTATAATGTTATTATAGATTAGAATTATATATCATAACCATATATTATTATAATAAATGTACTACATAAATGGGGAACGTAAGATTAGGAAATTAGCTTTGGCGACGCTTCTGAATTACTATGGTTAGGAAAGTTTTTAAATCACATGTAATTTATGACTAGTACTTAATAAAAGACAAAAATACTGACAATAAGTTTATAGGAACATTTAAGGAGACCCGCTTCCATGGCTGAATGGTCTAAGGCATCACTCTCGTGTTAGAATGGTCTGCCGATGACAGGGAGGTTGGTATTCGAATACTGGTCGGGTCTACTAAGGTTGATGTTTCCTAAATGGTTTTCCACTCTTCCTTCATGTAAATGCGGGTACACTTGCTATAAATATATAACCTTCCTAGCCCCTAAAACCATTAGCTTTATTAGTACATAAGCATTTGACCCGAATGGGTAGTAAGAAGCGGTGCTAAAAAAGACTAACTTTCTCATCCCTACCCAATTAGAGTAATGATCATGTTTGCGTACAGCCTGAACAGGTGGTAAGCAAGATATGGTAATAGAATAGTTAAGTAAAATTTAAGAAGGCTTCTACTTTGCTTATTCGAGAAAAAAAAAAAGACATACTTTTACAGCCAAAAAAGAATCTTCTAGTGGCTATAAGTTCGTCAGATCTGCCCTTGCCTAACGCAAGAACCCAATTACCAAATGAACACACCCAGATCCATAAACATCTACTCTCTAAACCTGAGTACCCACCAACATCCGCCAAACAAACAAGTGTGCAATCAGGTGATATAGTCATCAACTTATCGAATGGGATCAGATCAAAACTGAAAGAACTGAACAATATTTTCTAAGAAAATGATGAATATGTCTCACGCTGTGTGACTATGTATTTGGTTGTCGTTCTAACTTGATAGGGAGTCAAGTACACCCAGTAGCCAGCCATTAGCTCCTCTGACTCAAAGGCGAGGCCTTTACCGAAGTGAAGACCTCCTGCTGTGTAAATAACTCTTCGCACACCAGATATCTCAACATATAAGTGGATAACTTCAAACCAGTTGCTGCATTCATCATATCCAAGTGATACTTTTAGAACAAAGTGATATTTCAACATATAAGTGGATAGCTTCAAACCAGTTGCTGCATTCATCATATCCAAGTGATACTTTTGGAACAAAGTGATATTTCAACATATAAGTGGATAGCTTCAAACCAGTTGCTGCATTCATCATATCCAAGTGATACTTTTGGAACAAAGTGATATTTCAACATATAAGTGGATAGCTTCAAACCAGTTGCTGTATTCATCATATCCAAGCGATACGTTTAGAACAAAGTGATTTTCTAAAAGAATTTCACGTTAAAGTGGAAGTGTAGGGGAGGCAAGTAAAGGGAAGTGTTTTTGCAGTACCAAAACTTTTTTTGGTCAAAATAAATACATTATTTAGTTTAACTTTCTCCACATGATGATAACGGTTCTTGGATGTATGTCATAAGCACAAATGGCGTTTTATGAGAAACATTTTAAATTAAGAGGAAATAGTTGTCATTAAATTCCAGGATACCCTTGACAGATATTCAATAAATGTTGATATTACCACGTTAAGGAAATTAACCTCTAAAGTTTTTAATGGACAAAATTTCATTTGTTTTGGAAGCAAAAAAAAGTATTGCACTAAAAATTGCACAAACACTGCTTTATTTTGGGTTTCCTACACTCCCACATTAAAGAAGAGTCATTAGTGTCTAGTAAAGTCACTTTTGGTGATATCATAAATATCCATAACATTCGTGTCTATTCTAGGCCGGTGATTCTCTATAAGCAGCCTACGGGACTTCCCCGAAAGATGTCAGTCTGGCCCGAAATGAATAATTAAACTAATATATATAACCCAGCAACACCATTTTACACCGTAGGTACATTTGACAACCCCGTTCTAGGCAAGACAAGATAAGGGAGGACAAAGGTAATTGCAAATTAAGTTTAACACAACTTCTGGCCAACTCCGTGAAAAAAAAAATGGTGGCCCTTAGTGATAAGTAGTTAAGATTCCACTTCTCTAGGCTGTCTATGCTACACTAAATATCAGCTACTATTAGAATACAGCGTTGCCATTAGATGGCCAAAACAGCTGGGGCCAAGTGGTACACCAGTACACCTTGCTTACACTTTTCAAAAATTAACTCGTGGCCCAAATGTAATACGCTAGTAAGGAGTGCAAGTTAAAAGTATTCTTTTATATCAAAAACTTCCCCCTTCCAAAAAAAAACTTCAATGGATACGTTTAGTTTTGATACACAAATTAATATCAATGGTTTTAGAATATTTGTCATTCTCATCTTAGAATCAGGCAAAATATTTTTCTTTGAAAACTTTCCTTTTAAATTCTAATATGCTCATAGCAAATGAAGGGAAAAACAGGGAAAGTCACATCATACACATTTTCTAGGACAACAACTTTAATAACCCAAACCTTATAAGGACCCAGAAAAAAAAAACATAATTTTAATCAAATTAAATCTGACATATACATCTTTTAACTATAATCTAAAATGCATTTTAAAGGTCTCATGATTGTCTAACAGATGGCAGTACTAACTCAATTTAAATATGAAAGAGACCGCTTTTAACCATAATATAAAGTGTATTAGAAAAGTTTCATGACTGTCTAACAGATGGCAGCACTAGCTCAATTTTAGTTAAAATTGAACTTTACCCCCTTTTATCTCTGTAACCCTCAAATATTCTAGAAATCTAGATAATACTAGAGATAGTTAACTTAAGTACACATTGAACCAACATTATATTTATTTTTGACATTTCTTTTTTTGCTTGTTATAAAATCTTCAAAAATACTGACCTGAAGTATCTTTCCATTCCACCACGCCTCAAGGTGGGATCGAAGGGGACGCGAGAAAAGGCCAGTGTTTCTGCAGTTTTTACTGCAAACTTTTTTTTTTGACAAAATAAATAAAATATTGCTCTTGTAGAAACATTTAATTTACTTTTATTCACCTGGTGATATCAACAGTTGTTGAATGTTTGTCATGAGCATATCAGCATTAGATGACAAACTTTAAATGAAGAGAAAAAATTGTCATTAAATTACAGAACACCCTTGAGAGATACTCAATAAATTTTCAGGTCCACACGTGAAGAAATTTTAACTCTTTGTTTGTACTGGAGCAATATTTTATTAATTTTAGCCAAAAAAAAAAGTTTTGTTGCTAAAACTGCAAAAACATTGACCTTTTCTCTTCCCTCCCCCCCCCCCCCTCCGGTCCATTCCCACCTTAACGAGTCCTTGAAACTGAAGCATCCCGTCATGACTTGTAGAGCTCTAGTAAATTACAGTACCTATCTGATGAGTGTCGGCACACACACACACACACACACACACACAACACACACACACACACACCAACACGAGTGTTATAAGGAACTTTCACCCATTTCTAATATCTCGGTATCCTGTTGAGCGACTTCCATGCTATGCCAAGGCCAGAATTAAACCAAATCTGATATTATTGCATACGTAGACAGCCCAGTGCGGCAATCAAACTGGCATGAATAACTGTCACGATACAAATGGCCAACTCCTAGGCTAGTGGTCCCTGGTTCGACTCCAAATTGTTTCTAGAATGTGACACTAAGCTGGGAGTGTGTAGTACGCGAGAAACGCTTTTCTGCAGTTTTTATTAAAAAATAGCAAAACAATTTTTTTGACCAAAATAAATAAAATATTCCTCCAGTATAAGCATAAAAATTGAATTTTCCTCACATGGTGATATCAACAGTTGTTGAATATCTGTCATGAAAATAGTGGCATTATATGAGAAACTTTTTAAAAGAAGAAAAAAAGTGATCATTAAATTCCAGGACACCCTTGAGAGATATTCAACAACTGTCTATATCACTATTTGAAGAAAATTAAAATCTATGTTTCTACTGGAAACATTTTTGATCTCTTCTGACCAAAAAAAAGTTTGAGAAAAAATATAAATTAAAACAGCCTTTTCTCGCGTACCTTACACTCCCACCTTAATGAAGGTTTCATCCTTTTAATCACTAATAACTCAAGTTTGAGAACCAACCTATAAGTAGTATCTTGATTAAACGCTGAGTTTAGAAACCTCACTACAAGTTCTAAAAATATATGTCTTCTCAATGGTATCTTCCCATTATGTTTGCTATTCTTCCATTCGCGCTGAATATCCTGTCCACCGCAACCTGAGAGATTTTACTACCTTATCAATGTCTGGTGATGCGCACAGGGTATGTAAATCATCATTATTTAGCCTCCTCTTATCTATAATATCTTCGCCCCATTTTGTACGAGATATTTTTACTGAATACTTTGTTTTCAAACACATAATAATCTAATATTATATTTTAGCTATAAGCATTAGCACTTTTATAACGAGTATGGATTGTTCTCAAATGTTTGTGCAAGCATCATTTAAACATCTTGTGAGACCTTAAATTCCTCACAAGATCCTATGCCTTTTTATGGAAAATATTTTGTAAATCTATAATTAGTGAAAAAATAATAAATTGCTTCTATTTTATTTTGATAATTTTTAATATATTTAGTTCAGTTCCACAAATTACATACTTTGGTGGTAGCATAGTCTAAAGCGTCAAGTTCACAATATACTGAACTCACGATTATGGGGAGATCGGGGTTCGAATCCTGATCGGGTGTAATTAGAATTTTTTTCCTAAATGATTTTCCACTCTTCCTCTAATCCAAACTTCCTTATCCCTTATACACTATCATAATTAGTACACACGTATAACTCGAACGGGTAGTAAGACGCAGTGCTAAAACTATCACAAACTATGATTATTTCAATATGAACATAGTTTTCTAGGCCAACTATTTAATATCATAACAAATGAATATAGATTTAAGCCAAATTTAGGTTTATGTTACTAGTAAGTTTTCCTCTTTAGCAATTACATTTTTAACGAATAAAAATATATACTTAACAAGTCCTGTAGAAATGAATCCTATTATCTAATTTATAAATTGAAAAAATCAATAAAGCAAGTCTATTATTCATATATTAAAGATGGGAGTTTCAAGAAAATCACAATTTTCGTGATATTTAGGTTTCTAAAATGATATTTGGCAGCTTAAAAGATATTGTGAGCCTTTTTTTTAAGACATGACCTTCAATTTCAAGTTCCCAGTCTCGAAATTACGTGAGTGTCCACCCCATCCTGTTTCATACCCGCGAGACTACGGCAGTAGATCGTGCTCCAGTTAGGTAGCCAAAGATAGGGTCGACCACTTGTGACCGTGGATTAGACAAGGCCACCATCTACCTATCACAGCCACTACACTCCTCATATCATTCCTAAAAGACTTGAGGTATAATAACCTCCAGTATTTCTGAAATTGCGTCATTCACTCACAGGAAACAGCCGCGCAGCTCACATTGTTCATAAAAAATATTGTACCGTGCTTAGAGCTGGGAAAGGATAATTTACTATTATTAATTTGGTTGCTCTGAAGAATTAAGTAATAGTCCAATTTTCATATAAAGAGCCTTTAGAAAACACAAATTCATTTCTTCATGGTCAAAATTTATGTTATCATTTAATTGGTCCTATTTTATTATTCTTATTTTATAGTTATTGATATAAATCTATCAATAATGACAGCTGAAAAAAAAAATTTGATGCACAAACGTCAGTTGAGGGGACACGCCCCCCTAGCCCCTAATAGTTTGTGTTTTGTCATAAAATAAAAATGCTCGTTAGAAAAAATGCTTTAATGACTAAAGTAACTTTTTTATTTGACTTATAGTATTAATTTAGTTATCATATTAATCCTCTTATTAATTTGCCATAAAATAATTTATTTTCTAATTTATAGTGAAAATAGGTTCGTTCTGTCTCCCCCCACCCCATCTCTTCACCCTCTAAAATAATTAAAGAGTTAGCGACATGACTATGACTTGACGTATAAATACGTGAAAGTCAATATTTTACCTTTCCCAGCCGTCATCTCGCCGTCTAGAAGCCATTAATATGAAAATTGAGCTGTACCAGTAATATCCTACTCTTATGCTAAGAAAGAACCTTTACTTGCTAATGGCGACAAGTTACGAGTAAACTATAGCTCAATTTGGATATAACACTTTATACACACATCTTAGTACCAGGAACCGTATCGTTTGTGTATGAAAGCGTAAGCCAGTCTGTTCGTCGTGGACTGATCCAGCCGTATGTTTAGATATTTCAATTAAATGCTCTAATTAAATAACTACAATCGTGGAAAATATATTAATTATAAAACCCTTCACATAGCCTTCGATCAAGAATAACTTTCTTACAAATTTTAGACGGTACAATACATAATATTAAGAGTCTATTTTATCCGCTTCGGTGGAAGCATGGTCTAAGGCACTATTATTATTATCATCACCGCGTCTTACTATCCGTTCGGATTATACGCACTTACCCTAATGTGTAATGGTAGGGTGATTGTGAGATGAAATGGAGGACCTACAGTTTAACGTGGGATCCGAACCACGGTGGAGGCCTGGCATTCCACACATTCACAAGTTGTGATTAATACACGTCTTGTCAGAGGTGAAGGAAGGGTTTGGTGATCAGATAAATCTGTGCCGGGACCGAGGATTGAACCTTGGACCCTCAGCACAGAAGTCTGACACCCTACCCCGAGACCGCCAGGTCACCTAAAGGCACTATTCTCGCAATAAACTAGAATGCCGATGACGTGGAGATCGTCGTTCAATCCCTGTCGGTTGTACTTAGAATGTTTTCCCCTGAATGGTTTCCCACTCTCTCCACACAAATATGGTTACACTTTATATAAATTCAACCTTCCTCATCCCTTACTCATTAGTGTAATTAGTGCATAAGCGTGTAATCCTAGTGGGAAGTAAGACGCGGTGCTTAAGGAAAGTATATTTACATTATGTCAATGATTCAGCTCATAAATGATTCATAACTATCTAAACTCTTGGGTGATTTTGAAAGAGTGGTAAATGAATTTACTCTGAAACAGAAAACATGTGATCCGCTGTTTGAAATGTCAGTTAAAGTGTTTAGGACTACAGTTCTAGACATGGTTAATATCTTGGATCTAATCTTTAAAAGGAGTGGTCGGAAAATCGTGAATTACTGTAATAAAACGTAAGACTTCATGATTAGAGAAAGGTTAATACCGACCTTCCGTTGATGATTGAGTAAGGCAATTAAGGTGGGGGTGTAGGGGAAAGCGAATTAAGGGAAGTTTTTTTTTTGCACTTTTATATATAAACATATTTGTTGGTCAAAATAAATCAAATATTGCTTCAGTAGAAATATAGCGTTTAATTTTCTTCACGTGGTAACCTCAACAGTTGTTGAATATCTGTCAATGGTGTTCTAGAATTTAATAACAACCTTTTCTCTTCATTTAAAACGTTTATCATCTAGTGCCGTTTTATTCATGACAGATAATACTAAACAACTGTTGATATCAGCATATTAATAAAATTACAATCTATATTTCTTATGGAGCAATATTTTATTTATTTTGTCAAAAAATAAAAGTTTTGCTATAAAAACTGCAAAAAAATTCTGCCCTTAACTCGCGTCCCCTACAATACCACCTTAATAGCCCACACCAATGGACAGGCAGTCCAGTTTGTTGGTGATTTGGAGGTTAAAGCCGTTTAATGAGGTAGGTTTTCCACTCTCCTTCCGTGAAAATGTCAGTACGCTTCTCCAAATATTGTCTTCCTCATTACTGTCCTTACAACACATAATATATACGTCTAATCCGACTGGGTGATAAGACGCGTAGAAGACTTAATCAATTGATAAACATACTTACACTTATATGAAATAAATTGCTTTTCTCGTTGGGGGCTCTGCCCCCAAGCCCCCAGTGGGTTTTTCTTTGCAAGTGGATGTAAACTAAAGTAATTCCAGAGCCGCTTTTTTATAGGTCTTACCGTTTAGCCACAAGATACCTCCAAAGAAAGGTCCACACCGACTTTAAAGTTGCTCCGCCATTTTGAATTTTTTAGGAAGCGAAAAATTTAAATTTTTAATTGGAATTTTCCCGTCGGTTACAGGCTAGAAGTTATAAGTTCACAAAATTTCAAGTTTTTAGCTCATCTGGAAGTGGGTAAACATTAATGCCAGTGAGTGAGTGAGTGAGTCAGCCATGTGGCTTTATAGTAGTATGTATATATATGATATATCCTATATAATCTTGAAGGATGTGTGTTACTTAAATCATTTTTTCAGTGAGTTTTAATGGGGACGTATTTATATAACTAAGAGCTCTATCATCTTAGAAGCAATTACCTTGGTAATTAAGAGCCATACGTTTAAACTGTTTTTATGGTAGCCTAACCTAGCTTTTATCCTTTATAAATGGCATGGTGGAAAGATTATGTGTTAATTGCAAAGGGATTGTCCCACAGCTTCTAATTAATACAGTAAGTTGGGATGGAATAGATCGCAAATTTAGGCCCGTAAATTTTAGATGAAGGCTAAGTAACTTGGATATAAATGGCTGTGAGATAAATAAAATGGGTTGGAGGTCTTGTTAAACTGTAGGTCCTCCATTTCATCTCACAATCACCCTACCATTACACATTAGCGTAAGTGCGTATAACCCGAACGGGTAGTAAGACGCGGTGCTAATAATAATAATAAGCTCGATCTTGACCCCTTTCGTTTAAATTCTGCATCTCTTTTTTCATCTTAAAAAAATGTCAATTCATTACACCTGACTTAAATTCATGGTTCCTTAACTTAATTTTTTCTAACCCACCTCAGTGGCTGCATGGTCTAAGGTACTACTTTCGCAGTATAATGGACTGCCAAGGACGTGATGATCGAAGTTCGAATCTCAGTCGGGTGTAATGAGGGTGTTTTTTTTATTAAAAGGTTATCCACTTTATCTTCACGCAAATGAAGGTACACTTCCTATAGATAAAGCCTTCCTCATCCCTAAAATCATAAGCGTAATTAGTACACAAGCGTATAACCTGAACGGGTAACTCGATTATTTTTTCTTTTTTTTAACTGTATATATAACGTGGCACTAGATAAATGATAAAAAAAAAACTTAGTGACGTCCAATGGATGATTACTCGTCTTGATAGTAGTCATGTGAAGATTGCTCATCAAACAGCTGGATGTAGATATACTTTCACCTGCCGTTGATTCAATGGTTCGATGACTTATATCGTTTCTGCTCTCAGTTATCTGCGCGTGCGTATCACGAGCCTCTTGGCCTGAGAGTCGAGAATCCGACGAGAAGAAACTGTCTTCCAAGATTTTAACTGTTGTTAAAACCCGCTTCGGTGGCTGCATGGTCTAACGCGCTACTCTTCCAGTAGAATAGACGGCCAATGACGGGAAGATCGAAGTTCGAATATCAGCCGGGTGTAGTGAGGGTGGTTTTTCCAAAATGGTCTTCCAATCTTTCTTTTTCTCTCACTTTCTCTCCACGCAACTGTGGGTACACTTTCTCTAAATATAACCTTCCTAATCCCTAAACCCACTAGCGTAATTAACCTATTATAAAGCCACATGGCTGACTCACTCACTCACTCATTGACATTAATGCCCACTTCCAGATGAGCTAGAAACTTGAAATTTGGCAAACTTATAGCTTCTAGCCTGTAACCGACGGGAAAATTCCAAAAAGTTTAAAAATAAATTTTTTAACACCACAAAAAAACTCAAAACAGTGGCGCAACTTTAAAGTCGGTGCGGGCCTTTCTATGGAGGTCTGTTGTAGCTAAACGGTAAGACCTATCAAAACACGGATTGCATCAGCAGCCACGGATTTGGCGAGATCCACAAGTTTGGTCCTATTACTTTTTGTCGTATCTCCATCGGTTATACCTTAGATAAAGCTAGATTTTTTGATTTTAGGTAAATTTTGCACATTTTACACACATTTTTTTAATTTTCTGACACACTTATGGGTCAGCTAGAATCATAAAACCTAGCAGGCATATTGGCACATCCAAATGCCATAAGCATGCCAAATTTGATGATTCTATCTGCCTTATAAGTATGGAAAAACAAAACTAAGGTGTGAAAAATACAATACAATACCGGTAACTTGGAGTTGTTACGTTCAAAACAAAGCTGGAATTACATTAGTTTACATCCACTTACAAAGAAAACTTGCCGGGGGTTTGGGGGCGGGCAAAGCGAGTAAGTATCAGCCACCCAGTAAGTTGTTGTCATCTCAACTGCTTTCAAGGAATGTAAAACTCAGAATATACAAAACAATAATCTTACAGGTTTTTCTCTATGGGTGTGAAACGTACTCTCAAAACTTAAATGACGCAAACCAATTGAGGATGTTCGAAAACAAGGTGCTTATGATGATATTTGGTCCAAAAAAAAAAGGATGAAAATACTGGGTAGTGGAGGAGGTTATTAAATTATCAGTAAGAGGACATTGGGAAGACCTAGACGCAGATGGAGATAGGGTGTAATGAAGTGAACTGTATAGAGCTAGCTCAAGATAGGTATATGTTGCTATGAGGTGAATTGGATAGAACTAGCTCAAGATAGGTAATATGGTGCTATAAGGTGAATTGGATAGAACTAGCTCAAGATAGGTAATATGGTGCTATTAGGTGAACTGGATAGAACTAGTTCAAGATAGGTATATGTTGCTATGAGGTGAACTGGATAGAACTAGCTCAAGATAGGTATATGTTGCTATGAGGTGAACTGGATAGAACTAGTTCAAGATAGGTATATGTTTCTATGAGGTGAACTGGATAGAACTAGCTCAAGATAGGTATATGTTGCTATGAGGTGAACTGGATAGAACTAGCTCAAGATAGGTATATGTTGCTATGAGGTGAACTGGATAGAACTAGCTCAAGATAGGTATATGTTGCTATGAGGTGAACTGGATAGAACTAGCTCAAGATAGGTATATGTTTCTATGAGGTGAACTGGATAGAACTAGCTCAAGATAGGGAATATGGTGCTATGAGGTGAACTGGATAGAACTAGCTCAAGATAGGTATATGTTTCTATGAGGTGAACTGGATAGAACTAGCTCAAGATAGGGAATATGGTGCTATTAGGTGAACTGGATAGAACTAGCTCAAGATAGGTATATGTTGCTATAAGGTGAATTGGATAGAACTAGCTCAAGATAGGTATATGGTGCTATGAAGTGAACTGTATAGAGCTAGCTCAAGATAGGTATATGTTGCTATAAGGTGAATTGGATAGAACTAGCTCAAGATAGGTAATATGGTGCTATAAGGTGAATTGGATAGAACTAGCTCAAGATAGGTAATATGGTGCTATGAGGTGAACTGTATAGAGCTAGCTCAAGATAGGTATATGTTGCTATAAGGTGAATTGGATAGAACTAGCTCAAGATAGGTAATATGGTGCTATTAGGTGAACTGGATAGAACTAGTTCAAGATAGGTATATGTTGCTATGAGGTGAACTGGATAGAACTAGCTCAAGATAGGTATATGTTGCTATGAGGTGAACTGGATAGAACTAGTTCAAGATAGGTATATGTTTCTATGAGGTGAACTGGATAGAACTAGCTCAAGATAGGTATATGTTGCTATGAGGTGAACTGGATAGAACTAGCTCAAGATAGGTATATGTTGCTATGAGGTGAACTGGATAGAACTAGCTCAAGATAGGTATATGTTGCTATGAGGTGAACTGGATAGAACTAGCTCAAGATAGGTATATGTTGCTATGAGGTGAACTGGATAGAACTAGCTCAAGATAGGTATATGTTGCTATGAGGTGAACTGGATAGAACTAGCTCAAGATAGGGAATATGGTGCTATGAGGTGAACTGGATAGAACTAGCTCAAGATAGGGGATAGGTGGCGTACTTTAGGTTCCCACAGTGAAATTTCGAGCTTCTGGCGTCATAGACTATTAAATAAGTTAAATGAGAAACATATTTTAAAATCAAAATATTAACTTTGGTTCCAGGACAATAAAACCACGTCAGATTAGTTCGAAAATAAAATAAAAAATATAAATCACTTCTTACTAAATAACCAGTTCTTACCATCAACGTAACGCGGAGTGACATTTGGTTTATCTTTTAACAGCAGCTTTAAGAAAACCACTTAGCGGATTAATATACAGTATTAAAGTATATATTTTAACATTTCATAACCATTTAACATTTCGATCGTTCGAAGAAAAAAGTATTGTGATTGACAAAAAAGAATTAAAACTTGAGATTTTTTTTAAAATGTCGACGTTTCATGACGCCCTGAAATAGAAAAAGTAGTTTTTGGGTTGACTTTAGGTCTGACAGCCTGCATCTCGGTCTAGTGACAACACCAACTTAGTATCTAGGGTTTTCATAAGGTCGCCCCAAGAGGTTTTTGAAATTATATATCTAACCTTAAAATTAAGGGTAATTTACTTAAGGGAAAAAAGAGATTTTCTCAAAATACGCTTTAACGACCTTAGTTAAGGGTTGTATCTCGACACGGTTTGACATTACAAACGAAATGGCAATTTCCGTTTTTCCATAATAATGAATTGAAATTTTCAACTTTTATCATATCCCCGAAACTATTTGAGATACAAAATAACATCATTGTAAAGATGTAGTACTATTAAATAAAAAACTCTTTTGTTTGAAATATATTTTTATAAAACCAATAATTTCTTTGCTATGAGAAAACATATATATATTTTTTTTTATGGAGTTATTTGAAATATAAAATTGATTGTTATGCTCTCTGGAGGATATCACTCAATGTTTCTGTAACAACGTATATTACTGCATATATCCAATTTGGTGGAGCGTTTTTACAACTGTATATATTATTTCGTTTCACAAATCTTAAAGAGTTTTCAGTAAATGTATCCATTTTAAGATTAAAAAGAGAGAAAGTCTGTGTGGTGCACCGTACCATTTATTTTATTTTATAGATCACACAACTATAAAAAGTAGCTATGTTTGAACACACATTAGTATAAAGTGAATACTCTTTTAACCCACGTTGGTGGGAAGTCGATTAAAATATGCCAGTTTAGTATTTTTCTGATTTGCCAGTGACGGGGAGGTCAGAATTAAAATACCGGTTAGGTATACCAAGGTTTTTTTGGGTCTTAAAATGGTTTACCAATCAATCGCCATTCACGAAAATTTTAACATGTTTCCTTTAGATTCTACATTCCTGTCCCATTAGTTTATGTATATATATAAATATGAATAGTTTCGGTGGCCGCATGGTCTAAAACGCTACTCTAACAGTAGACTAAACCGATGGTGACTGGGCGATTGAGGTTCGAATCTTGGTCGGATGTACTGAGGGTGGTCTTCTAGTAATCGTTTTCCATTCTCCCTCCACGCAAATACAGGTGAACTTCCTCTAAATTAAACCTTATAAAACGTTAGTGTAATTAGTAGACCTGTATAGGCGTATAAACCGAACGGGTAGTAAGACGTGCTGCCAGAAAAATATTAGACATGGCATAATTTACAAATATAGGGCTCAAAGTTTAAATTTACATCGTTAGTAATTTAATGACGAGAAAAACACCTTAACTTACTTTAAAACTATTCTCACGCTGTCTCGTAGATGGAATAAGACTCTTTGTGTGTGAAATATAATAATGAAACATGCTTGTCTTAACGAAGTAGGGTGGTGCAATGAGAATTCAATTGTTTTTCATGACGCTTTATTTAATGAGTGCTCTAAGCGCCTTAATTAATAAATGCCTAGTGATGTAATTCAAATTATAGTAGTTATAAAATTACATGAACCCCTTCGTACTTTAAATTATTTTAATATATTGCCTTTTTAATGTGCTATGAGAACGAAATGATATTTAACTCTAAGAACTAGCTCAAGATATAGATGGGTGGTGTACTTTTGTAATTGTGACAGTGAACTTTCGAGTTCCTAAGGCCATGGAGTAGGTACCCACATTTTCGTGGAGAGATAGTGGAAGACCATTTAGGAAAACAGCCCACAGTACACCCAACCGGGATTCAATCCCCAATCTCACCATAAACGGAAATTCAGTTCATTATGACGAGAGTAACGTCTTAGACCATGCTGCCACTGAAGAGGTTAAGCATCTTAACTTAAATAAAACTGTCTGTTTCTCAATAAAATGATGAATTGTCTACAAGTAATTGACATATTCAAAGTAATAATAAAATAGGAAATTAACGAAACTAATATGACGTCATAGGAGCAAGGAAGGATGTATGTATATTCTATTAAATAAGCTATCTACTTTCTTGCCAGACATAAGCTCGCTAACTACACTTTCCCTCTATTTACAAACTATTACTACATGCTGCTTAGCACGATGCCCAATCCATTTTTGAATGGCTTATCACTTTCTCCTAACCTAACACAGGTGCCGAACGGTTTTACTGATAGGATGGAGGGAGGTGGGTGTGGAAGAGAGAAATACAGTACGTTACACTACTATAAAGCCACATGGCTGACTCACTCGCTGACATTAATGTTTACACCCACTTCCAGATAAGCTAGAAACTTGAAATTTGGTAAACTTATAGCTTCTAGTCTGTAACCGACGGGAAAATTCCAAAAAGATTAAAAATTTAATTTTAACCTCCGAAAAAAAATTCAAAACGGTGGAGCAACTTTAAAGTCAGTACGGGCCTTTCTTTGGAGGTCTCTTGTGGCTAAACGGTAAGACCTATCAAAAAACTGATTGCACCAGCAGCCACGGATTTGGCGAGATCCACAAGTTTGGTCCTATTACTTTTTGTCGTATCTCCATCGGTTATACCTTAGATAGAGCTAGATTTTTTTATTTTAGGTGAATTTTGCACATTTTCCACATATTTTTTTAATTTCTAAATTACGCTGGAATTAAATTAATTTAAATCCACTTGCGAAGAAAACTCACTAGGTGTTTGGGGGGTGGAGCCCCCATCGAGTAAAGCGAGCACCACGTCTTATTACCCATTCGGGCAATACGCGAATTACAATATTAATACCAAGAGAGTGAGCATAGCAATCGGACAATATTTAGTCGTTCATAATCTTGCCTTTGTGTTAGCCGTTTTAAATCTGTGAATTATTCATCATCATAATCATCATCATCATCATCATCATCATCATCATCATCATCATCATCATCATCATCATCATCATTATGAACCGTTCTCCAGCGTGTGGTCAGTTCAGTTTCGTAAAATTCCTCCATCTCACTTTGTCCTTATACCGTTCTTCTCTTCTCATTTGCACAGTTGTTATCTGCTTCTCCTAGCTTTATCTTCAATTCCCTTGAAGTATTTTACCTACAAACTTCATTCAACTGGGGATTCTTTTCTTTGTCATCCTCATTACATGTCCATACCATCTCACCTTTGCTGCTTTAATTTTATTATTATTATTATTATTATTATTATTTAGCACCGCGTCTTACTACCCGTTCGGGTTATACGCTTAAGTACTAATTACGCTAATGAATTAGGAATTGGGAAGGTTGAATTTAGAGGAAGTGAATCCACATTTGCGTGGAGGGAGAGTGGAAAACCATTGAGGAAAAACCACCCCAGCTCACCCGACCGAGATTCGAACTTCGATCTCCCGTCCTCGGCAGTCGAGCTCAACACGACTAGCGCGTTAGCCAACTACGCCACCGAGGCGGGTTGCTGCTTTAATTATTTATCACCTGTAGCCTAGATCTCGTAGGTTTGAGAAGCCAAAGTTTTTTATATTGCTGTGTCTTAATACCTGTTCAGGTTATACGCCTATGTACCAATTACGCTAATGGGGGAGGGATGAGGAAGGAAGCATTTTAGAGCCAATTTACCTGCATTTGCGTGGGAGGAGAGTGGAAAACCATTGAGGAAAAGCCATCTTCAGTAGACCCGACCGGAATTTGAACCCCGATCTCCCCATCATCAGCAGACAGTCTATCACGAGAGTTACGCCTTAGACCATTCGGCCACTGAAGTGGGTAGCAAAGGTTTGAAATCCCGTTGTTGTGTAAAAAGAAAGTGTAATAATATTAAAATTATTGTTGTGAATTTGATTTCATTCCCTTCGATGGTCGCATGGCCTAGAGCGTTACTCTTGTAGTAGACTAGACTGCCGATGACTGAGGGATAGAGGTTCGAAACTAGGTCGGGTGTACTGAGGGGGTTTATCCAATATGGTTTTCCACTCTCCCTCCACGTAAATTCGGGTACACTTCGTATAAATATAACCTTCCTAATCCATAAAACCCGAGACGAGGGGCTAAAAAGATGTTGATTTAATTTTGTTCATTCAGCTATGATATTATCATGACCACGGTGTGTTGATTTGTGTTCATTCGCTATGATATCATTATCATGACCACGGTTGTGTTGAATTTGTGTTCATTCTGCTATGATATCATTATCATGACCGCGGTTGTGTTGATGTATGCCCCCACGCCATTCCTATATATTTCCACACACTCACACACCCCACACACACACACACACACACACACACACACACACACCGAGTCTGTGTCCGAGTTCTAATCAGGCCAACTATTGTGTTAGAGGTGGCAGGTATTAATGATTTGGTAAAGACATCCGCTGCACCTTTAAGAATCTCGGATGGTGAAAGCCGCTTTGTCCAGTGGTAGCAGTGTAAAAGTGTGAACCGTGTTCTTTTCTTCATTGTGTAAAGACGCATTGTGTTCGTCCGTATATTTGTTACTAGCTACTATTTCCCAATACATAATTATACATACATACCTAATCCCACCATTCCCTTACGGGGTAGGCAAGAAACTGTGCATATAGCTAATAAAACAACTCGGCACTTAATCCATCCTCACTATCTTTCTCCACACTTCCCTATTCTTGCGTACTCCCTTC